>JAQFVV010012562.1:1546922-2146922 GCA_028023455.1 Epiperipatus broadwayi | reverse complement strand
CCTACTGAAATGCTTAAAAGTTATATGAATTTCAACTATATAATCTAAATGAAACTCCAATTGGTAATGGAATCGTTTGTGGAAGAAGATGTCAACATCACTCATATGGAAATGAATAGGATAGTAATATGAACTTTTCATTACATAACATCATCTTCTTGAAGCATTAATTAAAAACATTTAATTTTATTTCCTTTGTTACTAAAATCCTTTGCCTTTGGAATAATTCATTTATGAAAGACCAAATGAGAATAAATAGAAGATCATGAAGTCACATATTTTTTTTATATTTAATAAAATGTAGGTCTTTTATAAAAGTGATTTGACAGGGGTTTAAACTAAGATACAAAAGTAAACAATATTAAGGTGAGAGTTTATCATTCTTCAAATTGGATTTATTTATGACATTGACAAAATATTGTTGTTACTAATTTAATTAACATAATAATGTTTGTTTGTTATTAGTTGTGTAAATGACTAATATTCTGTATGAAAGATTTTATATTTCTTAATGATGACTTTACATAGGAATGGTCTCATGAAGCTGGAATTCTTTCATATGGATTATTTAATATAATATTATTATTTATTTATATATGTATTATATTGATATTAGCTAGTTTAGCATTTTTATAATTTCTTTTTCTTAAATTATAAAAATTCATTTATTATATTATACATTATTAGAATCGGTTTATGTTATAATATACATATCTACTATGGGAATATGGAAAGACAACTATTATTATAAAATAGTAGAGATGTGAAACAAACCATTATAATTATTTTTGTTATATTAAAAAATTTGAATTGTTATTCGTTAATAAATATTGTTAATGTTTATTTTAAATTTAAAGAAGTTTCTAAGTTATTTAATTTATTTATTCATTTTACGAAATCAAAATAAAATCAAACACATATAACCACACACACATATATATATTATATTTATTTAATATCCTAATAACTGAATTGAAATACATTTTAAAAATATATTGAGATTATATTGAGAATGGTTATTGCTGTAAAACTGATGGAAATCCCTGAAGAGAGTTAACTGCAACTTCTCCCTGAGTTGAATTCAGAGCATAACGGAACAATTAGTAAAGGTGGAGGTTGAATGATTTATTCTATATTGGATCTATATTAGATATTTAATATTATTGAAGTAAATTCAATTTTGGATTAAATTTAGATAATCTTATTCACAGCATCCTATATGAAGACCAAAATCTGATCATAGTGAGATGCGACCGTCTTGACGTTTCCTTAGGGAAATTCCCATACGTTACATTACATAATAAATCATATAAACGCACATTAATATATAATTTAAACACACAGTTCACATTGAAAATTAATTATCTGAATGAATTATATGTTTAATAAATGCATTATAATAATTATATATCAAGGTGTTTTATTAATTTATGATAAAGTATTGACATGTAAAGGTAATTAAATGTGTGAATACATTTTCTTTAGTGGTTTGATATTGTATATATGTATAATTAAAATTAAATTGCTAAACAGTGAATATCAGAAAAATCCACGAGCCATTTTTTTTTTTAGTTCTAAAAAAGAAAAAAGAGGAGTATAATGAATATTTATTTTCTAGTTATCATGGAATGTTTTATTTAAGATGATTTTAAATAAATCATTTGATTTTCCAATGGTTGATTAAGTGCTAATTACTTTAAAAGAGAGATCAAAAAGAAGATCATTGAATCATTCTTGTAAAATTGCAATGAAGTAACTCAAATAATTTAATAATAGCTTATTTTTATTTTAAGGTGATAATATTTATAATTTAAAGGATTGCAAAAAATCTTGACATAGAGAACATGAGAAAAAAATTATAATTACATCTGACTTTAATTCAGAAGTTTATTAACAAATTATGTTTATTAAGCAATTATTTAGAACAGTGGTACTCAACCTGGTCCATACTGCCTACTAGTGGGCGTTTCAGCCTTCATAGTGGGCGGTAGGGGTTTTGTCTGACACTGAAGCACTTTCTTTTTTAAAAAATTTAATTGACTTTTTAAATTTTTTTATAGAGATTTATATGCTTTAGCTTCTGTAACTCTGCTTTATAAATTTTATAAAGTAAAGTTACTTCCCTACTTTATAAATCACCATTACAGTGGAACCAGTGGGCAGTTAGAAAATTTTACTACTAACAAAGATACAAAAGTGGGCGGTAGATATAAAAAGGTTGATTGCCTCTGATGTAGAACAAACTCTCATTCCAGTTATTTTTAAATGATTCTAAGATAAATTATAATGCTGATTAAATTAAAATTCCCCTTCCTAATATGAAAACAAATTTTAGTTTTTCAATACCATTCAATGAATTGAAAATCATGTGATATCAAATACAGCAATTGTTTGGAAATGAATTATCCAGCTTCTTGGAACTAAATATTAAAATGGAAAGTGTGATCAAACTAATGGATGCTGATTTTAAGCAAAATTTAATTTGAATATTTCACTATGGAATGGCATTTAAAGAGCAAACTAAATGATCTTTTATCAAATTAAGAACAAAATAAAGTCACAGAACAGGAATTTAATCACTATTAATTAATTTGCCAACTCACTTTTTGAACAGTAGGATTTATAAATGACTTCATCATTTAAACAATTCTAGAGTAGAACTAATCCATCTTGTTACTGAAATCATTAATTCATATACAGAATGTGACTTGAAAATAAGATGTAAAGATTTATTAAGTATAAATGATAGATTGTTGATCTTTTCAATTATACAGTGCAATTAACAGATTTACACATGCAGTCACAACATGTTTATAATTGACAAAACAAATTCTCAAGTTCTATAATACAACGATGCTTGGAATACTCATCTACTTACATTTGATTTTATCTTTAGTTGAATCTTTAAATACTATTTTAACATCAAGAAAGAATATTGGGATGACCACTTAACAAATTGAAGATTCTTTAGATTTGGAAAAAGGATTCATTGTAATACTATTACTAAATTCAAGGTGTAATCTAAAACTTCTTATTATTTTTCATTGATAGATTATTATTATTATTATTATTATTATTATTATTATTATTATTATTATTATTATTATTATTATTATTATTATTATTATTATTATTATTATTATTATTATTATTATTATTATTATTATTATTATTATTGAACTTTTAGTATTACCTGGCTTTTTTAATTTCTTATTTGTTTTTGAGAAAATGAAACACTGGCAATGGAGGAGTAGGACATAGGAGAAAAAAATACAGTTTTCAACTTTGATTTGGACATGCTGCAATACAATCTAATAGGGTCTTTTCCAAATTAATTTAGATATAATTTTAAACAATATTTGTAATTGACAGATTTGTTTTGAATTTTTATTCTTTAAAAGTTTTAAATTCCTTATTTAGTTTATAAAAGTGAGGAGATGAGAGTGGTAGGAAAAATATGGTAATTGTAAGTGTTACTAACTTCTATGAAAACAATAATTGTCAGTTACATTCAATAAAAATTACAAATAAAACAATTCAAATAAAAATGAACTGGCTGTCTTTGAAACAACAACAATTTAAAAGAAGTATATTAAAATGAAACTTTTTTATTTCTTTGGGTTCCCATTACATGATAGTCGTTTTCTTTTTACTTCACAAAAATCCAAAGAAGAAAGCCCTCACTGCTTCATATGGATCAAGTAATAGTATCAATCTATTGGCCTATCTATACTACATTTTCTCTTTAATTATTCTTTAAAACACTGCTTCAAGAATTCTGAGATAATTATTTGATAGGTTTAAGATTCAATGTAATTTATGTCCCTAAAATCTAGATTCACAAAGAGTTTAAAAAAATACAACAGAAAACTAAAAGATAAAAAGTAAACATTTTCCCACTACTGTGCATTATAATAAATACTTTTATTTTATTTAACTTGTTAGAAATTAATTTAAAAATAAACTTTATGTTCTTCATTGATCATATTGTTAAAATGTTTTTATTTGAAAAATAACTGGAAATGTTACACTTGGAGGAGTTCATTTAAATTGTTTTATTATTTTTTTTAGTTTTTAATTAAAAAAAAGAAGTAAAAATAAACCTCCTTACATTCTTCATTTAGAGACTTCAGGTTATCTATAATGGAGAATAAAAGGTAAGGGGTAGGTTGGAGCAATTTTGCATTGTCCATGCATGTACTAATAAGTTACTCTGCTCATAACAAAAATGATGATGCATTTTACTTTATGGATTTATATGAAGTTAAAAATTAAACAATTATTGGTTGGCTAGTGGGAATCCAAATAATAAAAAAGTTTCATTTTAAACTCTTTTTTTTTGTTAATTTGTTATTGTTGTTTTGAAGTCAGCTAGTTCATTTTTATTTGGATTATTGATTCGATTAGTACTTTATATTAAATGTAGCTGGAAATTATTATTTTCATGAAAGCCAACATTTCTTTCACCATTTCTTCTTACCTTCCTCCTTCTCCTTACTTTTTAAAAAGCAAATAAGAAAGAAGGAATTATAACATTTTAAAGACAAATAATAAGAATAAAACTTTCAAACAGATCTGTCATTTACAAATACTAAAAGAGATTGTTGAAATTATACATCTATTAATTTTCATGTTAACTATGTAAATGCTGGACATTATACACAGAAAAGGTAGAACTATGTTTATAAATTTTAGCTTTTATTCATGCTTAGCTAAAATTTATAAACGTATGTCTACCGTTTCTATGTCAAATGTCTGAACATTTACATAATTAACATTACAATTGTACAGAAAAAAGATAATAATTCTAGATATGGAATCACTTCAATTAATTTTTTTTAGTCAATATTAATTAGTATTACAACAAGAAATCCAAAAAAAAATCCTTGAAAACGAAACGCCCTCCCATTCACTCTCCCATTTTCTCAAAATCAATAAAATAATTGAAAAGACACGTAATACTAAAAGTTCACAAAAAGAAAATGAACCTATCAATGAAAAGTAATAAGAAATTGATAGTTCACATATAAATTATATAGTAAAATTATAATAAATCCAAATAACCTTCATTTGATCTATTATTAGTCAATCCAGTATTCTTTCATGATATCAAAGCAATTTTCTAAAAAAACAAAAAGAAAGTGCAATATAGATAGTTGACTAGATACCCTGAGTAATTTGGCATGGATGGACAATGCAAAATTATTCTAAAATTTTCTTTAGTTTCATGGATGACCAAGGTCTAAATGAGGAACATAAGATGATTTATTTTTAGCTATTTTTAAAAAAAACTAGCCAAAAATGATGATTAAACAATTTAAATGAACAACTTCAAATATAATGTTTCCATTTCTTTTTCAAATAAAAATATTTTAATAATTTCAACAAAGAACGGAAAACAATTGTCAAGCATTGGTGGTCGAGTAATCAGCACAGCTGCCTTACAAGCAGTTATCTCGGGTTTACAGGCTTGCTTCCCAGCAGATGCTTTGACACAGGAAAAAAAAACAGAAAAAATGCACAGGAAAATATTTCATTTTTATCCTTTAGCTTTCTGTTGAATTTTTGAGCTCTTTATGAACCTAGATTTTAGGTATGTAAAGCACATTGAATCTTAATTTTACTGACTAGGTATTCCAAAATTATTTCATGATGTAGATGCAGTATTTTAAAGAAACAAGTAAGGAGAAAATCATTGGTACTTAGAAGTTAATATTAGAATTATTAATTTTTTAAAAAAAGCTTTTAGTAAAGTTGAAAAATCAGTTTGTTCATTTGTTTATTTGTTAAGTCACTAGAGAGCGTGCTATAAAAATTTTTTTCTTTCAATTTAATTTTTTTTTAACATTTACAATTGATGTTTAATATGTTCAAGTTCAATATAACTTGTTAAAATTTTGTACTGGTTTAAAATGTCCGTGAAAGTGATAGGACACAGTACTTTTTTAAATAGGTGAATTAATTTCTTAGATAAGAAGATTGGGGGGAATGTTTTAAATATTGCTCACTATCGATTTTATTTATTACAATTTAAGTAATAAAGTTGTTTATTGCATAGAAATTATAATATAGAAAAGTTACTTATGGATTTCTTATACATATATAGTTATGTAACTTTGAGAATTTATTGAGCTATATCTTGGAGAATGTAACAAAGAAAATATATGCATAACTGTATTAGAGATAAATTTTATATTATAAAATTGTGCCAAAGCTCAAACATGTCAAATTAATCTTCTCAGAGTACAAATCCAACTTTGGCCACACATTCGAACCTACATCTGTCAGTGCTGCTCACTTTGAATGCAATGATGCCAAGCACAAGGAGAAAGAGGCCTGGTACATTACCAGACATAAACATGCAATTAACAAATGATTTCTGCATCACTTTTTCCAAATAATATCAAATATAAATAACTTATTTGATATGTGGATATGTAAATTCTCTATTTTGTTTCATTTTTTTAATAAATGCCACAATTATCTTTTTACTATCAATGCCCTGATTATGACTATTATGATTAAGTAGTCAAAAGTGCACTAGGCATACTTTGCTAATTTTAAAATATAAAGCTTATCTCTAATATGGTTATGCTGTATACATTGTTTATTTATATAATTATGTACATTTACTAAATATGATACATACATAAAGAGGATACATATTAACTTATTGCAGAAATATTTAGTGATATATATATAAATATATTGTATATGTAAAATTGATTTACAGTAAAATTATGTGTATAAGTGAAGTTCATTTGCAGTATAGTTTTGGTAAGCAATTTTTTTTAAAAAAAAAATAAAAAATGTCCAAAATGTTAGACATTTTTTACTTAAAAGTATTTAATATTTTTAATCATATATATATATATATACAGAAGGGTTTCTAGTGATATATATTGTAGCTGTGGGAAATGTATAAGGGGTGATATAGGAGGGATGGGAAATCATAATCACTCCCCATATATCACAAATCATTTGATTAATAATCATGAATCATGAAAATCATCAATGATTGGAATAAGAGACTAAATTATGAAATGTAATGAATAAATATATAAGGAATGAACATGAGAGCAGATGAATAAAACCATAAGGGTCTATCTTCAGCTTTACAGAAGAATAATTAAATCAAAAATTCAGCAGAAATCAATAAAGAACAGTCAAAAATCATAAAATCAATAATAAAATCAACAGTCAACCTTTTGACTAGAGTTAAATAGGTACATTATAAACCAGGCTACTTATCTAGATACTGCCAAATTCAGGGCAGAATACAAGATAATACTCTGGATACTCACACCTAAGTGCTAATCCATACTCTCAACAATAAAAAATTATGCTGGGATACAAAAACATTCTGATCATCATCAATTCTCTGGTCTTATAGTACTAGGGGTGCATGTCTACTATAAACTAAATTTTTAATAAAGCAAAACAAAATGCAGTGAATGGATTTGCATCATCCAGAGTTGTCATCTGAATGTCCAAACACTAACATAAACTTCTACATCCATATAACTAACCATAAATGCTCTGAATTAACTCAGAAAACAAGAATTTTATGAACTGTTATTGTGAGCAAGAGATAAATAAATATAACAGCTTATTCCAATTTATTTTAAAATAACATTAGTAAGGATAATTTGTAAAAAGCTTTAAGCTGTATTGAAATCTACTTACACATACTAACAATTCATGGAACAGATAGTTATAGGAATAAAGACATCAACATTAGAATATTTTTAAACCATTATTTAATAAAGAAACTGATTAACAATTAAAAAATGATATGATAGTATGATAATTCAAAAGTATATTTTTATATTAAAAATAATAATTAACTAGTGGATTTTATTCATTAATTTAAATAATTTTTTTCTTTCCTTAAATTTCCCTTTTTTTAATTAGTAAGAATTGAAAACAATTCAATGTAGTCAGAGATAAGGGCATTTAAAATTAGCTTAACTTGTTTTTCACAATCAGAAATAAATTAGTTTAACTTTTTGTATAATCTTGGAGGAAATAAATCAAATGAATAAGAAAAAAACGTCAAATTTAATGAAAATTAAGTTATTTTTAAAAAAACTATAATTTTTGAAAGAAAAAATCAAACAAGTTAAAAAAATATTTAATTAAAAAGACTCCTAATAAAATTATTGATTATTATAAATTGCTATTTAATTCTAAAACTTCTTTATATATTTAAATTTAATTTTTTTAAGTCCTTATTTGCATTTGTAATTTACAGTTTTTCCAGGTAGATGTTCATGATTTCTTAATTTCATGTTGGTGTACACAGATATTTCCTATTTTCTTCAGATTGCAATAGGATATTTTAGACTAACACCTAGAAAGAATTTTTGCATTTTTCTTTCTAATAATTTTCCAAGTCTGGGTAAAATACTGTCCACATAAAGATAGACATTCATGCTCTTGGTAGGAGAGAAGGCTTATGTTGCAGATTACTTCTGGGGTTTCTTCTCTTTTATATTTTTTCAGTGAGGCAGATTATATGGAGGAAGATGATGTTTAGCTTTTAACTAAAATTAGCACATGACCATTGTAGAAAACATTTTTAGACAATTGAGTTTTTGCATCTGCTTTATTCTTTAGTGACTGAGTCAAGAATGATTGTCCTCTTCAACAGATAGTCCAGGGACTGGTTGTCCTCTTCAACATCTGGATCAGGAACTGATTGATCTAATTCCCTATTTTTGGAACAAACCTGGTTTCAACCAATCACAATTCTGTCTCCCACCTAACAAAATTTAATAGTAACCTATTAGATCAATTTTGAAAAAAATGATTGCTCAGCTGTTTTCCTCCTACAACATTGGTATTGCATAACAAGTAAAAAAATTAAAAATAGAATCATTTTTTGATATTTCTTTTTAATTACACTTTTTTTTTGCTAAAAAGAAAACATAATAATCAATTTAATTACACTTATTTTCCTTTTGGAGAGATAAAGAATAAATAAAGAAAGAAAAACAACTCTGATTAAATAAAATAAATTTTAACAAAATGTTAAAATTATATATATATTTTTAAATCTTTTAAAAATATTATTAAACATAAAAATTTATCTGTTTTATTTCTCTTAAAAGTTAATATTAAAAATTTCTAAATAATCTATTGAAGAGAAAACCTTTTTCTTTCAGTACATTTTTCAAAACTAAAATTAATATTGGTAAATAGACAGAATTATTAAAGAGAGAGTACAAAAGAAATTGTTTACCTGATTTTTTAAATATAATTTTCTTTCTTTCATAAACATGTATAAATTATAAAGCATTTCAAATATTAAAATTATATTTAAAATATGTGAAAATTCTCATATTATTATGTGATACATAAAATATTTAAATTAATTGAATGCCTGTAATTATGAGTAAAACATCTATGTGCAAAAATTAAACTATTACTTTCCCACAAATTAAATCATTTTGAAAGAGCATACTGTCAATTATCTACTTATTTTTAATATAATCACCAGGTTACAATATATATCAATTATAAGTATCCAGTCAAGTTGAAGTATGATATAGTTTTACATTTTCATTTACTATGCCAGTACTAAAAACTTAAAATAATAGAGATAATTATTTTTACATTAAATGCATTTATTCACCATGCACTAAAAAGAAAAAAAATGCTTTATCAGCCACAATTAAGATTTTTAGATTTAACTTGAAATAAAAGCATGGTGGGAGGATTCCAGAAATTAATTAAGTCATTCTCTATTTTTTATAAGGAAATTTTTTCTTTTTTAGTGCATGGTCAATAAAAGCATTTAATGTAAAATGTTTTTTATCCCTTTTATTTATTAGTTGACTAGAAGTTAGCTGTTCAAATGTACTGACAGTTATACTCAATAAAACAAACAGTGATTATTTGTGTCATGAGCTAATAGACTTAAATATATGGATAAATCATTCTGATATCTTTTATATACATATGTATAGTACAATATATATATATATATATATGTACTATACATATATACAAAGACTACTTCATTTATATATATATATATATATATATATATATATAAATGAAGTAGTCTTTGGGTTAAACCATTGTTATTTTTGCTTATTTCCTAATGTTTTGATAAAGTAGCTTCCGCCTTTATCAAGGTTAACTTTTCAAAGAAAAAACATTAGATCTCAAATAGTAATGAGATTGAAGCTGAGGTAAAGACTGAGATTATTGAATGTGCAGAATATGTGAATTAACAAAATGTTTATTTTCTTCACTTTCACCATTAATTGTTTTCATTTTTATATTAGAAGAAAGAGATAAGATAAATGGCTTCCATAAGGCTGGAATACATTGTGCTTCATCAGCTCTTTTTAAACGTGTTGGTCTTTTTAATATTTCAGACCTTTGGAGTCGATTGAAATATTAAAAAAGCTCAATTGATTTAAACAGAGCTGATGAAGCACAAAGTATTCAAACCTTAAGGAGATCTCTTATTTTCTCTGTTTCTTCTAATAAAAATTTGAAAACAATTAATGGTGAAACTGAAGAAAATAAACATTTTTTTAATTCACATATTCTGCATATTTAATTACTTCATGCCCAATCTCATTCTTTACCTCACACTCAATCTTGTTACTATTGAGATCTAATGTTTTTTTTTCTGAAAAGTTAACCTTGACAATTGTGGATGCTAAATGTAATATATATAAGAATAAATTATAAAATATGTATATATCATAGATAATTTTAACCTTGACAATGGTAAATGCTAAATATAATATATATAAAAGAATAAATTATAATATATGTATATACCATAGATAATATGTAACATTTGATACTTATGTACATACTTTTAAAGAATTTATTTTATGATATACATTATTATTTAATTGCATACTTCATTTTTTATATGTCTTCAGTACCATATTATTGTGCAACATGGGTTTGGTTTGTAAGTTCACTAGAACCCCACAAGCACTCATATATATATATATATATAAAACTATAAATAATTAATAAATGGGATGTGAATTTACTGAATATCTATAACTAAGAGAGTTATGAAAGATACTTGTATATATTAAATGTATATTTTTGGCACATAAATTTAATGATAAGGTGGAAGTTAAAACCATTTGTAACTATTATTTATGTTATAACCATAGACGTCTAGAAGACGTATCAATCCTGATGCTTTAAGAAATGTTTATTTTGGTAAATCAAAATTTAACCATAAATAAGTTGATTGATGTATTATTGGTGTCAGCATTATTTCAATAGTGATATTTTAAAAACACAATGCAGTTATTATTTTGTTTTTAGGATATTTTGTAAAAGGATCTTGTTAAAGCAAGTCAGCATGTGTCATTCAAAGTGCTTATGAATGATTAACTCTATGCAGATATCAATACATTTAAATAATTAATACTAAAAGGAAATAAAATCTAAAGATCAGGCAAATTTTGGACATTTATTAATTTTATGTGATAAGCACCTGTATTCACACATGAATATATAAAGGCAATTATAGAAGTTTGTTAACATTTAAATATCTCATTCATGGGGAAATTTCTTTAATATAACTTTATTTTGACATCAGTATTATTTACAAATTTATTATACTAAACTTATGTATTTTATTCATTTAGCATATAGTGTCAGCACATAAAAATTCAACACTAACAGTACTTAATCAACCAAGAGCCACCTTTTCCAAGCTACAGCAAAAAGGCCAATAGGGGTCTGGTAAATTGAACACTCCCTGTAAATATGTACCATAGAATTGTTGTCTTCTACCCTTATGGTTTGAAATTCTCACTCATACAGCATATAATGACATCTAACATGGCCTGTTCTGATTCAGTTAGTCTTCAATCAGAGTTTTATTGGAAAGAAGAAATCTGCTACTCAGAGAATAGGGTCAGCTATTAGAATATGATTATTTATATTGGAGTTATGCCAGTCATGTGACCACATTCTGTTGATATCCAATGTGGGTGACTGCTGAGAATTACCAGTAAGCCAAAAAGTCTGCCTTGATTTTAGCATGAGATTGGGGGGCTATCCAGAATGAGATTGATAGGATGATTTGATAGTTCAACAAACTTGTTGAATTCATTGATAGTTGCCAACCTGCATCTGAGTTTATCTAGAGGAATATTTGAGAGTCCAGATAACCATTCTACTTGTGTTGATTTAAGAATGCCTGAAATAATACACAATGTTTCATTAATCCAAGAATCCACAAGATTAGTATGTGTTCTTTTGCACCATACTGGAGAATGGTACTTAGCTACAGAATAAATAAATGCTAGTCCACATCATAGTGGAGAATGGTACTTAGCCACAGAATAAATAAGTGCTATTCCAGAAGTTTTAAGGATGTCAGTATTAGAATACTATATGGTACCTGCAAGCTTGGAGATGATACTATTCCTGGTGGAAAGTTTCTTTTTTTATATCAGTAAGATGGGTTTTAAAGGAAAGAATTTGATCCAATTTAATTTCCAAGTGACTGATTTGTCACTTTGTAGTTACAAAAATTAACATTAAGAATTTTTTGGCTAGATTGATATTGAGATGGAAACTGATTTATCTGGATTAGACTTGAGGTGCCAAAAACTCAAATACTTTTAAATCAGAATTTAGATTTCTTTCAATATTACTGACATTGTATTCTCTGAAAGCAAGGGAAATGTCATAAGCATTGATTAACTATTTTGAAACTGTGCTAGAATGCTCAGGAATATAATAGCTGAAAAGGGATGGGGAGAAAATTGATACATGTGGTAGGTCATTTTTAGTTGAGTAAGTTTTGCCAGTGTTATAGCCAAGAACAACTGTGTAAATTTACTATCCTTAAGGATATTTTCAAAGAGTGTAAGGGTAGATTTGCATTTGATGATCTTGCTTAATTTGTAATTCAGCATCATCTCCAAACAATATTAGAAGAAGAGCTATGTATTTTGTAATGGATTTAAAAATGTTTCTTGATAAGTATAGTGAATAAGAGAACCAGATCAAAACTGTTACAACTTGTTTTAAAATCTGCCTGTTATATAGGAAATGATATATTTTGTTTTTAGTTAATGTTTTCAAAATACAGCATAATGCTTCTTACATTTCAGCATTTCTGATGTTTTTCTTTGTCTCACACATCAATGTAAAATATATGATAAAATGATTATTACTTATCTGAAAATAATAAATTTGATTTCATTTGATAGATATTTTTGTTTACTACTGAAATAAATTTTAAATGTTCACATTTTGTTTCTGTAAATATTAAAAAAATGAGATCACAATCAAAACAAAGACTTTACTTCTCATCATTTCTAGAAAGATTATTTTCAGTTTATAAAATCAAAATATTTTTTAATTCTCATTATTTTTAAACATCCGAACGAATAATTTTTATTTCTCTTACATGTAATGAATTATGCATTAAAAGTTTAAGTTTTTTGAATATTTATTGCAAAATTGTGATATTTTTTTACTCGTAAATATAAAGTAGATTGTTTACATCAAAGCTAGTCTTCTAATTTGCTTCAGGCTATATTTACATTACTGCTAATATAACATATTTTTGAAAATAAAGTATTTCAAGTCAAAATAAGTTATTAAAAATTTATATTTCTTGATATCTAATAAATATAGTGCAAATTATTTTTAAAAATGATCTAAAATCATAATAAATTCGCAAATAAAAATGTTTTTGCATCATTGGAAACTACAATGTCATAAAACGCTGATGTTTTACAGCCTTGCCAGCAGACAATGGCTGAACATGTCATGGCAGGGCTTATGTCTATTGTTAGAGTGGGAATTTTGAATTTTGCACCTTTTAGCACACAATTTTTGGCAAAAAAAAATATTATAATAAAATATACCATTGTACATGCATTTTAACGTATAATACTCATGAAAAAATTCACCAGGGGACATTGGCCAAAAGATGAATTAATTCATCTCAGTTGCTGGTGTGATTAATTGTTTAAAAAGAAAAGTTGTTAAAAGATTGGCATGAGATAAAAAGATAAATTTTGTTTTTTGAGGAGTTAAATAAATGTTAATTTGAAAAAAAAAATGTTTGCTTTTCAAAAATATATCTTGAAAAGAACTGTAAGTAATATATTTTTTAAAAAGATTTTTAATATATAGTTTATTTATTTATTATTATTATTGATAATATTTAATAAATAATAAAAAAAGATATTTGTAAAGGAATGATGAACTGTATCAAGTTTAATAAGAAAAATGTGTATTATTAAGGATTTTGATCTAAATTAAACCTTTAGTCTGTATCATAGTTGACATTTTTTGAATGATTCATATTATTCAATCTTATTTATTTTTGAAAAAAAAAAATCATCCTCATATTTCCACTTTTTTTTCCTAATATAATAAAAACTTTATTAGCAAAATAAACAAGTAATTAAACAAATGGTAAATGTATGTTACAGTTTTGTATACCAAATCCCAAAGAATTTGATATATTCCACTATTAAGACAAAAAGGCTCCAGTCTATTAAATAGTTATCTTCAACTCAAGAAGATTGACCTGTAACAATGTAATAGAAAGAGACTCTAAGACATCAAGCAAATGCAACTCAAATGAGCAAAGCACATAACAAAATGTTTGACTAGCCTAAGGAATAAGCCACCCAAAATAATTCCAACTTTTACTCAAAAAAAATGTTTATCTGATAATCTCACATAGAGTTATTCCAGGACCAGCCCAGATTCAATTTATCATCTTCCTTGGCAAGTATCTCAGACATTTATTGAAATAAGTTTCCCAATCACTATAGAGTTTTCTCAGCCAGTTGAATTTCTTGTTATCGAATATCATAGTACATCTTATATACCATATTGTCTTAAGGGCATGCACAGTTACTATTGTATTGTGGGGGTTAAATTTCTCAATGTATTGACTAAGTAGAAGTTTTAAGTTGATGATTGACCCGTAGAACACTCTAGCTCTTATCTACCCTAATGCTGAACATTCTTCGAATAGTTGCTGAAAAGTTTAATCACCAGATTTGCATAGTTAACAGATCAGATCCAAATTCATACATAGTATTTCATCTAGAACCATGGCTGTTGGAAACAAGCCATTCATTAGTTTGAAAACTAGGATTGGGGTGCATATATAGAGTGGAACTTTTTCAACACATTTTTTTTATATATCCAACCATGCATTGTCATCACTTTTAAAATTATTCATTAAGTCTTTATATTTAATACCTTCCAAACTGGGCACATTCAGATCATTCTGGAGATCCCTATATGCAATGAACAAGTCAGCTATAAAAGATCTTCCCATACATTCAATTTCATTAAAGGTGCCAGCATGATCAACCACAGGCCCAAGAATTGACTTTTAATTAAGTTAATAAATGTACTTGCCTTGATGTAAGATACATATAGCACTGGATCAATCAAGCCAAGACCTCCTTTTTCTATTTTTTCAATAAGTTAATTGTTAAACAGTGGTTGCCTTGACAACAGTTTGAAATTGTTGATTGTTATTGATATTGGGATTGTCTAATTGTTGACTGGTTTTTAACGATCACTTATTTTTTGCATTGAAAAGCAAAGTAATGCAAGAATTATAAATCATTTTAACTGTATTTCTTATAATTTAAATGTACATTGTTATATAAACTAGTAATAAACAAAGAATGGTTAATTCATGATTATATGTAGTTTCTCTGTGCATTATTAAGTTATATCATAACATTAACATTTGAAATTACAAATAAATAATTAAAAAATAGATTTCTAATTTGTTGCTTTAATTTTTTATTTTTGCTTTTAAATATGTAATCAATATATATTGTCAGATTTATTTTTCATTAGTGATATGACAACTTTAATGCAGCTGATAATTGTAGATTTTTATTGCTAAAATTTATATTGTGAAATATGCCTGAATGTTAAAGTTATAGTGCAATAATAGCCATGACATCTCCTAGGAAATATGCATAATCATATATATATAATATTTCAATACAAGTATATTGTCTATACAGAACTTAATGTAATTAGAAGGGATTTGAACTCAGATTTTCAAACTCCCTACATTTATCCACTCCATCCTATACAACCCATACAGATGACCACATACATGGGAAAAAGACAAATCTCCAATATAAGTATTTCATGTTAAAACAGCACTCATCAATTGGTCCAGATTATTATCTCTCACACATATGTATAATTCTTGCTCAGTTTATATTAAGATAGAAAATCTTGAAACTTTAATGGATAGGCTTCAATCTTCTCTATTATCCAACTCTTTAGCCATTCATATCATTGAAAATCTGATGATGGAATGCTCAAAGCTCTTGTTGATGCTAATATCATTATCATATCCATGTGATTTTGTCACTATATGTGAGGGTTAGAGTGATTTAGGGTCAACATGGGCGTGATAATAAATATGGGCATCAACAAGTGCTTTATGCAGTCCCTCATCAGATTTTCAATGATATGGATGGCTAAGAGTTGGAGGATGGAAAAAATTTAAGCCTATTCATTAAAGTTTGAAGATCTGCTATTTTAATATAAACTGAACACTGATTATATATATATGTGTGTGGGAGATGATGATCTGGACCAACTGATGAGTGCTGGTTCAGCACAAAGTACATATATTGGAGATCATTTATCCCTTTCACATGTATGTGGTCATGTGTATCAGTTGTATAGGGTGGAGTGGATAGATGTAGAAAGCTTGAATGTCTGAGTTCAAATCCCTTCCAAATATACATATATGTCTTACCCTCCCAAACATTAAGTTTTCTCATCTATGACCATGTGAATAAATACAATCTAAATTTGAAGCAGCACAACTCAAAAGATACCTCTTGAGCTATATGCTGTGATGGTGTTATATATTGAAATATAGATCTACTCACACAAAGAACATCAATTTAAATTGGCAATAATCTTAAATTGGTCAGAAATAAACATGTTTAATATAGTATACAAAAACTAAACATGAATCATTTTTAATCTTTGTCATCTCCCAACATAAATATATAAGAAATATCACAGTGCATGCATATTGCTAGCTGAAAATTTAAATATAAATATCCAATCATTCTCCCAAACGTTGAGTTTTCTCAAACTACAACAACTTCTATGACTAAATACAACATCTAAATTTCAAGCACCCCAATCCAAACGATACATCTCGAAGGTTGTTTATGAGCAATTTAAAATTATTGCTAATTTAAATTTCATGCTCTATGTTTGAATAGGTCTATATTTTAATATTTAACATCATTGCAGCATTCAGCATAAGAGATATCTTTTGGGAGGCACTGCTTGAAATTTACACTTTGTATTTGTTCGCAGAAGACATAGCTGAGAAAAGTTAGCATTTGGAAAGGTGATTTGACATTTATATTTGAAATTTTTAACAAACAATGTGAATTGGGTTTATTTATTACATGTTTATATATATGAACACATATGTATACTCTTATAAGAATGTGATAAGTATTTTGATAAATGATAATGAAATAGTTTTATAAATAGAATTATTGCTTTTTATTTTTTGGTCCTTGTAGGTAAATATTTATAAAATATTTTCTACTCTAAACAATTAATTCACATTTACAAAAGTAGTATTTTATCTCGGCCAATATGGAGATACTTGTTAAAATAAGAGATGTAATGTGAAATTTCAAAACGACGGGGATTTTCTCAACTAATGTGAGTGTTTTAGCCATTATAAATGTTCTTGCTTCGTATTAGTTAGAATTAATTTCCATTGAAATAATAATTGAGACGTAAACTCTTTTAGGCTGCAATTCAGTATTTAATTTAAGTTATTAAGAATATGAAGTACAATTTTATCGTAGAAAAGAATATGAAGTAAAAAAACAGAAAGGAAATTATGTTTTATATATGCATTATATGGAGAAGTTATTAATCACATAAAGAAATAAAATATTTATTAAAACAAAAAAAATCTGTACTACATTTTAATTTATTTGGATATTTATTTAACAACTTTCACAATTTTGTGTTTTCAGAGTTCTTCAGATTATGTGGATGAACTTCAAAGTCAAAACAGAAAAAAATTTGATGCAAATCTTAAAAAGAAGAAAGAATATTTTTGGTATATCATGAGAAATGTCAGTTATTAGTGTTGTAAAATAAATTATTGATAAAAGATTTAGAAAATTATCTTGACTACAAACTTATAGCTATGATTTGGCCTTGATTCACAATTTAATGGTGATTGTTTTGGATTCTCATAGTAATATTGACTTCCAAACCTCTATGGAGACTGGAATATTAAAACATTTATATAATTTTGAAATGTGGTGGTTCATGAACTGAAGTTATAAATAGAGATATAAAATCATAATTAAAATAATTGTAGATATACATTTTTACATATATGAGACAACTGGTAGCATAACTGCTGTTAATCTTGCACTTTATCTTCATTGATAAATAAAAAGATACAGCATGCTGAATGAATCAAAACAATCTTATTTTAAAATGGTAGCTCTATATTAAAGACGTTTAAATATAAAATATATATTCTATAATAATAAACCAATTTCCACTTAATTAATTGAGAAATGTAAATGAATTTGGATCATGTGAATATTATCTCTGTATATAAAAGAGGCAATAAATCTGAATTGATGCATTTTATTTGAAAATTATTTTAATAACAACTTCACTTAGCTATCATTTATCCCACCAATTTTTTTAGGATGAATCTACATGAAAATTGAGAAACCTGATTATAAGCTAGAAAGGATTTATTTTTTTAATATCTGAACTTTATCTAATTTTCATAAATTCTGTAGGATAGTAAATTTACTTTAGCTAATCTGTATATGAGTTATAGTAGAAGATAAAGTGACTTCATTCAGATCTGGTATATCTTTAAAATATTTAATCTTGGCTATTTAATTCAAGCTATGTTTAAGTATAGATTATTATTTTAGCACAGACAATTTGTAAATACAGCATGATAAAATAATGTTTTGCAGTTTTTTTTTTTAAGTTTAAGAAAATGATTAAAATAAATCTTTCAAAAAAGAATGGGTATTGACTCAAAAAATAATGAGTATTGACTCCAGAATAATATATATATATATATATATATATTATATCTGGATATTGATCATAGTACTATAGTATTTTTGCTATATATATATATATATATATATATAGCAAAAATACTATGATCAAAGGAAATATGTGGAGTTGATCAAATTTAATTAATCTCACATTATTTGAAATGATATACATTGAGTGGGATTTTTAATATATAAACATCACATATTAATGACATGCATACATCCATACTGAAAATATTCAAAATAGAATTATTTAAAAACTCTAATTGACTTGTCTGTTCATGATCTGCAGTTTGAATCAAGTGAAACTTGACTCTTTTTTTAAATAATTGAGATTTTTAAACAAATCTACAATTCTTTTAATCAGGTAGAATGCTTATCTCATAGTTAATAAAAAGGTATTTACATTATGGCTACAGAGTAATGTAAGAAAGAAAAACCACTAAAGTTCTTTTCATCTAACTAGGAATTGACCATATGAATATTTCTTTCCCATAGTATTTTTCTATAGAAAGATATAAAAAGGTCTTTGCATTACAATACATTTTAAAGGAAGTTTTCTTATATAGTAGCTCTTCATATTTCCACAGTCTCAGTTTTTATTGATTGAAAAATAAAAAAAGGAAAAAGTTGTAAATATAAATTCTTGTTTCTTTTGCATGTACCCATGTGAATGGTTTCATAAATCATCTATCATTTATTCATTTTATTATCTTACACACTAAACACAAGATGAATTCAGTCAGTCATTTAGTTCCATCATAGTGAAAGCATGACAATCATTGCATTACTATTATAAATTGATAAATGATTTCTCTCTTTAAGTTTATTATAGACTCATATTTTTTGTAACTATGTCATTATGTCTTAGTATGCATATTTTTAAAGTTTCATTATACTGTAAGTGTTTGCACATGAGATAAATTTAATCTATTAACACTATAACCAATACTTATTTTTTTCAACTAACCAATTGTTCAATGAATGTATATAATGGTCAAATATCCAACATAAAAATAATTTGTCCACAATGTTATTATAGGTATATACTTAGTATAATAATCAATATAAATAAAATTGAAACACACAGCCAATTATATTTAAAATTATTTAATTATCAACCTGGGTTTTTATCTCTTATTGAGACCTTTTTAAGATATAGTTTGTGATTTATCATTTACATTAACTCCATGTATTGGACATTATTCTACCTTCAACAATACAATTAACATTATACATATAAATGTATAAATAAATAAAAAAATAATTTAAAATTATATAAATGCCTATACATATGTTTTTATACATCTATATAAACAAATATTCTACTCTCCTCCCCCCTTTTACAAACTCATTCACAATTCTACCATAATTTTTAAATCTTCCAATTATCTAATAATGCCCACTTTTCACCCAATTTTGTAGGACCTTTAACTATTGAATTGGGTCCCTCCAAAAAATTTTCATATTAACTAGGTTTCAATATCTTTTAACATATAACTATTTTATCTTTTGGGTTTAACTAGTTTTACATCATCTTTTAACTAAGTTTAATATCTAAACTTTAGTAAGCTTATTATTAAGTTCAATACATAGTTTCTTGGTAATTATTATTTTATATCTTTAATATTACGGGAACAGACTGGCCCTTCAAGCAGAGGGGAGAATACCATTGATAGCATAGCCATCAACAATACCCATTGCCAGATCGAGTTATACAAAACATAGCATGATCACATTTCCTGATTATGGCCCACCTCAACTGCTGGATTCAAACCCTGCCATCCAAAGCATTTTATTTGTTTTGAGAATCAAACTCATGTGCCAGATGACCATATTATATAGCCAGCATGCTTAGGACAACAAACACACAATCCAGTGCTTGAAATATCCCAAGCTATCTCATACTCTTAAATCAGGGTCCAGCTCATTCATTTAACACATAAAAAATAACTGTACACTTAAATTACTGGTGATGCAATGATAAGAGATAGAGAATCGACCAAATAACAATTAAACAACATTATTATTTATTTATGCACATACATATATTTAACATAATATAACAATAAATTTTTATATAAGAAACTATAAATGATGACTTTCGGCTATAGTTATAATAATTCTTTGTTAAAATTCATTTCATTTAAAATCATTGTCTATTTAGTTATTTAAAGTATCTTTATTTAGGTTTTCATTTGTGGGTATTTTCCAACAGTTGGCCTTTTGGTTCCATTGATGGTTCCAGGGCTTGTCTTTCTTTCTTTGACTCACCAATGGGAGGGGAGTATGTGGCAGTGTTTTCTTTAGGGCTTATGCATTTGTTCCAGGCATTGGCTCCATGTGAGTACAGTTAATTTTAGCAGAGGATATTGGGGCTTGAAGTTGTTGAACACTCCTATGACTGTTCTGTGACTTCTGCATTGATGTTGACCACAGCATTAATTGACTGGCTTACTGCTGCATTTACAGTTTACAAATATCTGAATTTCTGGTTGTTTGGATTCTCAATGAAAAACTTTGAGTCTGCATTCTACATTTTTTTTGAACTGAATCTATAATGGAATGAAGACTGGACTAATTCAATCACAAAATGAAGGCTGGAACTGAATTACAGATTGAAGGCCAGACTAATTCTATCACAAAATAAAGAGCAGAATAATTCAATTACAAAATGCAGATCAGACTAGTTCAATCACAAAATGAAGGTTGGAACTATTCAATCACAAAATGCAGACCAGACTGAAAAACAATAGAGAGTTGCGACTTTATATACTTTTTCTCTTTCATTGTTTTAACTTCTTATCATTATTTCTAATTTTGATCATAACTTGAAATCTATTTTTTTTTTAAATTAATTTTTACATTTCATTAACTTAATTGATTTTTACATTTACTTTAATCTAATCTTTTTCTTAGATTAACCTACTATCACTTTTATGAAATAGTTTACATGATTTGCATTTTCAAAAGTTTTCACTGACATTTTTTTTTTACTTATTTTTACTTTATAAAAGTTTTCTTTAAAAATAAAATGGTTTTAAAATCTTTTTCTAGATTTGACCTACTCTCTTTATACTAAAACTTTATTCTATTTTTATAAGAAAAACAATATAATGCACTCTATTTATTTTACAAGTTTGTGTCTCTTAAGACAAAAGAAAACTACTCTAAAATATATTACTTTTTTTTTCTATTTTCATTTCTATTAATAATTTAATCATTTATTTTTAAATTATAAATATGTAACGCTAGTATATATGTAAAAAAACAGCATCAACAGTTGATATTGCTAACCTTCAAGCACACTTCATTGAATTTAAGTTAGAATTTGCAAACCATTTTACATTATTAACAAATATTGAAGATAGTTCAGATTTGAATGAAACCAATAAGAAAATAAGTGATATACTATTAAGAACTGGTAAAATCTAGCTGATATACAAGAACATCAGTTTACCAGTAAATTCTCTACTGAGACAAAAAATATATGAATAAATATATAATCTATTAAGAAGATTTGAATTACTACGGATTTAAAAAATAGTATGATAAAGAGTTAATGATATAAGAAAATATAATTGAGGATCAGTAAAAAAAGCTATAGAGGAGAATGAAAGTCCCAAATATATGAAACAGCATCTTGATATTTCTGAAATAAGAAGAAAAGATGGAATTATTATTAAAAAGAGAGATGACATCTTGAAATGTGTGGAAAAGTTTTATAAAGAGTTATACATAATACAAAACAAGAAAACAAAATATCCCTTATAGTTATTATCGGTTTCTGAATCCCAGAATTTGAAATGAAAAAGTGAGAAATATATGAAGAAGGAAAAGGATTCAGGAAATGATGGAAATATAATTGATTTGTTAAAAGATGCAAGGAAAGAAATAGAAAAATTGATGGCAAAGTTATATGCCAAATATTGAAATGATAAGGAAAAATCAGATGATTGAAAGAATACTGTAGTAATATTGATATTTAAGAAAGGCAATAGTGAAGATATTAGAAATTATAGATTTATCAGTTGTATAGAAAATCTTTACTGAGATAATTACAAGTCTATTTACTGCAAACATTTGATTTTAACCAATCAAAAGAACAAGTTTTGATCCAAAAGAGGTTTTAGCACTGGATTTTTTCCAAATATTGAGAGAAGTTGTAGAATTACCAATGAATATGAATTGTCATTATGTTTTCAATTGGTAAATTATGAAAAGGCATTTGATTCTATAAGAGTTTTTACAGTGATTAGATCATTGGATCCTAAAGATATAGACTCAGGATATTGTTATATTCCAAAAAATATTTATCAAAATGCAACAATGGATTAACTCAGCTGATAATCAAAGACTTTGGTTTGTATTTATACTCAAGATCTAGATATGTATTTAGCTCTATTTAATTCAATGTAATTACATACTGTTTACAAGGTACATTACAGATTCAATGTCAAATAAATTTCCTTTTGAAAAAAAAATGCAACAATGGTAATTGGATTACATAGTCTTGTTAAAAAGATTAACATTGAGAAGGGTATGTAACTTGGTGATTTATATCTTGAAAGTTTTTACAGCAGTTTTATAATAAGTATTTTAGATATTAAAATGTGAAGTTAAAGAAGTAAATTGAAATGGAGATTATTCAAGTCTTTTAGATTTTGAAAATGATATGGTCATTTTTGTAAATAATGCTTCAAGTTTTAGGAGAGGTATCTAGAGGTATCAAATGAAAGTAAAAAAAGTAAGACTAAAGTTAAATGCTAAAAAGAATACAGTAATATTCAGTGGATTTTTTCAGAAGAAGAAAATAGAGCTTTATAATCACAAATTAGAAGTTAATAATTACAAATACCACGGTCTGTTTATTAATACAGATGGAAACATAATGGATGTAATGGTTTTTATAGAATTAGTTTACCATTGTGTTTGAAAAAAAAATTGAATAGATATGTTTAACCAATTTTTACTTGTGGATTTTGACATTAACCAAAAAGCATTTCAGAGACTTTGGATCACTTAACAAAATATGGAGAGATGTATGTTAGAAGTAATAAGAGATCAAAACCAAATACATAGGTTAGAGAGCAAGCAGCTATCACTAACATCATTGAAAAAATTGAGATATTGAAGTAACTGAACTGAATATATTGCTAGAAAAGATGATAATAGGTAAATAGTTGGTCTTTTAAATTGTACACTAAGAGATTGTAAAAAATCTAGAAAGAGACTGCATGTGAGTTGAATGGATATGAAAATTTTCTGATGTATTGTATGGAAAAGAGATTAAATATATAAAAAAAACAGGATTAAACTTGAAAAAAATTTCATTCTTTACTGGACTGATCTTAGTTGATAATGATGATATATCTGTAATATTATCTGTTTTTAGAGTGAAATAACAACAAATTGCAGTACTGTTATAAAGCTTCACTATGTGTTAGTTACATAACCTTATGAATAATTTCAATTTCTTCTTCACTTATTTCTTAGGGAAGGCTTTATTTTTTAATGGACTAATTAAAAATTATACCATTCTCACTTTTATATAGTTATAATAAAAAATGATAGCTTATAAAGTGTTAAGATAGTCAATTTTTCTTCATGGCTACTGTATATCAATATTGGAGATACTTCAATGTTTTCTTTGAAGTATATATTATTTAAACATATTAATGTGCTGTATTTTCTAACATTGAAATTGAATTTGCTTCTGACAAATCTTATAATGCACAAAGCATCATTTCATACACATAGTATTGAATGAATGAAATAGTCTGGATGTGCTTGTTTTATAATATTTTATATTATTGTTAAATTTAAATTATCCTTGTAATTCTTTGAATCCTTTACAACTTTTGTATATGTGAAATGTAATCTTTTTTCTTCTCGTAAATCCCATAAAAAAGTGAATTTTTTAGGTGAAATTGTTGGAGTAAGAAAGTTTTTGCTATTATAAAGTAGATTAATTGTAAATTTTAGAAATACTTTCAGTACTGTTATATTTTAAGAGTTTAATATTTTACAGAAGAGTTGTGGAAAAAAAATCCCTCATCTTTTCTTTTAGGATTTATATTAATTGCACTTAAATTTAAATCATTTTCAAATTTGCATAAAATGTGACCAATTTATTTGATATTAAAGATATAATTGATGGGTGGTATGTAACTGTAAATCTTGATCATGACTATTGACATAAATATTCATGGTTTGTATATAATATTAAGAAGTATGGATTCCCCAAGTCCAATATTGTAGGATAATTACTGGAAGAATTAACAAATATAGATTTTCACTATATTATTGATTTTGATGATTGTATCTAGAAATGTTGATCTATGGCATACAGCTATTTAAAATCACTATTATGAATACATTGAGAATTTTTGTTTTTGTGACTAAATAATTCCTTTCCCCCAATTTTTTCAGATACTTATTTAAGAAATAAATAAATTATTTTTTGTTTTAAGTGTTTAGCAGTTGCTTAGAAAGACTGTTGGAGTAGCTTGAAATCATGATAATATTTTCATCATTGGTCTGTGAAATGTACTGCATTTATGGTTTGAGAGATATGACTTGAAAATAATGACTGTATATCTCCAAAAAGAAATATAATTGACCCCCTCATCCATTGGAAGAGTATAGATTAAAGTAAACAGGTATTTTTATTTCAATTAAAATTGTGTAATTGAGACAATTGTAAATTAGTTTTCTATGGCCAAAATTATGACTTGTACGCTATTTATAGTTGATATATACACTTTAAAAATGATAGTTACATAATATCCCTAAAAGTTAAGGCAGTTGAAAAGTATACATTGAATTAAACAGGTATTTCAGCAATATACACTGAGAGTAATTGAAGCAGCTATGAATTACAATTGCCTTTTATAAACATTATGTGAAATTCCATTATCAATTAAATGTTAATCGTAGCCGAGGCTTGGGTATATTCGTTAATTATAATTTTAAGGTTTAAAACTTCAGGAATTTCTAGTAAAGTATTACTTTTTTTGAATTAATTTATATTTGTATTTATAATTGCCTGACTGTATCAATTTTACTCTCATCAATACTCATTATCTTGTGATTTTTAAAATTAGTATACGCATTGAAAATTATATTTTAAAAAAATAATCAAATGGTTTATAGCTTGGGAGTTTATAAGAAGTTCATAAACGCTGGAAGGGACTGAGCTGGACTGTAATCCATGGACTCGAGCTCCATAGTCGATCAGCATAGCAAAATTATATTATTCTTTTTTTTGAATGGGTCTGTGTCTACATTTCTACGAGATTCTTATCCTCATCGATACACTTTATTATGTGATTTTTGTTTTAAATCCAGTAGTGCGTGTAAATTTGCTCTTAATACGTATTCTTTAGAGTTATCTAATAATGTATGAAAATGTAGATTTGGGATAGAGATTTGTTAAATGAAATTATTTCTGATAATCCAATAATATTTATATTGTAAATTTTTATATTTAAATATAAAATGGATATATGTGTATTTTTTAAAATCTGATTTATTAAATTTATTCACTGATTGCAATCTTTTCTACCTTTCTCTCCTTCCCCCTCCTGTTTTTAAAGAAATAATTTATTTATATAATAAATATTATTTTTAGAACCGCTTGGAAATCAATATTTGTTTCTTCTCTTTTATTTGTTCTTACTTATAATAAATATAATGTATCAAACAGGAAAAGAAACGTATTTTTTTAAAAAAAATAAAAGAGCTGCGATTTGTTAATGTTATTCTTGTCCGAGTTCTTTTTCTGTCTTATCATCTCTTTATTTCTCCTAGAATAATATCAGATTCTGTCATGTAATAATACTTCGTAGATGTCATGCGTCTCTTTTGTTCTTAAACAATTTATATTGTGCTCATCTTAGTGAAAAATTCAAATGGTTGTACTTTGCATATTACAAATGAATACATTTTTAAGTGTTTCATTTGGCATGCATTGTGTTATTCAAAGATGTTTCCAATTTGATTTTTCAAGCTGGCAATATTACTTTTTGGCCAAGCACATCAGCATGTTATTGCCACATCTATTGGGGTTGTGTTTGAAACCAAAAGGCTGGAAAATTTTGCTCAGTGGTTCCGTCTTTTAAGTTTTTTGTAAATGTTCATTGGCACAAAAGTAAACATAACGCATTTAAAGTGGCTTGAGATAAACCGCTGCCTTATGAGAGAGAAATTAGAGTGGTGGCAAAATGTAAGACAACATGTGTGTGGATTGTCATACGCTGAAGGATGAGCTGATTTATCACAGTCTTTGTGAGGCTTCTATTAATATAGGAAATTAGTCATTTTTGTGTATATACCAACGCACCATTGCGTAAAGACCATTTTTCATCAATGTAATTTTTTTTTTTCAAATTTTGAAAGCTGTTATGTGACAGAGAAGGAAAAAGTAACAGATGAGCAATATTTTATTAGAAATGGTCTTATTAGAGAGCTGGGACTCGATATCATGTACGCACCGATGATGACGGGTATTGAGCTGGTGCAATCTTGCCGAGAGCACGTGCACATAACTGAACCTAGTCAAGTGAAAACAAGCATTGTGTAACAGACAATATCACAAGTTCATACTCCTTTTACTTTCTTCTCTCTTTCTCTTTCTGTTTCTTTCTTTTTTATTATAAATTGATGTTATTAAAACGTTTTTCCTCCCAAAACTCTGGCTCTTGACTATACTAAGATCAGTATATTGAGGAAGCATTCAAGCGTAGGGAAGTGTAGTTTCTATGGATACGAGAAGAAGATAATGAGAAAAAATTTACATGCTCCAGAGTTGTAAGATTGAGGCTAGAGAAATCGATGAAATGTCAAGACTGAATTATTAAAGAAAATACAGATTTGTTTCTTTTTTTAAAAAAATTATTTTTTTTAATCTATTATAAAAAGAAAATTAAAATATATATATATTAATATTTGAAGGAAAGAAAAAATAGCAGGAAATAAATATTTGACTTTTTTAAATTTAAAAAAAAAAAAAATATAAGCAGGAGGTGTAGACTAAAACATTAACACTTGGGTAAAACTATTTAATATCTGAAACACTTATTTGATTTGCTTTTAATGGTTGTTATACAAAAGAATTTTCCCCCTCCCCTTCTTAGCTCTTATTGAAAAAAGTTATTAATTTTTTTTTTTAAATTGACTACGAGTCGGAGAATATTTTCATTGGTATAATATGTTTTTCTTTTAAAAGTTTAAATATTTAACTTCTTTTAAATTAAACAAAGAAATATGTATAATAATTTAAAAATCCAAGTTATAGAGTTTCAAATTTTAATAAGTTTAAAATTATTTTTAAAACTACAAATAAAGAGAAATAGAAAATGTATTAAAAATTCACAACATACATTCACAGATGCATATATCTTATATGATTAATATAATAAATAATTATATGGGTAGTTGTTGCTGATGACATCAAGTGGTTTGAGTACTAAGATGAGAGATTGATTATATCGTTCCATTCACTCGATGAAACAGATGTATATATGTAGTTTTTTTAATTGGGGATTAATTCAATAATCATTACTTCTTAGAATCCACACTGAGCTCAGAGTTTTATTAAACTATGCAGGATTACGTTTCTCTATTTGCTATGACATATATAGACAACTTATCATTCTTATGCTAAAGGCAGGGAGTAAAAAATGTAATTTATGTCTAAAATGCATTTCAGATGAACTAATCTCTTTAATTAGGCCAAGTCTTCATATCTATTAAATGTTATTCTATGTTCATCAATGTATATTATATCAATTTATCTCACCTATGTTACATTGTAGCATGCAATTACATTTTTAAGTAAATGCACAAATGATTTATAAATGTCTTTTATTAAAAATCAGTTATATATGCTTTTTTGCACAATTACATTTTTAAATTTAATGTTTTACATTCCTTCATGTGCTAGATATTTATGAATTTTTAAACCATAACTCAACATTTGTATATTTTTAAACTTATAATTATAGACACTTAAATAATATTTATAAATAATTCCTAAGATGCATTTCAAATGAACTAGTATCATCAATTAGCCTAGTCTGTATGGCTTACAGCAATGGCGAATGACAGATTCTGAGTTCAAGTTTTATGGATTATGGCTCCAGTCTATTACTTTTTGTGCTTGAACTTGTTAGGAATTTCTAAGCAATAAAACCATTCATTTATTATTTAACACAACTGCCAATTGTTTTTTTGATTAGTATTGATCCAATAATTTATTATATCACTTCATCTTGCAAGATATTAGTATGCATTAATTGATAAATACAGTCTTTTAATGTATGTAGAATAATTGTAAAAATATTTGGGAAATGTCATGACTTGGACTAGATGTACAAAGTACTTTAATTGAAATATATTTTAGGGATTTTTTACGTTAAATGTCTGAAAGTATAAGAATGATGAATAGTGATTGAAAAAAATATGTAGGATTTTTTTGTACATAAGATGAAAATAGTGAAATGTTTTAATAAAAAAATATGATTATTTATATATAAACAATAAAAAAAATACATTTGATCTTTAATAAAAATTAAAGTTTTCTAGTGTGATACAAAAGATTGGTAATCATTTGTATATTTATTAAAAACTGTAATTGTCAATGTATGCATTCTAAAATGTGATATTCATAAAGTGAATTGATAAATGTATACATACACACCCATAGGAACACCATCTGATTCAATAACTGCATGTTCTATGTGATTTCAAATTCACATAGAACAGCATTTGATTATTATGCCTTATATCATTTTTGAATGGAAAATTATACAATTTTTAATCAAGAAATATTAAGCAATTCTTCATGGAGGAAAGAATTAATCTCTCCTCCTTTTTTTAACAATGGCTTGCAGAAGCTCAATAATGTTATTAAATCAAATGATAAAGAAAGTCATAGAGATATGTAACACCAATATCATGGTCTTCAAACCAAATTGCATTTATTATTTGAAATGAAGTAATATCACATTATAAAATGAAAAAGCATTGTTTTAAACAATGTTTTTTTACTATTGATTAAAGATGGTCTGCTAAAATGTTTAAATAATTACCAGATGCAGTGTGCCTGAGCAGAGTTATATGAATAGTCATGATATGGATACCCAAATCATAACCATCTTTATACAGTGTTTTTTAGTTGGAAGAAGACAATTTGGTTGATAGACATTTTTTAGTGGATGTATGATATTAGTTTTAAACTCTTCCAGTAAATAATCCAATTGTTTGCTTTTAGAGATATCATGTATTGATTTTGCTCTTGCATTGACAAAATTGAACTGTGCTCCAGAAATATTTAATTAAGCAGCAGATTTTAAAACTGTGCTAAGTCACATTGGGAAACTTAATGCAGTAATAAAATGATGAACTCAATAACTAAAAGTCTGTAGATTGATAGCCAAACTCTGTTACTTCCAGTAAACAAATGCTCACATGATCTGAGTGAAAAATCATCTAATTTATTACTCTATCTCTCTCAATGGTTAGGAAAGCATAAATAATGATTCATCTGATGTGTAGTGTTTTCACTCATTTATTATGTAGTTTTTATTCTCATGATTTTATTACTTCTCTTGCTTGCAAAGTATTCAGAAGATTGTGATTCTCTAAAGTTATTTATTCCATTGCCAGGTTTTTTTTTCTCCAGGTACAGTTCTTTTGTCCATTATTCTTTTTCAGCATGCATTAATTTTGATTGTAGTAGTTTTTAAGAAATAATTAATCTTGAAATATTAAATAGTTCAATATTGGTCATCAATTTTTCAGTTAAAAATTTAAAAGATTAGTATTTTTTTTAAACAAGCTTATAAAGCAGATTCATCTGTGTTGATATATTTTTTATCATCTTCTTAGGATCATGTTTATAAAATAAATGTATATATATATATGTAAAATAAATAAAATATCCGTTAATTAAAAACAATATTGTAATTATAATTGAAATAATATTTTTATTGATTTACACACAATTACAAACAATCCTTAAATCTGCAGTAAGTACTTTCGGTTACTTTCTAACATACCTCAACTGCCATTAAATTCAAAAACAAAAGCGGAAGCAAATATCATCAATTCAAATTCCATGAACCTTGTATTTTAATGTTAGAAGCTTGTTGATTTATTAAAGGTGTTTTATTCCTGTTTATAACAATTGCCTCTTAAATTTTTCTTTTACTATGGTTTCTCTCTTCATGAAGAATTTTCACATTTTCAAAATTAAATTTAAATTTATATTTACATGTTTTTTTGTGATCAAAGAAAACTGAAGGAGATATTAAATCACCATTATTTTTATTTTTTACACACTTATATAACAATTCATGTTCCTTCAATCTTTTCTCAATACTGCACCTAGATTCACCTATATATGATAGCATACAATCACAAAAAATTTGATATATGACATTACTTTTTTGCTTGACAGGTATGACATCCTTAGAATTATTGACTAATTTATTAATATTGTTTGGAACGTAGAATGAAACATACTTGACAGGTATGACATCCTTAGAATTATTGACTAATTTTCAATAATTCTAAGGATGTCATACCTGTCAAGCATATATGTTTCAGTCTATGTTCCAAACAATATTAATAAATTAGTCAATAATTCTAAGGATGTCATACCTGTCAAGCAAAAAAGTAATGTCATATATCAAATTTTTTGTGATTGTATGCTATCATATATAGGTGAATCTAGTTGCAGCATTGAGAAAAGATTGAAGGAACATGAATTGTTATATAAGCGTGTAAAAAATAAAAATAATGGTGATTTAATATCTCCTTCAGTTTTCTTTGATCACAAAAAAACATGTAAATATAAATTTAAATTTAATTTTGAAAATGTGAAAATTCTTCATAAAGAGAGAAACCATAGTAAAAGAGAAATTAAAGAGGCAATTTTTATAAACAGGAATAAAACACATTTAATAAATCAACAAGCTTCTAACATTAAAATACGAGATTCGTTATATTTGAATTGATGATGTTTGCTTCCGCTTTTGTTTTTGAATTTAATGGCAGTTGAGGCAGGTTAGAAAGTAACCGAAAGTACTTCTGTGGATTTAAGGATTGTTTGTAATTGTTTGTAAACCATTAAAATATTATTTCAATTATAATTATATATATATTGACGAATATGTTTATATCTGTGATTACTGGTGTAAAAATGCATAATTTATCAGTTATTCCTGGTTAATTTCTATGAATGTCGCAGAGAATTTGTTTTTTATTTGCTATTAAAACTGTTTTGACATCACTGAGCTACAGTGATAAGCAACTTAGTTCAGTGTCGAGTTTGATCCATCATACCCTAGCTGCAATTGATTACATTTGTAAATTAATATTTATAGATTTAACATCACTTTTAAGAATGATAAATCTATTCTGTGCACTATTGTATACCACATATATTGAAATGAATATTTTCACTGATAAAAGTTATCAAATATTTTTTTCAGGTTTTTAGATATGAATGTCCTACATGTGTTCTTAATGTAGAGAAACTGAAAAAAATATTGACCTATAAATATAAATGTATATTTAAAGATTAAACGTAATATCAATGAAGAAATTTATTTACTTTTGATTTCCTATACTTTCTGGTAAAGTACCTCTACTTCTCACCTGCAAATTAATAAAAATGAAAATACTTTAGCCAGTAATATTGTGATGAGCTTTTGATTTAATTGTGCTCTTTATGGAAACATCATAACTGTTTTATATATTTATTTTATTTCAAACAATTGTAAACATTATTATTATTATTTTCATTTTTAAATTGCATAAAACTATAATAAAAATAAATAATTGTAAAAATAATTGACAAATTATAACAATATAACTTATATAAGGAAAAAAATGCAATGATTATTGTCAGAAATGCAATTTATATTAATTTAATCATGATTTTTTAAAAAGAGATTATATAATCTTTTTTTTTTGTATTTACATGTATGATGAAGTTCCCCTTTCTCCTTTCCTAACCCATATATAGTTGTTCTCACATATCTATGTATTTATCATCATAAGCGTTAATAAGTAATAAAAATATTATAAATTCATAAATTTCACATACACATCTACCTGGATGAGCACCATTATAAATCTTTTCTCAAACAGCGATTTTCTCATATTAGGTACTCAGTCAGATGTGCGACTGCTCTTCCTCTTGTTCTAGATTTATTACTGTCCATTACTTTCGCAATTGCATTATTTAATTTTTTATACTTGTTTGTTTATGTCTAAACACATTCACATTATATATTAAATTATAATATAGATGTGAATATATATGTTAAACACATATATTATGTAGATTTTATTATTCTTAGTTTCAGATCTCTGTATAATGTTTATTATTATTATTATTATTATTTATTTATCATAATATTTTAAATTTTTTCTGGGTTTGATTTTAGAACTGATTATCCTATTTTCTTATTTCAGAAAGTCTGTTGCAAGATAATTTCAAGATTGTTTAAAATTTTTTAAAACCACAAATGCTTTATGAATGTTTACTTTTGTTATATATATATATATGCACTTACACCTGTATGATACGCAATTTTTTTTTTGTAAATGATTCTTTATAAATATTTTTATTAGATCTTGAAAAATTTCTGGAGCTAAATCACAGAATTTTTTATTATTAAATTATTAGCTGAAATATTTATACAAAATTTATTCAATTTAAAATACTTTTTATGATAATTGACAGTGGCTTTTATATGCAAAAATTTCAACAGATAATTAGTTATTTTATTATTTTAATTAATATTTTCTCTAGATGCTGATGAAAGCAATTCTGGCTTTTTATTAAATTTAATTTTTTCCAAAAATTGTTTATTTATTTATCTATTTTTTAACAATATTCTTTCATATAATTTTAATTTTCTGTTTTATTTTTTAATGTTCTATTATTATTTTTTGCTATATTTGTTGCAAAGATGAAAATTCTAAGTAATTTTATGGATAGCTTTTCATCAGAATGATCTTCCTGCTTAATTTTTTTCTCTTCTGATTCTTGATATATTTATTGTAGAGTCAGTCTTTTTTTATTGCTGGTCTTTTTTTTTTTTTAACATTTTCATATATCCAAAATATGTTAACTCTGCTCTGGTGGGTTATTAGATAAAACTTTAAAATTGATCAAGAATTCAACCATTATTTTTATAAAAACTTCAAAATAATGAAACAAAATAACGTGAAAAATGATGACAACTACTATATATAATTGTTTTACACACACACACACACACACACACACACATATATATATATATATTATAACAATAAAAATGTGAGCCATGAAAGAATAATGCCCTGTGAATTGAAGCACCATTTGCAACTTAATAAAAATGAGGATATGCTCTTCTTTTAATGGTTCACAGATTTGAGGACTATTTGTAACTGAATAAATAGAATGACCAATGGGAAACTTTAATATAATCTGAATGAAAATTTAGCCCAATGCAACTGAATAAAAATATACTTTCAAGTTGAACACCACTTATAACAGAATAAAATTATGGGTCATACTATATCCTTAGTCATAGCCTAATTATTGAACACCATTTGTAACAGAATGAAAATATAAATCAAGGAAGAGCGATCCTAATTTAATAATACCTATGAATCATAGTATCATTTGTAGCAGAATGAAATTAATAAACTAAGCTAAAAATAATATCAATCTCAATCTAACACTTAAGTTAATAAAACAATGATAATAATCTTTATTATAAACTTATGAATTCAAATAGTATTTAGAAAATAAGGAAAATCATTATTTCGAAATAACCAAAATATGAATGTTATTTGCAATAGATTAAAGATAAAGCAATAAAACCAAACATCATTATCTTATAAATAACAATCTATGCCTATTATATAATTAACTTATAATATAATAAAAATAATGATAAAGACTTAGATAGATAAACCTTAATATTTCTTATGAGTCAAAACACTGTATAATACAAACTTATATCAAAAGTCAAACATTATTTTATTTATATTTAAATGAAATAATTCATGGATGGATGAAATAATAATTTTAATATATTTTACAAATTTACAATATCAATGATATCTAACTAAATATATAACTCAATAATTGATTTCTAATTACAACTATATAAAATCAAATGTAATACTAATTCTGATGTACTATTCCACTAATATCAATATACTCTTATTAACTAAATCAATTATAATAAGATTAAATATTTAATAATAATACAAAAGCAATTAGCCTAACACATTTTTTCTCTTTCATCAATTTAAATTATTATAAAATTATCTTATTAGATAACGTTAAAATTTATATTATTCAATAGCGTCAATATATAAAATAAACAAAAGATTCGTATTTGAGGCTTATTCCAACATAATTGACAAATCATATCCACTTACTCTTCAGTTTAATAAAACTAAGTTGTTAAAACTTTAGACTATAACTGTCAAAGCATATGAAAGATTGTTAGTGTTTCTATAATCAAATATTAATATTTACACTATACATTGACAAACTCTAAATATAATTAAAACAGATCACTCTAATTTGCAACAGAATAAAATATATCATTATTACCAGTTCTACGATTGAATAAGATTATGATCTTTATGATTAAATATTGATTTAATATAATATTCACTTTAATCAATAATGATTTAAAATAAAATACACTAACATTTAATTGCAATTACCTGTACTCATCTTCAATGATTATTATATTTGTATTTCATCAATCATCAAATCAATTCATATATAATTTCTATGTTAATATAACTTACTTGTTATTAACACAATTGCATAAGCTTCTAATTATTTATTAAATATTTTAATATGTCCAAACACTTAATTTATTGCTGTATAAAATCTATATCTGGTCAGATAATAAGCATTGAATTCAATACAAAGAAAATGATATGTCATCATACTTTTTTTATTTATCCTGTGGTTTTGTTGTCTGAATTATTTTGCAATTGATTTGAATGAATTATGTGGGATAATTACATTAGTGAATATCATCTCATCCAAATGCAATTAACCAATCAATTTGCATTGTAAAATTGAAGACAACCAAATAAGTGTACTTAATTGAAATTAATTCAAAATTTATTAACAATTGGATATAAATTACAAACAAAAAATATATATGCAGATAAACATTTAATATATATATATATGATTTGATTTTGCTTAATATAATAGATTTTCAATTGGCATTATTTTTTTTAAAATTAAATAGGTGATTGCACATCAATATCCACTTATTGGATACTAAATACAAACACATATGTTTATGTACACAAATGTGTTGTAGAACATTTATATTTTCCAAAATAAAGAGAGTTTGAGATATATTTTTTTATACCTCATATAAAAATATAGTTAATCAATATATATATATGAATCTATTTATTTGTTAATATAAATTTAAGAGAAAAAATAAAATAAATATTTATTATGGTATAATCCTTTTGAACTTCTAATATAAGAGATCTACTTGAAATTAATTTATAATCAATACATTAAAAAATGAATGTATTAAAATAATAATTACTATGATGCAAAATATAAATTCAAATGTGGGAAGATATAATTCTCTTATATTTAGGTATATAAATAGTCACTATTTAACCTAAAATTATACTACTATTTATATCAATAAATAGTATATACATTTTAAATATAGAAAAAATAGTAATAATAATAATAATAATAAATATAAATAAATGATTGGAGTAATAGTCTTTAAATATAGCATTTCCAAAATAGTATCATAGTTCTAATATCTATTTCTTAAACCACAATATAATGATGTTTTGTTATTCTAGAAAAAGTATAAATATCATAAAAAGCTGTTAGATTTGAAGCACATTTTATTATTTCTGATATTTACTATATATTCAAATTATCTTTTCATTCAGCAGATATCTGATCTATATAGTGTTATAAGTGTGAAAACACTGATTTATGTCCTTGATGCAATGTAGATATCCTTTATTTAGCAAGTAATTAATTCATAGAACATTACAAGTGAATAAATGCTAGTTTCATCCAAGATGATGCTATGGAAATTGAATCAATTTCTGTCTTGTGTATAAATAATTCAGTAAGCTCATAAAATTATATCAGCAAGTGAACATTAATCTTTGTGTATGTTTTTCTGTTGTTAGCATTTAGACTTCATTGAAAAGTAGGTAATATAATTTTTAAAGCAACGAAACATTTCATCCTTTTTTAAAAATGCTAAAACTTCATTTTTATATTTTCAATAAAATGTCATCCCATAAATTTGATAATCCTGACAAGTGAATAGATGAACATTATTGCTTTCATCCCATTGTTCTATACATTTTGTATAATTATGTACTTTTAAAAATAAGCAAAAAAAATTACATGAAGGAACTTAGCCTTGTTTCTAGTGAAGCCAAAATATGAGATAGATCATTTAATCTGCTTAGTTCTATTTATAAACTTTTCCATTGATGTATTACAAATTATAGCAATGCTATTAACCCTTTGATCAACTTCAGCCAGCATCTCATAAATAAAAATCTTATTACATGAAATAATGACAAATAAGAAAAAAATATATTTCACAATTATTATATATAGCAAAGCAACTAGGATTATATGCTTTTATATTACAATGGAAATATACCTTATACATATATTTTTCAATACAATATTATACAAACAAGTCAAGCATTGGTGGCCTAGTGGTTAGCATAGCTGCCTTCCAAGCAGCTTGTTCAGATTTGCTTCCCGGTCAATGTATTTGACACATGTGAAAAAAAAAATTATACAAACAAAATAAAAAATATACTTGAGACATTAAAAATTTAAGTATATTGTTTAACCTACTCATGTGAATACATTAACAAAAATACATATAATAAAGAAAGAATAATAATTTCATCAGTACTATAAACTTTATTATTTACACATTTATTTTTAAAACAAGTAAATTCAATTCACAATTTTTACAAGCTATAATTAATAATAAACATTTCTTTCTCCAATATTATATGTTGACATAGCAACATACAATGTAGTCTAGGTTAATATATTCACTGTTAAATCAAACAGAAAAAAAATACAATTGACATTACATCACATATTGAAATTTATTCAAATTTCAGTAGACACAATACATACTGATTATAGATCCAGTTAATCTGAGATTATTTGAATCCATTAAATCATCGAGACTGTTTATTTGTTATTATAACTTAATTTGACAGCAGGAATTATATTCTTTTTCAGAGGAGTCAGTCTTGTTATTCAAATGTAGTCATTAATAATGATAATGTTGTTCATATTTAATATTTTATTAAAATTTCATGTTATTGTACTCATTAATATAATGGTAACTGTAGTTAGTAGAAAATATTGATATTTTTATTTGAATTTTTAGTGGATCAACATTTAAAAACTATATATGTAATTTAATTTTTAAAATAAAATTTTACATGTAATTACTGTATCTTTAGTGTCACATAATATCAAAAAATATATTTTAACCATTATGGAATAAAATCTGTTTTAATCATCAAAAATAGAAAGTTTAATACTTTGTGCTGCTTTTACATATATTTAAATAAATTCACATGATAGTAATTGTATAAGTGATTTATTTTTAGAAATATATGTATTGTATTAATTTTTATTTTTTATAGTAATATATCTACTATTAAAAATTCACACTAAATGGGTAGAAGTTATTTAAAATTCTCTAACTTTTTTAAATACTATAATAAAAAACAATATATGCAATTATGATCAAGTAATTAATGCATTTGCTTATCATATTTGCTATGACTTACTAATGTGTGATTATCTTTTTCTGGTAACTAATGTCTAGAACCACTATAAAGTTTAATGAATATTTTTGTCATTTTTAACCATTAGTGATCCACTGTAAAAGTTTCTCTAAGTTGAATCTAGTTTTTCCAATCTTTAGCCTCTTTTCCAATATACCAGTAAAACTTCTTATTTTATCCATCCATCTCACACACAGTTTTGTTTTTTAGATCTTTTTTAATGTTTTCAGATTCAGTTTAAGATTTCACTGTCCATCTATTATTATAGTTTCTAACAATATATCCAGCCCAGCTTCATCTTATTTTTTTTCCAAAAATGTCAGTGTTATTTGATTATTATATCATTCATGTATATTGGTTTTTATTTTTCTGGTTACTTCTAATTTACTTCTCTCCATAGTTTATTGAGTAATCTAAAATCTTTGAATTGCTTTTCTGTTAAGTGTCCAAATCTCAGATTCATACGCAAAATCATTTATTAAAAATCTGTCTTTTCAAACACATTTTTAAAAATATTAAATTCTTCTTCTTCCACAGCTTGATTAATCCCACTTCAAGTGGGGTCACTAGTGCAGATCATTCATCTCCAGATTTCTGGGTCTGAAGTGATTTCCTTCTTGAGTGACATCTCCTGCAGGTCCCCCTTCATTCGGTCAAATTCATCTGGTCTTGGGTCTGCCCATGGACCTTTCCCCCAGTGATTCCATCTTCATAATTTTCCTTCCATTGTAACTTTCTTCTCTTCTCTTAACATGTACAAACCCCTTCAACCTTGATTCTTTAATTTTTTCATTGATTTGTCTCACCTTCATATTTTTTCGTATTATGTCATTTCTCACCTTGTCCTTTCTAATTAAACCTGAGGTGAACCTAAGCATTCTCATTTCTGTTATACATTGTTTATCCTCTATTTTCTTAGTGGTCAGTCATTTTCTACACCATACATCAGTGCTGGATGCACCACAGTTTTATAAACTTTCTTTTTCAGTCTTGTTCCTACTCTCCTATTGCAGAGTATCCCAGAGACCCTTTTCCAATTATTCCATTCCAGCTTGAGTTCTCCCCACAACTTCTCCATCTAGTGATCCATCCTTATTCATCCAGGTGCTGAGATATCTAAAATTTTCAAACTCAGGTAACTTCTTTCCTTCTAACATTGCTCTTTCTACCACTTCCACAAAAGAGCAGTTTTATTTTTGCTAATTCTCATTCCTCTTTCTTCCAGTGCTTTCCTCCATTCTTCTATTCTATCCTGAGCTTCTTTAATGTCTTTGGCTGCAATCACATTATCATCAGCATACATCATGATCCAGGATGTTTCTGTGGAGATATCTTTTGTTAGAACATCAATGACAATATTAAATAGTAGGGGACTCAGAACTGATCCCTGATGCACACCCACTTTCACCTGAAATGAGTCTGTTTTTCCTGAACTGCATCTCTCACTGGTTTGACATCCTCAATACATGTCTTGGATCAGGCAGATGTATTTTTCTAGGACCAACTTTTTTTTAAGGTATCTCCAAAGTTCATCTCTAGGCACTCTGTCAAATACTTTTTCCAAGTCAATGAACATTAAAACAATTCCTTGGTTGACTTCTCTGTTTCTTTCAATAAGTTTTTATAGTGCAAAGATTGCATCTGTGGTTCCTCTACCTGGCATGAAGCTGAACTGTTCCTCGCTGATATCTATTTCCTGTTGTAGCCAATTTTCTATTATTCTCTCCCATATTTTCATTGTGTGGCTCATCAGCTTTATTCCTCAGTAATTACCACAGTCTAGAATATATCCTTTGTTTTTATAGATTGGAACCAAAATGCTTTTCCTCCATTCATTTGGCATATTCTCTGTGACCAAGATGTTGTTAAAAAGTTTGATCAGAAAGGTGATTCCCTCTTCACCCAATACATTCCACACTTCCACAGGGATGTTATCTGGTCCCACTGATTTTCCACACTTTCATTCTTTTAACTGCTCATCTGACTTCTTCTCTACTGATCTCTAAGACTGGGTCCAAATTTGGAGTTCCCAATATCTTGTCAATCTATGGGTTTTCTTCATTTAGTAGGTGCCCATAATATTGCTGCCATCTAGCTGTGATTTTGTTCTTGCTGCACAACACCCTATTGTTAGAATCTTTTATTTGATTTGCTTGATAAGTATCTTTATCATTCTTGTCTCATTTTGCGTGCACAAAATCTCCTTAATTCCTTCTTTTTCTAAGCTTTCATATAAGTCTGAGTATGCATCATATTTGGCTTTGGCAACAGTTTTCTTTGCTTCTTTTTTTTCTGTATTATATTTGACCCTACTGCTCACCCCTCTGTCTTGGTCCCATTCTTTTTTGGCCATTTTCTTATTATTAATTTTTTCCTGTACCTCTGTATTCCACAACTAAGTCTCCTTATTCTCTTTTATTACTCCCAATGTCTGGCCTAGAAATTGATCCTCAATTGCACAAATGTTGTTTGCTGCTCTTGTCCAAAGATTTTCCTTTTCTTCTTTGGCATCAACCTTTATCAATTTGTCAATAAATTGCTTTCTGCAGGCTTCATTCCCAAGTTTCCACTACTTGGTCTTGATGGCGCCTTTTCTAGGGTTTAGCTTAATTTCTATGAGATTTGCATGGTATAGTAAAAGTCTATGCTGATGACCTATAGCATCTTCTGTAATAACTTTGCAATCCTGTATTTTTTTAGGCCTGTTTGTCTATACGTGATATAGTCAATTTGGGATTCTCTTCCACCATTCATGTAAGTGATCTTTTGATTTGGGAGTTTCGGTATTCAATAGTGCCATATCCATTGAAACAGTAAAATTAATTATTTTACCCCCATCTTTATTTCTTTCCCCAATTTCCAGACTTCCTAGGATTCCCTCTAACCCATTGTTCTCTCTGCCTACATGTCCATTTAAATCTCCACAGAGGAAAACTCTATTTTTTTGTTAAATTGAGTCCCAAATGTCATTCATCCTATCCCAAAAACATCATTTTCTTTCTCATCACGACCTGACTGTGGAGCATACATACTAAGCACAGTAATCACACAACTCTCCAAGTCAATTATCATTGAGATAATCCTGTCATTGTACCGGGTAACTTCCAATACCTTATGTTTTAAATTTGGGCTCAATATAATTCCAACCCCATTTCTTTTAGAATCATTCCCACAGTAGAATAGTTTGAATGCACTTCCCAATTTCCTTGCCTTTTGGCCTTTTCAGATTGTTTTTTGAACTGCCACAATGTCAACTTTCCTTCTTATCATCATATCCACAATCTCACTGCTTTTCCCAGTCATGGTGCCAACATTGAGAGTACCGACAGTCAGCCTGACTGAATGACCTTTTATCCTTCTTTCACTTCTCATCCCCATACTTTTAATATTAAATTATATGTATTAAAAGCATTCCAACCAACTTTAATTCTATGATTAATTTCATCGATTATTTTTCCATATTTATTAATTGTAATTGTTAACTTTCTCATTCATGATTGTCAATTTTTATTTTCATCTTTTGAGAAAATTCATTTACTATTACTTTAGGCACATTTAGCACTTATCTTTAATCCTATTTTTTAAATCTTTATTTGTTATCTCTTGCAACAATTTCTGAAACTCTGAAATGTTATTTTCAAAAACAAACTTACTTAAATAATCTCAGTTTATTTTACTTTTATTCAGATTCCCATTTTTAATTCATAAGATACATCTTATAAAACTGCTGTAAAACTTTTGATAATATGAAATCATTCTAACGTACTACCTTCTCAATATTAATCTTAGTATCATCATGTAATCTAATTATTGCTGAATACTCTTCAGAATATGATAATATCCTGGGTCTATATATTGATTCGATATTTTACTTACTGTTTTATATGATGTCAAAATATATTAATAATACTATGTTTTACTATGATTTTATTCATTCCCTGTATGTATAAATTGAAATTTTATTTTGCTATTTCAATCCTGTTTTCAAATATTTTAGCATCCACACGTTTCACAATTAGTAGTAACTATAATTGGCAAAACATATGTAGAATATATATGTGTAAAGATTTAAAAAATAAACAAACCTTATAATTATCTTACTTGTTTCCAAGATAACTTCAATATTTATTTATTTTTTTAAAAAAAAAAAACATTTCACAACTGTCACTTTTTAGTTTCTAAAATATTGTTTAATTCACAGTTATTGTCTAATTTGACAATTATTTATTTATTTTATAAAGTTTCTGATGACATTATAAATATTTTTTAAAGTAAGTTGTTTAGCTTTTTTCTCTCTCTTTTATTTTGACAGTTCCTTCTTTTGACATTTATTTATTAATTTTTAATCACAGTTTGTTCAAGGTTAAATAGTGAAATTAAAACTTTTTATTTGTTGTCTTCGCTCTCTCTTTTCCCTTAATAAAATATAGTGTCAAAATTTTAAAAGCTGAAAACTTGTCTTAAGGTTATTTTGTTTAAAAAATGATCTGTTATTTAATAGCATGTTGCAAACATGTTGTTAAGTATACTCTTTATTACTTGAACTAGAACGACCTAATCAGTTTTTATTTATTAGCATTTGTAATAAAATGTAGTTGGATCCAAGTCAGATGGGTGTTTTTTTCTGTTTCTGCGCTTTAGTATGTGTGTACATTTATATAAAAGTCACCTGAAAAAAGACGCAATAAATATGGGAAGATTTCTAGAGAATTTAAAAATATTATGTCTTAAGAGGAAATTATTAGAGGGACGTACTATTTCAGATTGAAAATAAAATAAAATATTGGTCAACATTTAATAATAATCAACACCAATTATTAGGAGCTGTAATTTAGACCAGTAAAGATATGTAGGAGAAAACGTAAACTTTAGTGTATTTAAACGATTGTAAATGATTTCTACAGCACAACCCATATATGCATTTGGATTTGTAGTAACTTACAAAAATTAAATCAGTGCTTAAGGATATGTTTTTGTGTGTATATTCATGATTAATGAAAATTTTTCATTTTTGAGGAGCTTATTGAAAAAGCCTTTGCTCTACTGTGGACTATTTACAGCTATTTTATTATTATTTATGTGTCTGTATTTCTGAATTTTAAACTTTGCATACTTTAAGTTTACGTTGTTTTACTTTATTAAAAAAAATAGTATTCTATTGTGCAAAAACACATACAGATAGAATTTATATAAATGAAAAACAAAAATTCCAGCTAGTCCACTTCTTCTCTGTTGAGTAAGAATAAAGGTAAAAATAAAATAAAAATCTTTAGTAAAATATTCTGGCATATTTTACTCTTTAAAATCAAAACAGAGTGCCAGATTTCTGTGCATTTACCCTTATTTGTAAAGGGTTATTAGGTGTTAGGGAAAGGGCTTTCTAGGAAAGTTGTGAATGATATATATATATAAACAATTTTAAAATGGAAATATAATATATATATATATGTCTATCCAAAAAATGAAAAATCTATTCTTTATTATTTCATAAATGAAATCTTGCACTTAGCGATATTCTTGTTAACAAGTTATTTTTTGAGCTTATATAAGAATTTTACACCTGATAATATTATTCATGTTTGGAGTTCATCTTATTAATGCATTAATTATATGTGCTACTATTTCCATAGACTTGTTTTGTAAAAATAAGTTGTGGCATTGGATGAAACAAAATTTTAAGATTTTATAGTTTTAATGTTATTAATTTTATATTTTAGTTTTTGATTTGTTTCTAAATGGAGAAGTGATTAAAAGATAAGAAAGCTCTAACACTTAAATAGCAACTTGAGAATATTGGAGAACATTGTTTGTTTTTTTAGTTATTTAGAAGAAAAAGATATATATTTTTTTTCTGAAGCTATTTTTTTAAATTTTAATAACATTTCCATCAATTAGAACTCTGTATTTCATATTAAAAATATATTTTTGGAAGTATTTTAATTTACATGAAAGAAAATAAACAATATTTTATACATTATTTTAAAAATATTTTTGTTTTAATTATTTGGAAATTAATTTTTAATAATAAATATGCAATAAATATATTTAATTTTATGTTGCTGTAATTTATATTTATGTTTAATGGATTGTGAAAATGTTAAGATATATTTATTTGAATTGTGGTAGATACACTTTTGGTAACTAAAAATTCCTAGGTTGAAGCTTAACCTATTATATCTGGCTCAAAATCTCTTGATCTTCTTAGCAAATAACTTCCAATTATTTTTTAGTTATTGAATTATTTATTAAAAGAAATGAATTAGAGATAATCAGAGAATCTTTGTAAAATTCAGACTGAATTGATCTTTTAAGTCTTTATAGACAATTTTTAGGTTTGCTATTATTGATTATTTTGAATATACAATGTATCCATGAAGGTGCATCTGGTTTTGGCTTAAGTCCTTTTATTTAAAGATAAAAATGTTCTGCATTAATGTAAAGATGAAAAAGATTCAAATCATTATAATCTAGGATTTTCTGGCGAGATAAGGTTTGCCTTGTGCTATAAGTGTTTTCTTTTTTTTTTATATTTTTTCATTACCTAAATAGCTTGATTAATATCATGCTATTCAAAAGGTTTTTTAATGGTCTGTTTTATACTAAATTATATATAATTTACAAAAAGCTTTAAATTCAATCCAACTAAAAACAAAATTTAGTTTCAAAGACATTTTCCAAGTATTATTAGCAATTATAGAAAGGATGCATGAATATGATCTGCCATTATGTGTTGGATTTGTAGATTTTGAAAAGCCAATATATTCTATAAGCAATACTTGTTGAACTCAATATTTTGAAATATCAAGATAAATAGATACAAGATACTGTCAAATTCTAAAGAATTATTTCAAAATGTAATAATGGAATGCATTGTTGAACTAAAAAGATTAACATTGATAATTATTTATGACAGAGTAATTAATATATCTAAAATATTATGTAGTAGTTGTATGGGAAATATTTTGTGGATTAAAATGAGAAGCCAAGGAATAAAACTAAAGGAAGATTGTGTAAAATAAGATGATTGTTTGTTTGATAAAGCTTTTTGAACTGCAGGAAATATTACAAGAGTTACCAAATGAAAATATGTAAGTCTAAAGATAAATATTAATATTGAATAAAAGTATTTTTAAAAGAAATAAAAAAAAATGATAATAATTAATTTGAGAAGTTAAAAATTATAAATATTTTGGTCAAATTAATGAATAGGTAAGAACATGATAAAAATGTAGGGAGTAGAATTTAACCAGAAAGAAGTAAATTTCATAGAAATAATGGTATTAAAAATAAGTATGTCTGTGTGCTTAAAAAGAAAATATAGAGAGCTTTGAGTTGGGATTAAAAATAAAATACCTAAATAAAAGAATAAAAAAATATTACTGATTTCAATGAAAGAAGTAAGCTGCTGAAATGGAGATGAATGGAATATTGCTAAAAAAAGATGATAATAGATGAACAACAGAAATTGTTAAAGTGTAGGATGAGACCATGCATGATGTGGACAGATAAGGAAGTTTACTGAAATGATGTAGAGAAGTTATAAGAGAAAAACTGGATTAAATTAAAAAAAGATCCTTGTTATGTAATGCTTTGATCACGATTGAATATGTTTAATATATTTAGTCTCACTCATTAGTTTAATTATTCTATAACAAATAGCCTATATGTAAGTATATATATCATTTTTGATATAGTTAACTATATAATTTGAATCTTTAAGATTAGAAGTTTTGTTTTAAATCAATATATATATATATATATCCATCATTCTTTATACTTCTATTTAAAAAAATGTATGTACAATGATTCACTGTTTTTTATCTTTTGAAGATTGTCATTTTTGCTGCTTAGAATGACTCTTTATTTTGCAAAATGTACCATACATCTAAATTTAATGTAATATTAATAGTGAATAGTACATAACAAGAGCTTAACTACTTCCACTGTACATAAGTATTTTATATGATTTTTTTTTTTTAAAAAGACAAACTATATAATTCAGTTTTTTTTATTATAAAAATGTTATTGATAACAAATTACATACAAATATTAACATATTTGCAATACAAAAAATTATGTTACATAGGCAAAAGTATGATGAAGCTACAACCATAATAGTACAGATAACACGATAAATCCAATGGAATGTGATCCAAAATTGAAGAGTGACATGTTTTAGTATTATATTTTCATAATAACTAAACAGAAGAAGAGTCCAGATATTTGTTTCCAATGAGAAGTGTTAATGAAATTAAAGGTTTAAGCTATGAGAGAGCATGACTGAGGTAGATTGTTGATCATCAAGCTTTGCTTATGATGTTCCTGGCTAGAAATTTGAGAGAATAAAGATATGAGTTAAAGTATTTTAGTACATCACATTTTTTGTTGTTAAATATTATGGAATAGCACATGGGTTACACAGTATTTTGGTTGTGAATAATTACAGATGCATTACAGGACTGAAAGTATTGTATATATATATATTTAGTAATTGCCTGAGGTTGATTGTATGTTTATGAAACATAAATAAGAATAGAGATGACAAGTATGGGCAAGTTTGAAAAAGATGTAGCATTTCTTCCAGATATTTATTGCACAAAACACATGTAGGTTTAAGATTTAGCTTAAATCAGTCATTAAGAAATATTTTGATTGGAATTGTACCCTATAATAAATTCAGAAGAAATTTCAGTCATAATTCAAATATTTATATATTTCAATTATCTGCCAAAAGCCAAATCCTGCACATTAATATAAATCCAATCTTTTATCAGTCTCTGTGAAACATATATAAACAAGCTTGCTTATGTCATTCATCTTTGAAAAGCCAACATCTACAATTTGAACCTACCATTTTTTTTCATTGCATGTAATTTCATTTTTTTCTTTAAAATCATTGTTTGTTCAATTTATTACAGATCAAGCTTTTTTTTTTTTAAACAATAGATAGGTTTATTAATCTGAGCAATAGAATACTATCACCAAACCACCGATGGTAACCGTATGCCATAACTCACAATCATCTCGTTCAAGAACTTATTTACGGCTGCTTCATAAATTTTAATGAATTCCGTGTTTGTCTCATCATAAAATAATGAAGTTGTTTGCATCATTTCTTTTAATTTTTTTTTAAACTAGTATTCGTATTTATCTATTTGTTTTTTTCTAGCATTTTTGTAATCTTAACTTATCTTTTTATTTCCTTCCCTCCCATTTCGCCTGTATTTACGTGTATATATGCATCTCTATGATTACATGTAAATATTTTTTTTATTTGAATATTTACATTTTTTCCCCTTTTTTGGTTTATGAGTGTGTGTATGTATTTTTAATTTTACGCATCTTTACGAAATCACATACACACATATGAATGAAATGTTGAAAAAATATCACATTTTTTTATAAAAATAAACTACTTTTAAATTGTAGATTTATTCTACTGTTTAGTTGGTTAGCTATGACAAGCTGCTAAAGCGTCCTCATCATTGGAAGTCAGAAATTCTCTCATGTCTTCTTATAAGTTCATTCAGCCTTTATTAATGGGTTCTTGGGATTTTTTATTTAGGGTAGTGAAGGTAGCCTGCGATATGTTTGTCGCATGCATTTCACAGTTGAATGAGGCCTTTTGTATGTGAATCTGGAATGATCATGCTAGAAAGCCTTTGTTTTTTAAAAATCATTTTACACTTTGCTATATTGTTTAGTAAAGCATGCTATTTTAATATACTGAGTAAAAGTACTAAATTAAAATATTGTAATAGAATTTGTACTTAATTTTAAATAATTATAAATTATGTGGAAAAATGTAAATTAATATAATAACTTTTTCTGTAATATAAAAACATTTATATATTTTTTTACTATAACTTGTTTCGACAATAATATTCTTTATTATTAATATGATACTAATTATTTACTTTATAGATGTAAAAAAATTGTATTATTCATTTCTAAAAAAATATAGTTGGAAAGTGGCAAATTTTTTTATGGATATATATTATAAATTTTATATTGATTATTATTTTTTAATTATTAATTGCATTTATTTTTCAGAACCAAACTTGTTTAATATAGTATTTTCTAAAACTTGCAACTTTAAAGGCAATGTTTAGCTGTAAAAATAATTATAATAAATGCAAGTTTTCTCTTAGTTTATACATGTTTGGTAAACACATATATGTGTATAAATACACACACACACAGTTTTATATATACTTATTGTAATCGAAAATTTATAAACAACCTTAGACTTTTTTTTTTAATAACTTAACTGATCTATAGCTAATCTTGGTAACCATCCAGTTGTTGACTGATACATATTTGATTATTTTTACATAAAAGGAAAATATAAAAAGAAAACAAACTCCCCATTTGGCTTGTAAGTTGACTGATACGTATTGTCTTTTTTATTATTTCTACATAAATAAACGCCGGAGAAAACCACAATAGCTTATTCTTAGATTTAGGAGACATCTCCTTTTTTTTTTTCATATGTCATAGTATCGGCCGGGACGCGAACCCACAACCGTCTGCAACCAGCTACTTGCTTGCATGGCGGCTGCGATTCCTCTCGGCTAACAACGCAAGACATCTCCTTTTTATTTAAAATTCAAAATATATTTTATCTTGAATTTTTTTTATAAATTTAATATCAGAATTGTGCAGCTCATAATTTATTAAGTTGATAGTGAAATATTTTATTATGCTCAAAAGCATGAACTACATACTCTTTTTTGCCCTCTTCTATGTATTGCATTACTGATCCATATTAATACATAGAAGTAAATATTAATTCTGATTTTTTTCTGTGTAATTAAGATTTAATGATTGGATTTAGCATTGTATAATAATCTGGTTTTTCTACATTGGTGTATATTCTATTAAATAGCATCAAATGAATGTATATTTTTAGAAGTTTGCTAATGAAACCCTGGATGTCTGACTTGTGAATTATTATTAAGGTTTGCTTATCAAGTTAGTTTCTCCATAAAATTATATTATTTATATAATATTAATAAATATAATGCTTTCAAATTGTAAGTAAGATAATGGAATTTTTTTTTCCCCTGTGTAGTGTCAAATTTTAATAACTACTCAATATTTTTGTGTCAAGATGCCATTCAGAAAAGTAATTATGATCTTCAATTCTTAAGTTTATATATGTATGTCACTTTAAGATATGTATATGTACATTTATACAGATGTATGCATGAATGACTGCAGAAAGGATGTTGCAATTAACTGAAAGGAGACTTTTTGATTCCTCTTTGAGACTTAAAAGAATCTATAAGGGCAAATTCCTAATGTCCACTTCATATCTTCTAGTCATTGCAGATATTATTATTATGTGATTATTCATACAGTAAAGGATCAGATCAAGAAACACCACAGTATTTTCTTTTCTCTTTTCTAATAGTGATTAATTGAAATATCAGTTGAGTTACAATAATCACCCCTAATTTCCAGGAGGATATAAAATTTTAATCATGGCAACAGTGCCAGAAAAGATAGAATTTCTTGACTGCTGACTGAGGTTACCATTTTATTTTTGCACTTACTATTACAAATCACTTTTATGTGAAAGAAGATTTCATGAATTGGAAGAGCTTCCTAATATTAAATGGAATATTATTAGACTCTGTGACATTAAAAGAAAAGGGAAGAGAAGTCTTTAAAATGTGGTCATGTATTTTAATACATATACACAAATATTGCAAGCACAAATGCAATTGGATTTATTATAAATAAAAAGTAGAACAACAACATTATGGAGATTGGTGATATGTTAGACAATGGCAAGATTACTTATTCAAGTTAATGAAAGATATTAAATACAGATAATTTAATTTTATGCTCAGAAGTTCTCTTTGTGGTGAAGAATCACTAGATTTTTATATGGATGTACAAAATGCTTTTAATCAAATCGACAATGTTTTAAAATTGTCATGGGAAACTTTAATGCTAGAATTGGTAAAACAATTGAAATTTAAAACTACTGTGGATAAATTCAGTTTTATGGTAATAAAAATGAGAGAGGACAGAGATCTGTCGAATTTGCAGAAAAAGAAAAATGGTATATTATGAATTCTTTCTATGAGAAAAATGTTAAACAGAAGTAGATATGGAAACATTCAAATGAAGAGCAAGCACAAATGGATTATTTTGACTAATAGAAAATACAAAATTATAATCTTTTTAATAGATTCACCACAGGAAGTGATCATAGACTAGTAAGATATGTGTTAATGCAAAATTAGTTAGTTGAAATTTTTTAAGAAAAACAATATTAATAGTTGATATTCCTTACCTTTAAGAACACTCCAATAAATTTAAATTAGAATTTGCAAGTTATTTTAAAATATTGGCATATTTTGAAGAAGTTCAGACATGAATGAAATCAATAAGAAGATAACTGATATACTATTAAGAATTGCAAGAAATATAGGTGAAAATAAAAAACATAAATTTATCAATAGATTTTCTACTGAAAAAAGGAATGTATGAAGAAAAGAAGGATTGATCCATTAAGAATTGAATTTTTACAGTTTGGTGAAATGATATGAAAAAAAAGTTATTAATATTATAAGAAACTATAATTGTGAATTGACAAAGAAGGTTTTAGAAGGAAATAAAATTTTCACAAGTGTAAAAAACATCTTGATATTGGAAAGAAATATATTTCTGCCATGAGAAGAAAAGATGGAACAATTACAAAGAAATTTGACATCATAAAATATAATAAATTTTTTTTATAAAGAATTGTGTAGCAATAAAGAATAAGGAGTGTAAGTATTTCCTGCAGATATTAAATCTGAATTGCTCAGCACTTTAAATGAAGAAATGAGATACTCTATCTAATCTATGAAGAATGGGAAAACTCCAGAAAGTCATGGAATTATAATTGATATCTTAAAGAAGCTGATGAAGAAATGGAAAAATTGTTGACAATGCCATATACTAAATATCTAAATAATGAAGATGGATACCAGATGATTACAAAAATGAAGTAGTAATATTGATATTAAAAAAAAGATGATAAAGAAGGTATTAGAAATTACAAACTAACTTCTATATAGTAAATTTGGGATTAGAGTAATTTAAAGAACAAGTTGAATTTTAGTTTTAGCATAGTAAATGATATCTAAAGAAAAGTTATGGAAATTATCATTAAATATCAGTTGTCATTATGCTTTGGATTTATAGAATATGAAAAATCATTTTATTTTAATAGCATTTTAACAATGATTAAAAGCTTTTGGTCTTCAAGATATGGATAGAGGATATTGTTATATTCTGAAGACCATATATCAAAATGAAAGAGCTGTTATTCCAAGAACATAATATGGATTCCATATCTTCAAATTTTTTTGCAGCAGTTTTACAAGAAAAAGTTCATGGATTAAAATGGAAAACAAAGAATGTAAAAGAGATTTTGGGGATGATGTGGTTGTTTTGCAAATAATGCTTCAGAGCTTCTGGAAATGTTGCAAGAGTTATTAGATGAAAGTAGAAAGGTAGGAATAAAGATAATTGCTAAAATGGCTAAAATGATGATCAGTAGATTTTCTCAGAAAATAAAAGATTTACTATAAATCAGAAGAATTTAGAAATCACAAATATCTTGCTCATATTATTAATGAGGAATGGGAAAAAGTGGTTGGTATGGATTGCTTTTAGTAGAAATAATATGATCGTAAAAAGGAAATATTTCTATAATGTTTTTAATAGATGTGTTTTATTAGTTCTTATTTATGGATTTGAGATCTGGATATTTAACAAAAAGATGATTCAGAGATTTCAGCCAACCCAATGAAGTATGGACAGATATTAGGACCAATAAGAAGAGATTGGAAATGAAATACATGTATGAAGGAATAAACTAGTATCATTGTTGTCATTGAAAGAATTAAGAGACTAAAATGAAGCTGGGCTGAAACTATTTCTAGAAGAGATAATAATAGATGAACAATTGAAGTCTTTAACTGAATTCCAAGAAATAATAAATTACTTAGAAAGAGATCACATGTGAGAAGACTCGATGAAATAAGAAAGATTGTTGGCTTGTTATGGAGAAGAGACATTAGATATCAGAGAAACTGGATTAAATTTGGAAATAACTTCATACTGTACTGGATCAATAATAGTTGCAAATAATGCTGATACTTATGAATATATAAAAATAGACATATAAATAGCACATTAATATGTACATAGGAATTTGGTAATATTTTGGAGATATGAGATTAAATGCAGTGGTCTATTAAATTTTATTGTTCGTTATTATTATAAAATATATTTATCTGTATGTGTCTGTGAATAATAAATACCTAATAAAAAATTATGGAAGAAATTCTTACTAAAAACTATAACCTAGAGATTAGATATCAATGATAAAAATGAATAGATTACATATTACTAGAATTGAAAATTTTGCAACAAAACTCTGTAGACTAGGTATAATTTTTATAGAAGCATAGATATAGAATTAGAACAAATTGGAGTACTACATAGACTTAGAAAAAATTGGAGTACTATACTATATATGCAATATAAAAAAAACTCATCAAATCATGATATAACAGCATGATACCTTACTTAAGGAATTAAAGAATATTAATAACATAATTGGCACTTATAACATACCACAAAAAATGTTATAAAATATTTTCTGAATGAGCTCATTAATTTTATGATGTAATCTAAAAATTGAGATGATAGAAAAAATGTACTATGACAATATAATGACAAATTAGCACTGATGATGATTAGCATTATTGCTTGATCATAAATACTTTGTTTTTTAGTTACTAAATTACATTTTGTAATAATTTATTATTAAACTATATATATATAGCCACTGTAATTAATATCATATTTTAAAAATATTGTGAGTTTTATAGGTTTGTTAATATATTTTCCAAACACACACACACTTATGTAACACAGTCTTAATAAAATTGTTGGCTGTATTTATTTATCTTAAAAAGAAAATATAAATCTATTTGTTGGTCAAATATTTATATTTATTTGTAAAGAAATAAAATATAATTTTCAGATTTCGGAAAACTAGCTAAGTATCTCCATAGTTTTTAGATAACACATGTCTTTCTTGTTCTTTTGGTGAGATTTGTTAGATAAAATAATGCATAATTTATTTTGTGTAAATTATTTTGTTTCTCTTTCAAGCTCACACCTTTAAGAAGAATCATTTTATTTTGAGCTTCTCTACATGAATATTTAAACATACTTTAAAGAAATTACTGCTTCTTGCATTTTTAATGGCAGCTGTGGGTGAGCACGCTTTTCTTTGTTTTATTTACTTATTTTAGTCATTCTCAGGATACACAATAAAATCACTTTCAGGAGAAAACCACTTTTGATGATATATTAAGTGAACATCTATTAGTGTTGTAAAATAAATGAATTAGAAATTCTGTTTACAAATTTTAAATGCCCACAGACTTAATTTTACAATTGTTAAATATACTTGAATATATGTGCCCATCTCAGTCTAATATATATGTAATTATTTTTGTTCTTGGTTTTTTTATTCTGGATATGGAATAATACGTGGTTGATAGTGATGATCATTAGTTTTTATATTATATATTCTAATAATTTCTAATTAAAGCATATAATCAAATCAAATTTTGCTATTTAAATATGAATGAATCCTACAGTTAACGTTTTAATTAGTTAACATTTATATTCTTATATGATGTTTATTTATAATTAACTATATATATAAAATACCATTAATACAAATACCTTCGATTTAAAAATTTCTATTATCCAAACAAAATATCAATTGTGATCTATAATCTTTCTTATTAATAAATTTGTTTGTACACATATTTAAAAACAAAAGGGAAAAAAAGGGAAAAAATCAGTAAATATTGATAAAGTAATAAGCTTAATTGTAGCTAGCTTTCTTCCTTTTGTTTTTTTTTATATTAGCAGAATTTGGATTTACAATGAGGTGCTAAAAAATCCAAAAATTCTTCTATGTTTAAATTCTACTAAAACATCATATAATTTTAAATGGTTCCAGGCGCCATATTGAATTAAAAAAAAACTGACCTGAGATACAATTTTTACAATAACTTCAGTTTTAATAATGTTAGAGCAAAAAGCTTTACATTGATAGAAACTAGAAAAACTAAGTAAAACAATAAGGCTAAGACAAATAGTGATTGCCATTCAAAAAATAAGAAAAAAAAATTTCAACATCCAATATAATTATTACTTTATTGTTAGTTCATAATTTCTAATTTATTATTAACTAAGTTTAAATTTCATCTTCATTGATAATTTCTTTGTATCCTCACAAAATTATCTTTCAAATCATATATAATACTTCTTACCTGAGATAATCCATAGCTTCAGAATCTTCAAAACAAGGTGCATATGAATTCTTCATTTTTATCTTATTATTCCAAAACTTTATTAACAGGATATATGCATGTTTACATTTGATATATTGGTAAAATAATACAAAGATATATGTGACAAAAGGAATAAGGCATGAAATTATTGAATTACAATAAAAGGGTATAAAACCCAAAATTCAGTAGGAACTTAGGAAACGTAATAAGATTACATTTGACAGAAGGTGTACATTTAATGTCAATAAATGACAAGTATTGCTAAATAGGTAATCAATACATTATAAAAGGGTGGACTGGAATAAGTTATATTAATACACAAGTATTAATACACAAGTATGTATAACCCACTTGCATTTGATGTATTGATGATATAATACAAGAGTACTTTTAACAGGGTATACGGCCAATGTCTATCACAGAGCTAGAGCTGATTTAATAAGTCAAGATTACATTTGTGGCACAAACAATGGTCATATTATATATTTTCCTCATGTATTCTCTAAATGAGTTTACTAAGATGTCTAATATAAGCTAGTATCATGAGAATTATACACACACTGTATCATTGATTAATACATGATAAGAAAATGAGCAAAACATGAAACAGTGTGAAATAACCAAAATAAATCGAAACATTGAATAGTGTTAATATACTTATTAGTAAGGCTGTGACCCCAAAAGTTGCCAAATCTCAAAGAAATCTAAAAAAAAAGATTCATCCTAATAAAAGATACAAAACAAATCATTTCCAGAAGATGAATATGCATTTGTCATCATAGAAATTGGCTTCTTGTCTGTCTAAACTAGAAATTGTATGCTACTGTCTGTATCACTGATTAAATGAGTTTCATCTCTTTATATTTCTTTGTGTACATCAGTGATGTTTACATTCTTTATGCACACCAGTGATGCTATCTTGTTATATTTATTGTCCCACATAGATATAATTTATTTGCATAGAACTCAATTGCTAACTATAGATTTGAAAATAATGTGATGCAAGATGTGGCAAAACTATTGACTCCCAGCATGAGTGTCAAGGCATAGGCAAGAATTAAAATTTGATTCTTTGCTTGCATACAATTTCATGTGGTATATGCATAACCATTGTTGCTACCACTACACACACATCATTTGAAATCTCTCTTTATTGGTTTTAAATGTTTATATTTTTTATGGTACTATGCCAAGTAAATTTTGTGATTGCTTTATAACTGCAACCCTTCTGTACATTTGATTATTAGTTTTTAAAATTTACATTGCACTGTTCTATATATGTAAATCATTATTTGTTATACAAACACACAAGAGAAAATACAAACACATCCATACATGGTAATATATTATTAAACCTTTTGAGAATCATTATGTTTATAAAATAAGGTTGCCTCACATTTGGATCAGAGACACAAAATTATGCTGTGCAAAAACCACTTTTGTTATATTTGAATACAAATTTATATACTGTATAATAAAGAGCATAAATGATTTAATGATTATGTAATATATACAGTACACAGACATCAAAATACAAATGCAAACAAATTAATAAATTCTACCATTTATCAAAATAATTAAAAAAAAATTTAAACATTATAAAAAATTAAAATTGTATACTTATGATATTCTGCGATTATGTTCACATCTTATTGCAGGCTTTGAATGTGAATATCAGCATATTTTTAATTCACTTTCTTTAAATAATGAGGTGGATAAAAATTTTCTGTCATTATCGCTCTTATGTAAACTAGAAAATTGATCAAAATATAAAAAAATTAAATGTGCCTATTAACAAAAAAATTAATAAAAAATTCAAATTTTATCCAATTTTTAATTCTGATATATCATTTTACAGGAACAACAATGAATGCTGGGATTTCTCTTGATGTCATGCTTATAGTTTTCACACAATTTAAAAAAGAAAACAAAATTTTAACCAATCAGCTGTGACACATGAATGACAAGCTACACAGAATCAAGCAGTTAAAAATAAATATATTTTATATTTATTAAAGAAAAACAATTTTTAAATGATCAAAAACAATCTTATAGTAAAAAATTATGTTCACAATTTTTTCTGCTTGACAGATAAAATGTGGGCAAGTGCCACCATTTTATGAATTGCAATTTAGCTTCTGATCTATGAAACTTTATTTTGTTGTTGATAATTCCTGTTATATAGTATGAAAAACAAAAACTAAAATATATAATCTTTACCATTCATTTAGAACTATTTATTGCAAAATTCCAATAGAACTATTGACATGTTGACCGTTCAAATATTATATTAGTTACATCTTTATTGACTTATTCATTCATCAGCATTGAGATATCATGGAGTTTGCTAAGAGATAATTAACAGATTTTAAATAAGCTTATATTATTCCTGATTTTATTGTACTTTTGTTTATTAATCTAACCTAAATTGTGAAATTCAAAAATTAAATGTTATTCGCAATAACATTTGACTTAATTAAAAGATTAAATAAATCATGGGATTAATACCTATAGGATTATGACTAACTATCTCACCAGCAATGAAGACTGCATTATATTATACTTTTCCTTTTAAAATAAACACCTCTATATTTACTTTGCTAACTAAGTGGACCTTTATCTTCCAACTAAGAATACTTAATAAATTATTTACTGAAAAAATAATTGAATAACTTTCTGGGGTTGGCTATGGCTAATCTATCAGTGATAAATCATGAAGTTTAAATCTTCAGTTATAAATGAATATATTTTCATATTTTAACAAGATTTTACCTCCAGGTAATGTGAATATAAATGTTTAACCATCACAAGATCACTATTTCCCATGCTTGCTCACAACTGTTGTTAAAATAGGCAAAATGCTCTCCATACAGTAGTGCCACTCAAAGCAAGACAGAGTAATCAATGGATTCCAGAAGGCTTGTGCATAAAATTCCTATCTAGTGCCTACTAATCCAATATCTCCAAACTAGTTTCTGGCTTGTGGCCTTCGTCAGTGAGGTGCCTTGGATATGAGAGCACTGCATCTAGTAGTTTGGGGATATTGGCTGAGTAGCCACTAGATAGGGATTTTATGCACAAGCCTTCTGGCATCCATTGATTACTCTGTCTTGTTTTGAGTGGCATTACTGTATGAAGAGAGTTTTGTGAATATAAATGGATGTAGTAATCAGTGCATCATAAGATTTTAAAATTTCAGCTGCTTTTTAGAATATATATATATATATATATATATATATATATATATATATATATATATTTCATTTAAAATAATATTTTGTAATAATCTACAAAATTAAAGTGGTAAACTGGAGTTTATTCACTTTACTAACAGCCTTTATTTCTGCAGTGCAGTCTAATGTCACTGTAGTTGCCTTCAGCTTATCTTCAATTTCTTGTGGCTATTTATAGCTACTGTTTGATAAGTTTTGCATCAATTTTTACAGTAGAAACTGGGAATAATATATATATCTATTGATTTATTAGCTTTAAAAAATCTAAAAATATCAGTATCATACAGAGAATGTATTTATGAGAGCAGAAAACCATTTTTTGGTTTCATTTAAAAAGAAAAAAATGTATATATTTTCATACTTTATTTAAATATTTATGGTTATCTTTGCAAAATATTTATTTTAAGACAAAGATGTTAATGATTAAACTCAGATTTTATCCAATATGCTTGATTTGAAATAAAATAAGTAACAGAATTATAATATCTTCAAGTAATGAATTATGATTGACTGAAGAAGAAATACTTCTATTATGATTATAGCAATTACTTTTTGTGATATTTTTATTAATAATTATAAATGACATTTTAAATTTTAAAAAGAATTTCATTGTTAAATTTATGATATCTTAATAATAATTTGATAAGATTTTAGAAATGGAGTTCAAATGAAAAATATTTAGTTAAAAGTACAGCTTTATCAGTAATAGTGAAATGACAAAATACTATTGTTCTGATCATCTATTTCAGTTGATTATTTGTTTCTATATTTGCAAAATTGAAATATTATTTTTAACAATATTTTTTATATATAAATTTATATTTCCTAATAAATAAATTAAAAATTATGAAAATGCAATATAAAATAAAGTTTTAATTGTTAAAGTAAAATGATGCAGATATAAATAAAATTATCATTAGGAATTGTCAAAAAACAAGTCAGATAAATTTGTTAATGCAAACATTAAGCTCCATGAATTATAGCATCCATTCTAATACTTCCTCAAACTTTTTATTAATTTTTGAGTAATGGTTTATTTAATTATTTATTTTTTAATGATTTTACCAAATTCAAATGCTTTGAACTCATGATTACTTTCATTAGAAAATGCAGAACCAAAATAAGACATTTCTCTCTGATTATGCTTTTAATTTAAGAGAAATATAATGCAAAAAAGTAAACATATTTTTTAAATTTATATTCAGGCCTTGATCCTAACTGATGAAACCAGTATGGTAGACTTACACCCTAATAGTCATTAGCACACTTTTTTAATATTTGTAACTGTATTGTTGAGAATAGGGGAGTATTTATTATTCTTCAGTTTAAAGATATACAATCATGAACAAAAAATGAAAAAAGTGAACAATTTTTTAAAAAAGTCAGCACATCCATATTTATTTGACCAATCTGATGTATGCTTTATTCTTTATCTAAAAAAGCTAGATGTCCAAAAACTGATTTGTACTTATTTGAGTTTGTGTCATATGTATTCATACATTCAGAACTATATACTGTATGTGAATAGATGTGGAAAGTTTGGCTTAAATGATGAAATATTTCTTTAACTGGTTGCTTTACAATTTAATGTAAATGTATGATTTTTTTTATTATTAAACATTGCTGAATATATCATTCATCTGAATTCTATTAGGCGGTTGACAGACTATGAAAGCATGGAGTGCCTTAACACTGAATTACAAATTATGAATCAATGTTTGTGGTTGTTTCTGCAGCTAGAAAACAATCTTTACTATAAAATATACAAACAGTAGCTGAGCTAGATCTGAAGCCATTTTACTGCCAAAGTTTGACCACCCCATTACCACTTGTGAATTTGACAGAATTATTTCCTCTGAGCTTTCAACCTGTTGTTTTTGTAATATCTATTTTTAATTGGTTGCTTTAACACATCTTTTTTAAAAATTTAATGTAAATTAAACAAAAGATTTTAAACAAATGTGAGAAATTTCCCCATTACCTGTGTTATTTGATATGTGAATTTGACAACATTATAATGGCAGAACAAATAACAGCTCACTGTGAATTTGATATATGATATCAGACAATCATTAATATGTTCACCAATCAGACAACAGAGAAAATAGGGATTATATATATATATATATATATATATATATATATCCCTATTTTCTTTATGTATATATATATATATATATATAAGATTTATCCACATGCATATAAATGTATGTTGAACTAGTCATTGTTTATCATAGATTTGCATATTTACCTAGCAGTTGACTATGTCATTAGATTAAAGACTAGAACTTACTAAGATGAATGCTATTGGCTTTTATGTTTATGGAATTCTTAGAGTTAATTATGTGCCATGCTTCTTTTACTGAAAAATCTTCATCTTGAAGTGATATATGAGTATTACATGTAGTTTGCTAATAATACCTCCACACTTAAATATTCATGCAAAATTTTCACATCAAATGATTTGGATACAAGGAAAATATTATATATAGAAATTAAATTTTATTTGCCATATTGTACTTTAATGTTTTTTTTAGAAAAGCTATTAATTAAGCAACACTGATAAAATGATATACAAAGATCCTAAGTTTTTAATGAAAATTATTTATATTTAAGATAATGGAAATCTTAAGAGTTATGGATGTATATGATTATATTTTTATTCATCAGTTTGCACTTAATAGATTGGATGAAAGCATAACAAAAATATGAAATATATTCAAAAAATTTTTCTCACATTTGACATTAAAAGCAATTGATGCTACACATCATATGATATATTTCATAACAATGATTTTAATCTAATAGAGAGCACTTGTTGTATTTGTGTAATTAACTCAGACAATTTTTTGAACCAAATGTTTTTATGTAATATTTGTTTGTTCACAAAAATGTTTAAGTTGTATTAGCCATGAGTTAGTTTTAAATTTTTTATTTTGGTAAAGAAAAAAAAATCCATTTTAGGATAGTTTTAAAAATTAGAAAGTGTCATTGGAATTGGAAAAGTTTGGCAACATTTTACGAGATCTTTTACAAAGAAAATCTAACTTAATAAAAATGATAATTAAAAACTGAAAATCAATTGTTCTAATAATCTAATTAATGTAATCTGTTTTGAAAACTACTAATAAAGAAAAATGAAAATAATTACATTTAATAATGTATCCGTAAATGCTGAGATATTAAAATAGATTATATGAAGGAATTAATAGGCAATGATAGACCATTGTTAGAGATAATTCTATATATTCTCCGATCATAAAAAGCCTATTATTTTGCTATCTCTATATACTTTCAGGCTGAGAATTTTAATTATTATATACAAAACTAAAATGTCACATAATAGAGATAAATCTATCAAACAGTGATGAAAATATATTATTTTGATTTCATTTTGGGAAAAAAATTGTATATGTTTAGTAGCAAATGTCATCCATATTTATGTGGCATTTAATTAATTAATTAATATTTATGTATTTAAAATGTTTACTTGAAGACAAGGTTATTTACAAATGAGTTGAATTATAGCCTCTGCCATATCATTTAACATTAAGCTTTTACAATTGAGGTTTTAATAAATTACTGATAAAATTCATATTCAAACTTTAATATCAGATTGAGAGTTGTGAATCTAGTTTAAATAGAAAGTAAATGCTGTATTTGATGCAATCTTAACGGATCTTATAAGAAACTGAAGATATCTAGTTTGATTGACAGAAACATATGTTCTGTAAAGATTAATTGATTTTTTTTAGAAAATATCATATTTAAGACCAATTTTTTTATTATAAATTTCTATAGAAGACATACATAAATTACATTAGTAGATTACATATTTATATCTTATTTGATTAATTAATATATACATATTTAAAATGTTTATTTGATGTCATGGTTATTTAAAAGTAAGTTGAGTTAGAGGCTCCATCTTGTTAATTAATGTTAAATCACTAGAAAGAAGGCTTTAGTTAAATTACTATTAAAATTTGCATTCAAAGCTTTTAAAATATCAAATTGAGTACTGCTAGTCTATTTAAATAATAACTGGGTTGCTGGATGTATTTGATCTTAACTGGTCACTTGAGCAAAAAACGTATGTTCAGCAAAAGGTTAGTTTTTTTTTTATTATCAAATATTGCTATATAGAAATTTTTTACAAATTTCTTTAGAATGTATATATAAATAATATTAATATATATATTATTTTCAATTGTTGACAATCTATTGTAGATGCCTTTCCAAGTTTAAATTAATTTTCCCAATCCATAGCTTGCCTTTCCCACACCACATTAACAAACTCTCTTATTTAATCTATCCATCTTACCTAAGGTCTTTTTCTAAATATTTTGTAATCATTTGGGATCAAATTTAAGACTTTAGCTATCCATTTATTTTTAATTTTTTTTAGTTGGGTTACTTGTTTTATTTCTCATATACATATTTCTCTTTTATTATTTTCTTGTTATTATCTATGTAATCTTTGTATACTTTGTTAACTGCTCTGATGTCTCTGTATTGCTCTTCTGATAAGTGCCCATTTTAAGATCCATGTGTGAGAAACATCTATTATTAATATTTTTTTTCGAACACATAAGCATTGTTTTTTAAAAAAATATTACATTATTTTTTATCAAATTTTTTTTATTCAAGTTTAATTCTGTGATTAATTTCATCCATTATGTTTTGTAATAATACCCAAGGTATATCTGTAATTATCTATTTTTTTTAAATTCATAATTATCCATCTGTTTTTTTTCCTAAGAAAGTCTCTTGAACATTATTTTAGTCTTTTTAGCTTCTATTTTAGGGATTTAATCTGATAATTCTTGCAATATTTTCTGAATCTCTGAAGTTCTATTTATATATAATTTTATTTTCACTTCATTGTATATGTAATATTTTGCATACATATATTAGTATGTCTGGAAAAGTGGTTTATTCTTTTTTCTTCCAATATTTGGCCATGATTATGATGTTTGGCACTAAAAGTACACTTAGCCAAACAAATATTGGATGAAAGAAGAATAATCTACCTTGCTAAGCATACTAACATACATATGTAAAATTATTTTATATACTGTATAACTCTGAATATAAGATACCCCTGAATTTAAGATGCAATAGGATTTTATGCTCAGAAAATTGAAAAAAAAAAATTTTTTTTAATGATTTTATTGAAAAATAAGAAACATTTTTATTTACTTAAATAGGAAGTAATATAAATACAGTGAGATCACCTAATTTATTACAAATCTTCTTCAGACATACATTCACATTCTACATCTTCACTTTCAGAACTTGAATGCTCATTATCACTATTCCACCAGAGTATATCTTGTTCAGGCTACTTAAATCATTAGCAATGCAACATTTTAAGAAAGATTTTTTTCCTACTTTCTTCAAATATATTTTTCCAAGATTGCAAAATCCACTCAAAATTATTTGTACCTTGTTTGCATTAATCTTTTTTTTTTTTTTAGTGTAAATACTAATAACATTTTTTTTTTTTTTTTTGCAAAGAAAAAAATAGATTTTAAAATATTATATTGACATTGGTAAATCTTATTTCTTTTGATTAAAAATCTTTTCTAAAATGCAAATTAATAATTTGTCAGATTATTAAAGTAAGCAAAAGTTGTTTAAAAATTAATTTCTATTTATAATTGATGAAAATAGTGTATTGCAGTCAATGCCACCCTTTGAATTTTGAGGCCCTGGGCACAAATATGAAATGGGGCCCTGAGTAAATAAAAAAGTGAATTAATAAATAAAATATTTAATTTTTAATACAAGAAAGGAACATATACAATATTTATTCTTATCTAAATAATAGTACTTAACTTGTAACACATTAATATTAATATAAAAGAAAAAGAAAATTAACATAACTTTATTTTCCTTGCTTTAATTCCAAAAAAAAAAATATTTATCATCTCACTTAAATTTTAGTCTTCACTTAATTTATTTTCTATGGAAAAGAACATTAGGTGGATAGTCTTTCTTGTGCCATTATAAATCTTAAATATTTTTTTATTATTTTAAGCTTTGACAAACTGCATTTGGACTCAGCAATGGTTATCAGAATTGTTAATAAAATTCTTAAGATTGTACTTCAATTGGGAAATGCATTTTCTGTTTGGTGAAATTTTTAAGGCACTAGCCCCCAGGACCCAATGCACATGCCCAGTTGACTGATCTTAGGGATGCTACTGATAGCAGCAAACATAAAACATGTTTGTTATCCAATTATAAATTGCAGTCAAACATTATAATTTCTTTATCAATTTGCTTTTGTATAAAAGTAAATTTTTCTATTAAAAATCTAAATTATTCTTTTAAAATAATTAATATTTTCATAAATATTTTCTGAAAAAAATTATAAACACATAAAAAAAGATTTTAAAACATATGTTTTTACTTGGAAAATCAAACAAAGATATCAAAACTGTCAAAATTGTTGATAGATGCTCTCTTGTGTAGAGAACAAGAAACAAACAATCAGAGCAAAGACAGGTTCTTATTTCATTGTTGTATTGATTTATGTTTTTTTAAAAATTCTAAAGATTATTCAGTACAGTTTTCTCAATAAAGTAACAGTAAAATTAGCTTAATAATGTTAAAAGATTCTAAAACATAGGGTTTCATGTTGAAATCAAAATGAATATATTGGAACTATCAAAATTGTTGATAGGTGCTCTCTTGTATATAGAACATGGAAGAACCAATCAGAGCAAGGATAGGTTTTTATCTTATTGTTGCATTGATTTATTAGCTGTAAAATATTCTAAAGATTATTCAGTATAGTTTTCTCGATAATATAATGGTAAAATTGTCAAAATAATGTTAAAAGATTTTAAAGCATACATTTTCATTTTGAAAATCAAAACAAAGATAGTGAAACTGTCAAAATTGTTAACAGATACTCTCATGTAGAGAACAATAAAACACCAATATGAGTGGAGGCAGGTTATTATTTCATTGTATTAATTTATTATTTGTAAAAAATTCTAAAGATTATTCAGTGCAGTTTTCTTGATAAAAATAATAAAATTGGCAAAATAATATTAAAAGTAGCAGTTTGAGAGAGTTAAAGCCATTTACAAAATTAATCTAAACAATATTGCCATTTAATGTTAAATCTTTTTTTTTTTATTAAAAAAGATGATAATAATAAATAATGAATATATTGGAGAAAGAAATAACCAGAGGTCATATGGTCACACACCCTTTGTCACTCACATGGAGTGAGGGGTAATTATCATTTTTATAAAAACTTGTAGAAGAATAATTATATATATATAATAAACAGTGAAAATATATTCATAGTTATTTAAAACACTAAATGTTACATATGATTGGGGTCTAATAGGACATGTTTTTCACCAAGACAAAAAACTGGCCTCATTAGTTAAGCTACAATCTTAAATAGCTGTTACATACAGTACTGTAATTATAATAGCTTCATTTATAACCAATTAATGGTAATACATGTTATATTCATCACGTGAAAAGTTAATTTATACAATAATGATTCAATTCATGTTTAAATAAATAATCTAATATTAAATACATTATATAGGTTAGGGACAATTGTAGGACCCATTCTGATTGCTTAAAATTAAAAATTTAATAAATGATAATAAATATAGGAAAGTTTCATCAATCTGTTTAAGAATGTTTATATTAAACACTGAAAATACTCTGCTACTCTCTGTAATTGTAAAACTTGAATAGATTTTGAGTGTAAATAATTGCTATTGTACCATAAAAGAAGTGATAGTATGAAGTAACAATTTTCATAATTTGAAAAATGGAATGTGTCATTATAAGTTGGTAGCAAATAAATTATTACTACTATAACAAGGTAAGAAACTATTTTGGTCTCTGTCATAATTGATGAGATAAAATGTTTGCATTGGCAAAATAAATTATATGTATAAGATTTAGCCCTACAGAAAGTGATAAATGTTAATTTCTTAATACAGATAATATGCTGATATATATGAAACAGAGTTTTAAAGTGTTCCTGGTTAAAGTCATTTCAAAATAAAAGGTTGTATATATAACAGTCAACTTCTAAATGTTCAACTTTTATGATATTGCAAGTCTCACAGGGCTAATTACAAGAGAACTCTTCCAGATTTGGCAATTCCTTATATATCACTTTAAAAGTTGACTATTACTACTTGAGCCTGGTCCTTTAAATTGATCCTGTTAATCAGAAGTTAATTATTATACATATCATCTAATGTTTCATTACACAATAAGCTCAATAGAGATCATTTACGAGTTGACTATATATTATATATAATAGCTGTTTAATAAAAATAGATAATATATTAATATATATATGCTTTATGTAAGAATAATAAAGGCTTATCGTGTAGGAAGGCAATATTTTATCAACATAATTCTTATTTTGAAGTTTTTATATGACTGTCATGTAAGGATATTCTATCTTTGAACGAAAGTTGAAGTAACTAGGCAATAAGGTACTATAACTAAATAATAGATTTTGTGATTGTGACAGGAAGTTTACTATTGCTCGCTAATTTTAGTAACAGAAGTTGTTGTACATCTGATGTTATTGCTATATAATAAGCAATATTAGAACTCTTTTTCTTTTTATTATTATCTATGAAATTTAAATGCCTTATCTGTCTTTAATGAAGATGATGATGAAATTATTTTAAAAGAGGTGAAACAATTCCTAAATTTTTGTTTTTAATATATTTGTTATTATTTAAAAAAGAAAATCAGAATAATATTGATTTTGTGTTTAAGAAAATATGTTTTAGAAAATCTGTAACTGTGTCAAAGTAAATACTGTTAGTGAATGGAGAAATGCAAGCATAAAATTGATGAATAATTTGTTTGACAGCTTAATAAAAATAAGCAATTGTGAAAGCAAAAGCCATGGAAGTAATTCATTAGCATTCCGCAAGCTTGGAAAGACAGAAATGTTTGAAATCTAGAAAATGACCATTTTCAGAGATTATATCATTAATATATGCACACTTACCCACAAAATATACATATATATATTATAGTAAACATTCATTCTTTAAAAAAAAACAACTAATATGTCAGGGAATAGAATACTTTGGAGAGCTACAGTTAGAAAAGGTGTTAAAATATTTCAGAAAAGACAAAGTTCTCTGCTAAAGAAATTAAAAGATAACATCGTAAAATATCAAGTAAACAGAAAAAAGACGAACATATTTTATACATGGATTTATATGTGATTCACAAAACCAATTTTTAAAACTGTTTTTTTTTTCTCCCTTACGTAGTTTTATTTATTTTATTATAAAATAACCATTTAAATTTACAACAGGCTGTTTGTTATTACTACTTTAACAAAACTTGCATATTAAGTTCTGTTATTGTATTTTTTTTTTTTAAAAAAAAATACTGTAATATGAGAAAATGAAAAAAAAAATGATATTCCAAATAAAATAAGAGGAAAAATTCAAAATTATATAGTAAAATTTATGATGTAATGTTACTTGAATGTGCATATATGTATTTTTGTTTGCATGTATGCTGTATGAATGTTAAATTCTTTATAGGCAATAGATACTTATTCTCAAATGATGATAACTCATGGTCACCATCCTGTTTTTTTTTTTATATTACCTTGTTTTCAATTAATCTCTTATTGAAAATTAAAAGCATGATGAAATTAATCCTTTTATTATTTAAATGTTTTTTTTTTTTGTAGATTAACTGTAATTATGGATTACATAACAAATTATTGAAAAATATACAGAAATATACAAACATTTTGAATCAAATTCTTATTTATGAACTTTGTAGTGCAGTATATATGAATTTTTCATAGGATCCACTTCTTAGATTTAGAACTACTCATGCTTTGATTTTTATAAAGTTTTTGATAATTTTTTATTTTTGAGAGTTATTTATCTATTAAAACATTTTTTAATCAAATGTTTTCTTTATGATTTTTTAGAGACTACATTTATTATACATTTTTATTATACTTTATATGATACTAGGATTTTCTAATCTATCATTTCAGGCATGAATTCATTTTATTTTTTTCCATTGTTTGTCTATTAGTTTCAAAAATAACTTCATTAATGAAAAATAATTGATTATCTAAGAATATGTGAATACATTGTCTTTCTTGGTAAGAAGTTCTAACATCCTAATTGAGAATCTGTGATGGATCTAAAGTTTAATCCCCTGGAGAATCTTTAATGGAAATGCTAGTATCAAATTTTGTGTGTGATTGTTTATGTCTTAGGTGATTTTCGGTATTTGAAAGAGATTCCATGTCTCATTATAGAGGAATTTTGAAGACAGGATAAGGTCTTTACTTTTTAACTTATTAAGGTGATTGATAAATATGACATCCTGATTTGGAGGTGGGAAAGTGAAGATTAGTTTGCAACGGACACTCCAGATTGTTTGTCTATTATGAAATATTATTGTCCTTCATGGAACATTTGGGTTTAGAAGTCTATTCATTTTTTGCAGTGACAATTTGTTTTAGACATACATTTTTATAGTGATTTTTATAATTAATTTTGTTTTCATAATAATTATCCTTATATCATTTTGAATTTTTTAGAAATTGTGCTCCCACTTTTATGCTATGTTTTTTTTGTTCTTGTATATTTTTTTATTGAAGAGATGAGATGACAAATTATATTATATTTCTTGCTTAAATACTTTTATTATTATTATCTGTAAACTTCTAATTTATTTTTTTATATATATATGATGATTATTTTTGTTCATATAAGTTTTTAGATTTGAAAATGGTTTAATGTACTTTTTGTATACATATGAAATTTATATATATGAATTTATCATGTTACAATTTTTAAATTCAATATTGCCTTTTTATTTTCTTTATTTTTTTTCTAAAATTAAATTAATTTTCAGGTAATTTATTATATTTTATTTAATTTTAGATATAAATTTGTTTAAATTCATATATATCTATAATAGCTTTTTATAAATTCATAACAATCTTTAACTGTTTATTTATTTCTACTTATATAATAGAAGTGAATTTTTTAAAGTTCAAGTTACAGATTTTCATTTTTCTAACAAATCATACTTTGTTAGTTTTTAAACATGTGTATATGTAAAAACAATTTTTTATAAAATTTATTGAATGGTTTAATTACATTATTTTGAAAGAACTCAAGTTTCAAGTTCATATATGTGAAATAAAATGATAGTTTTCTTTAATTATTGTGTAAAGCTCCAATGAAGTACAATTAAATTCATATCTAAAATTTTTAATTCAGTATTATCTTAAACTATACAACACTGTTATGACTTCTGTTCTAAGAGAATGATTTCAATCAGAGGTTTTAATAATTTTTGTTTATAATGCATCTTAAAATACAAAAGCGTGATATACACTTTGATGGTACAAATTTTCTCACTAAAGAAAAAAAAATTTTTTTGAAACTTATCTATGTTAAATGTATGTAAATTTTACACAAAAGATACTTGCTTTCACCGATTTTAGTTACACTGAATGAGCTATCCCATGGCCATGAAAGGAAATCTTTGCATGAATCATCCATGAACATTAAGATGAATTGACTAGATGTAAATCAACTTTGACAATGAACTGTATATATGAATGGGAAAAGGTATCAGACTAACATTCACTTCCTAATACTAAGGCAAAAAGTGACTGAATCATACTTTAATCTATTGGGAGACCTTATAATTGCATCATGAGCTAAATAGTGCATTATATGAATGCTAACCAGGTACATGAGTTTGTATAGCATTAGAAAATGCAGGAAATCTCTACTGAACATTCTCTTATACAGTCAGAGTTTATCAATAATTATTATTTTCATTGGGATTTCACTTCACCAGCTACTTTGTAAAGAGCCCAGGATATCCTCCTATTGCTGCTTCACTAGCAACCTACCTAAAACTTTTGAGCACAAGACCACTTTGGCAATTTAATTGACTACCAAGAAAGGGTTCAATTATGCAAGATTTCTAGTTCACAATTAGTAAACATACAATACCCCCCTTTCCATGCCTCTACCTATCAAATATTCACACCCATTATTAGTGAATAACATATCTTATGTAGGGGTTTGTGAGAATACCATGAATTATAGCCTTATCATCTGTCTCACTACTTATTTTAATACTTATAACTACTAAACTTTATTGCTACTTATAATACTAATATTGTATCACAACAAATGCCCTGACCTAACCAAACAGTGTCCAAACTCTGGCCAGAGGTCTTGTATATACTTTTTGTAGATTCCTTGCTTTCATTAGTGTGTGATGTGTCTTACTCATGGCCTACAAAACTAGGCATATCATGTGATAAATATACAATACCTATTTAGAAAAGAAATTAATAAAATGGGTGATTTCAAACTATCAGTATATCTTTGCCCAAAATAATAAATAATACAATAGGAAGTAATAACAACAATAAAATAAATTGGTATCAAAACACTTTAATAATCTCAGCCCATAAATCAGAAATATTTTTTTGCATCATCAGTTATATTTCATGTCCAACATTTTTGCTTCTTAACACAGCTTTGGCATAGCACTTTCATTTTGAATGTTTTTGAGTAATGTGTGCATAAATATCATGTTTATTACTACAAATATTGGCAACTGGAATCTCATCATGAATCCTTACAGTATGTAGAACATCGTCTGCATATGGCTTGTTGAGTTAGCATAATGACCTAGATCCAGCACCCAGTTGCAATGTATTAAAGAAGCCAACATCACATGGTTAATCATCATCTATGTTAGACACTCATTATGAGATGAGATTAAATATAATAACCTACTATAATTATACCATAACTTAAATCTATAATCCTCAGTTCTTGTACACAGTGAGACTATTTTGAAGATTGCAATCAATTTTTAAAATTAAGTCATCATGACTTTGCCATAAAGAAGGTTTAGTATTTATTTTTAGGGATTTGATACTATGCTACTTATCAACAATATGAAAAGTTTTCTCTGAATTATGATCCAAAGCTAGATCATAAAATAGTTTACCATTTTGATTAGGCATGAATTGGAATATTTCACTTAGTTTATTTTTTGACATTATATTCTTCTTTGACTTTGTTTTGTTATGGTATTTATAAAATAAATCTTTAGGGTTATAGAAAGGGTGTGAATTTATCATAGCAAATTCACTTCTTCTTTTGCCTATAAATTTGTAAAATGCATTCTTGACCTTTGAATAACATACTTTTGCTCTCACATCATTTTCATAGGTATATGTCTTATGAGTGATCAAATTTTTCTTAAACTTCATTTTACAATTGTGACGATTAAATTGAAAGGCTGAAACCTGTTACATGCACTTTTTGAATGCTTGTTTGATGTAATGATAGGTGCACACAAGAGGTTTCAGCCTTTCAATTTAATTTCAAACTGTTTGCACTTTATAAATAGTGTTTATTATAAGATAACCAGTATAAATATGGGTTAGAGTAAGCCTTCACATCTTATATATAGTCATACTTATCATACTAAGGGTCATAATTTTTAAAACAATCTCTCATTGGTCATATTAAATGATTCTTATTTTCTGTTGCAAATTTATGCTTAGAGGACTTAACTTCTTTAATGGCAGGGATTATGTGCTGGTCCATGAAATCTTTTGCATCAGTTATCTCTTTTTATCATTTATACATCTTAACTCTTTAACTACTTTATTGTGTAGTTTATTTTGGTGGATTATTTAAATCTACAACTTCCATTCTATAGCTATGTTCAAAGCATTGTCGACTATAATATCATAGGGTTTGTTTGCCCTTTTAATAAATTCAATATTTTTATGAGTTTTATTATGAAATATTTTTATGTGCTTATACTTCAGGAAAACACTATGAACTATTTAGTTTTATAATTACAACAGGGGTATTTAAAAGATTTTTGGAGAGGTTGTTCAGGTTTATGTTCAATAAAAGGATTCTTCTTCCTATTGTCATTTGAGCTATATTTATTTGCAATGCATACTTTCATTTTACATTTATGGAAATGATGATACCAATTTTTAATAGTTTTTGAAACATTGAAATTAGTGTTATATGTTCTTTCAAAGCAGGGTGTATTTGGGAAATTATATTGTTTACCCAGTAAATTTATATTATCACCTGTAATGCTATTATTTTTGAAATGGTTTGGGCCTTTTTCCAGATTACTATGCATACTGTTTGATTTTAATACAGTATCCTGAATCCATATCTACATCTTAACTTCAAAACTATCTTCAAAGTTCTGTAGATTTAAATCTAATTTATTTTCTATCCTTTTATTTAATTATTTTAAGTCTTCAAACATAGCAACTTCTTTATTTTCTGCCTCCTTAAATATAATCTCAAGATTATGCATGAGCTTTTTGAATCATGCATCAGATGCTTCCAATTTCACATTGACTTCACCCTTCAATTCTCTAAAATCTTCCCTTAATTGTTATTTAGTCTTTTATCAATATCTTCAAAATTTTTATTGATATTTTCAAATCTTTTGTTAATATCTTCAAAAGAAATCTTCAAATCTTTTGTCACAATCATTTCTGAATTCTCATATTTCATCATTTAGTTCTACTTTCTCCTTTTCAATTTTTTTATCAAAATTTATTTTCTGTTCTTTAAATCTTTTATTAAAATCTATTCTTGATTTTTGTTACTGACTGAGGGTCATTTTCATGATTTCTGGACTTGTAATTTCAGATCCTCCTTCTGTATTGGTATTTTTCATAATGATAACTGTGTTTATGTAAGGCCAAATTACTAATTCACTTTAAACAATATAAATTTATTTAAATAAATAACAATATTCTATTATTAATGTCTATTTCGAAACAAACTATATCAATCATGGCTTATCAAAAAAATATATTGACCAAAAAGTTTAAAAAAATATATTTCACCCATATCATTAGTTATATGTTGCCATGATAAGTGATTGTGTGTAATTCACTGATATCGTGTGGCAATGGTTGCTACCTGATCCATGTGGCAGAGTACCAAACTAGACTGGTTTGAAATATGGCTATATGGATAGGGTTTTTCATGAGCTAGAGACTCTACTGAAATTAAGTTAATAGATTAATCAAACATAGAATTAACCTAAGTAGAATAAAAGACTTTCTATGTCTTATCCAAATTTCCTCATTTATACCACTACATTATTTAAAGAAATTACTTAGTGATAAGTGATAGCTCTTAAAATATAGAAAAGTACAAGACAAAGTAATTTATGCTTCTTGAATACTATTTACAAATATATATTTTAGTTGATAGGATGATTAATCCCTAACTTAGCAATACTTTATATTATTATTATTATTATTATTATTATTATTATTATTATTATTATTATTATTATTATTATTATTATTATTATTATTATTATTATTATTATTATTATTATTATTATTATTATTATTATTATTATTATTATTATTATTATTATTATTATTATTATTATTATTATTATTATTATTATTATTATTATTATTATTATTATTATTATTATTATTATTATAATAATAATAATAATAATAATAATAATAATAATAACAACAACAACAACAACAACAATAATAATAATAATAATAATAATAATTTTCTACTTCACCTTTGATTAGTAAGTAATTTAGATTGCGCTTTACGCAAAAAAGTGAAGCTTGTCTCAATCTTATTAAAAAGTTATATGGCTTAGCACTTTCAGAGATCTTGTGTCTCCATAATCATAGCCTACTTTTAAATGAAGTTTAGCTGTGGTTTATGTAAAATTTATGTGAATTTTATAACGACCATTTTCTGGAGATTGCAAAGCACGATTCTTTCTGGTTTATTGCACAATTGTCATTTGCAATAAAGCACGCCTCTTTAATTTTTCATTTCATATCATTATGTTCAGTGCATAGTGCCCTTGCCATAGTGGATGTGAACATACAGCCTGTTGTTTTTTTGTGCTCAAAGAATATGGATCTGTTTTCATCATTATTTATACCTTTCCTGTACAAATAATGATGCTGAGATGTTCTTGTTGTAATGGGTCTCACCATAATATGCCACTTTACATCCATTGGTTGGGCATGAAATTTTATAAACTGCTTGGGGTATTTGATCAGAAGGTATTTTGTCTTTGGTTTTGTTTATCATTCTGTTTGTTGGTGGTGGGGTGTGGAATCCTAGTTCGAAGGACTCAGCAAATATTTTATAATATTTCCTAGCAATTGATGGTATGTACAGTAGCATTATTCTGGGTTTATTGTTTTTGACCGTGTCAGTTTGTAATTTAGTTTGTAATTATGGAGACACAAGGTCTCTGAAAGCGCTAAGCCATATAACGTTTTAATAAGATTGAGACAAGCTTCACTGTTTTGCGTAAAGCACAATCTAAATTAATAATAATAATAATAGTAGTAGTAGTAGTAGTAGTAGTAGTAGTAATGATGATGATGATGATGATGATGATGATGATGATGATAATAATAATAATAATTTATTTACAATTTGTAAATGAACTATGCATATACATATAAAATACAATAAATAAACAAACTTCTTATATTATATTGACATTAAATGTTTGGATCCATACTGGTGTAAAAACAATGGACATATATTTATAATTAAGTGAAAATATAGATGCATGTAACTAAAAGATATTAATAAATGTTTTAATTTATTATGGTTTAATCAGTCTAATGAATCAAAAATCTAAATAGGTTATTCATATGTGAATAAACTGATGAGGTTGTAATTTGGAATAATGATAATTATTTCTCTTATATTTAGTTGATATCATTAATCCTAAAATAAAAGAACTAACATTAATAATTGCAATAAACAAATAGATTTCTGAATAGGATTTAATAATCTGTGATAGACCTTAATTGCCTGATAAAAATATGTTTATTAAATATTCCACACTAAATGAAATATGCTATATTAGCAGAACATGAAAATGTGACATATCACCAAAAGATTTCTTATTAGTAGATAGTGTAAATCATGTAAGATTCCTTTGAAAATAACCATCCATTTATTATTTATAATACACAATATATTATATGATAGGTTGAACACATTTGAGCTACAATTTTAAACATATAATTCATATTGTTTCATTATCTTAATTTCATTACAGAAAGACAGTGTTTTATTCATATATTCTATAATGATCCTTGAACACAAAAATATTTCACATTTACTGAAGGTCTATTTGTGAAAAAACCAGCTGTCCGATATGAAGTAGCCTGATATGACATTGTGATATTATAATGACACTGAATAGAATTAAAATCAATGTTTTTCTACAGATAATCCTTTTGTGATGCATATATTTTAGCACAGCTACTTAACATTCTTATTGATATTAGATATCAATATTTAATATAAAATATTTGTCTATATATATTGGAAATCAAATATGCATCCCTGAATATTTTGGTGAAATGAAATTTTGTTTAAAATGCAAGATCTAAATGAATAGTCATTATTTAAGCCATTACACTTTTGTTCATTTAGGAGAATAGTTGATAAAGTTTAAACTTCCATGAAATAAACTTTCTTTGTAGAGAACTTCATAAATATACACATCATTATACCTGTGATAAGATAAAGTCTTTTAAATTTTATTTTTTTTCTATGATAGGTGAATGTATATAAAAAGCAAATATGCTTCAAAAGAAAAAGAAGCATTATTCTTTTGTTTTTGTTGAATAATTTACAAACTTTTTATCTTTTTTCTTTATTTTTTAATAATATCCCCAGTTGTTATGGTTATGCACAGCTTCCTTGCAATTTTATTTATAAGATTTTATTAAGCAATTTATTGTTTTCTTTTTTTTCTGTTAAACATTATTTAAAACATTAATCATTTTTACACATAACAGATTTATATAAAATTGCTATTTCTTGTTTACTCCTAATATTCTTATTGAGTTGTGTGTGTATAACTATGAATATGTATGTAGGTAATTGTTATTGACTTATGAATGAAGTAATAAGCTATTTTATTGTATATAAAGAGTTTGAACTGCATACGGCACTGTTATGACTTCTGTTCTGAGGGAATCATTTCAATCAGAGGTTTAAATGAAATACGTGAATAAAATTTTTTTTGTAATGTATCCTTTGACTACAAAAGGGGTGATATACACCTTGATGGTACAATATATATATATATATTAAGAATTTTTATGAACTTACAGGTGTAAACAATAAATATAAATGTGAATTTCTATGTAATAATCTGGATAAATCTTTTGGTTATGATTTAAATCAAAAATACAAGCAATTAAAATGGAAAGTGGAAGCTGAAATCATGGGATACTGAGATAATTTGAGGGGACTGTTTTAAAAATACTTCGCACAAATTGCTTTTTCAATATTAATTGGTTAAAGCCTTGATTACATGATAGCTGAAAAAATTATTTTTGATTATTATGCATAAATTCCTACTTATATTTAATGCATGTAGATAACATTGCTAATGCTACTCAGGATCTCCATAAAGTTTTTTTCATGATGTTTTAAATGTCAATGTTGATGAAAAAACAACCAATCTTTTTTGTCATATCCTTTTTATCAATAACTAATTAGTTTCTAGAGCTGATAATGAAGTCACTCGTTGACAGAAATATATACCCCACAAGAATTTTTTTTTTTAAATCAACTTTTATCTCTTAATTTTTTTTGAAAATTCCTCTCTATATAATTGAAATGAAAAGTGATTAATATAATTTTGCTAATAGGAAAATGTTTCTGAATGGATTTCCAACAGTAAAAAAAATATCAATTTAAATGTTTGGGATAATTATTGAAGACAGAGCTACACTGACATTAATGCAGGTATACGGAGATATCCTTATAAGAACTGGACCAAAACCATAATTAACCATTAAAAAAAGTAAAATTTTTACATCCATAATAATGTCAGTAACACTATTTACTATTAATGTAATGAGGTTGACAGTAAATGATGTATGGAAGATCTTTAATAATTGTTCTGTTGTTATATATATAATGGACATTTTGTCTTTCTAACTAATAATAATGTCTTAAGAAATGACTTGCTGAATGCACACATTTAGATTAGAGATGATATAACTTTAAGTTAAAGGAACTTTCTGATTCTTTAAACATTGAATAATAATTAAAATTTTGATGATTTTAAATTATTTCCATAATTAGCTATTAAACATGGTTTTTGTTTGTTTGTTTAAACAGTTAATTATTCATAAATGTTGTAAAGAAATCTATAGAAATTTCACTCAAGAGATAAATTTACTAATGTAGTACCTCTGCCAGTATATACATAGATTGAACTACCATTAAATATATAGTCAATGATTTGTATTTGGCCACAACTGTAAAACAGAATTTGTTAAACTTCACTTCTGTGAAATATTCGATAATGCAATTATGGAAGAATTTAACCTGTTGATTAGTCTCCAGCAATGTCTAGGCAGAATAAAACAGGTTTTTTGATTGTATTTATAAAAATAAAAAAAATACCCTTTTTATTTTATTTGAAGGCTTTCTTTGTTGAGCATCCAAAAGAGCATTTTTATTTAAAGGTGGAAGAGGGATTCTTAGTCAATGAAACTATATCTTAGATTAATTGTAAGTCTAATCTAAAATCAATAACTTTTTATATATTTTCTATGATGCAACTTGCTTCTGATATCTGATGAAGGAATATGTAAGGATGGGAAGATATTGCAAGAGAATGAACCTGAATGATTTAAAATAATTTATCTTTATAATATAATGTATATTTGGAAGGAGTTATGCTGTTTTATAAAAGCATTATATTAATATAATGTGTTTACATTTTTTACTTATATAGAGTACGGATTAATTAAAAACTTTCTAATCATTTAATCATTGGAAAATAACATGTGTAATGCATCTTAATCCTCCAATATTTGAAAATTTAATAGCTATATGTTATTATAAAATTATAAATGTCACTCACTAATAATTGTTTTTCAAAATTTAGATCTTTTTTTTTTTTAGTTCCAAAATTTTATAAATTTATAAAATGTAAGTGCATTATATATTTCATACCCCCCCCCTCTTTTTTTTTTTTTTGCATTTATTCTTTTTTTTTTTTTTAATTTGTTATTTATTCTTTTAATATTTAATGATAATTTAATTAAATAAAAAAAAGAAGAAAGAAAACCCTTACAACTTCTGAAAGGAATCAATTTTTGTTCAAGGTCATAGTAAATTAACACATGAATCCATTAAAAAGAGCTTTTAAAATCTTCTTTGAAATTTGAAGTCTGTTAATTAAACTTATCCATTATGCAAATATTAATTCTGAAAATATTTTTTTTTTTTAGAAAAAAATGTTTCTTTGATATTGCTCAAAACATTAAAATAAAAGGGATATGAAATAAAAATAATTTTTAAATAAATAAATAAATAAAATATCAACAAAGAAGTAAAGATGTTGTTTGTTTTTGAATTTTAAAATTGAAAATAAACTTTGAATTATTAAAATTATTCAATATTAAAAATTATTTTTAGAAAAATAGTTTGATAATTCAAAAAGGTAGAAAACTTGCAAATTTAACAACACAAAGAATTATTATTATTATTATTATTTTTGATTTTATAACAATACTGGTTGAAAATCTTCATAAACTTATTGAAATAAAAATTTTCAGAATAATTGTCTTATTTAATATTACTTAATTTAAATGTGGTCTGTTTTTGAATTGACAGAAAATTTTATTCTGAAGCGGAATCGGACTTTTTTCAAGTATATGTGTGATTATTATGTGCAAAATATATATAAAATAAGCTAAGCATTATAAATAAAATCTACCATTGATTTTAAAATACACGCACAAACATAATTAAAAAGAAATAATAAAGATTACAGAAGATAATTAAACATTTTGTTCTCTCTCTCTCTCTGTATATATATATATTTACATCTTCTCAAATCTTAAAGGTTTATTACTTTTTTATTCTTTAGCACAAGAGTAGAGTGATGGATTCAACTTTTTACTTTTGATGCTCAAATATCATATCTCCTGAGTAACAAGTCACTCAATTTAAAAAAAAAAAACTGAAGCATTCGCTTTGGAATGATTTCAAACAGAAAAAAATTTTTTTTTATTCCTCTATAAGACCTTTAAATTTTAATGTAATTAAACATTGTTTGTAATTTTGTTTTAATTAAATAAACAAATGAATGCATTCGCATTTGATTCCAAGGTTCTCAACACATAATATTTATTTGAGGATACTAATAAATAGTATATAATGCTTAAAACACACACATTCATATATATTTATATATATGTTTATTTAAATAAAACAAAATAAAACTGCATACAATTGAAGTCTCCGTATATAACTACAGATTTATATGGTTACACAAACAAGTTACCTTGGGATTTAAAACTTTAGCATATTAACATTTTCTTTTGTATGAATTGTATAAAAGAAATAAAGATAGATGTCACATAAATAACTGCAATTCATTTGTTGTCATCAACCAAAATCTAACCTAGGGAATTTGATTGTATAATATATAGGTCGGGATAAGAGCTTATTGGACCAATTACACCCAATCAGGTCCAAACTTGAAGGGGCCCTCACATCTGTCAAAATTTATGTAATTAAACCTTGTAATAAAATAAATATATAACTCGTTATTTTAAACATTACAATAATCAGAAACATCAATGTATATTCAAGAAACCCCCCCCCCCAGCATTAATCAATATTTTGTATAGATTTGTATTATCATTTATCTATATTACAGCACAGAGTCTATTGTTTGCTTTGCTGCTTCACAAAAGATAAAGACGTGGTGTGTTACTTTTAAAAGGTTTGCTACTATTTATTTCTCTAAATTGAAAATTAAATTATTTATGTATATATGGATTATTTTTACAGCTAGGTAACTAATTTTAATATAGTTTAATTAATTTAAACTTGCAGTTTGTTGGACAATTCAAGAAACTTATCTATACTAAACTCATCATTATTATTTTTTTTAATGTAAAATAATAAAAAAATCTTAATTCTTCAATTAATTGCTTTAAAATCTTAAGTATTATTTTAAAAATATAAATTTGGTAATTGCTTAGTTTGCCTGCCAGAAAGACTGCCACCTGTTTTATTTTAAATTATCGATTTTCAGGAGCTTCCAACACATGGTATAAACAGCATGGCTGACTCTAAGTTATTATATTCAATTTTTTTTATTTATTAAAATGATAAATAAACACAAAAGTCCAAAGGGTTATAATTAAAAAAATTTTAAATTTAAATGCAGTAAAGAAAATAAAAATAAAACATGATTAAGCAAACTATAACAAAGATGAGACAGACATCACTTTTTGGGTGAGCCCTACCCCATAATTTTGAAAATATTTCATTAAAACACCCAAAAATCCAAAGGGTTGTAATTAACAAATTTTTAAATGTAAATTCACTGCACCATTTGTAAACTAATCTCAGTGCCTTCTGACTACATTCCTTTCCAAAAAGATAGATGCTTAGAACATGTAGCACACAACACTGCCACTGCATCTCCATTCATCCATAAAGTGTAATATCATATCCATTATCACATACTTTTCAGATGAGCACTATCCTATAATTTTGAAAATATTTCACTGCATCTTGTTCTGTCGATGAAAGATTCCTAATTTTAATCATATTTCCAAAAATGATTAGGCAAAAAAGAAACATTAAAAATATCAACATGTGTTAACGAATGTCAATAAAAAATAATGTTAATTTTAACCACATTATCTGTTTATCTTCTGTTAACATTTGGAAATTATGTTGTGAATGCAATTTATTAAAAAATGTATTCAAATTTTTTAAAATTAACATTCAATTTATATTTTTTAAAGTTAACAAAATATTCATATTCAAGAAAAAAAAATGTAAACAAATTTTTTGATACTGAAAATTGTTTTCATTTTTTTTTGAACATATATAGCTTATTAACTTTAAAAAATATTAACAACTGTATTTTAAATTGAAAGTTAATTTTAAAAAATTGAGTACATTTTTTAATAAATTCTATTCACAACATAATATCCAAATGTTAACATGAGATGAAAAGTTAACACATGGTTAAAATTAACATTTTTTTGCTGACATTCATTAACATGTGCTATTTTTTAATATTTCATTTTTGACTTATAATTTTTGGAAATATGATTAAAATTAGGAATCTTTTATCAACAGAACAAGATACAGTGCAATATTTTTAAAATTACAAGATAGAGCGCATCTGAAAAGTATGTGAGAATGGACATGATATTACACTTCATGTTCAAATGGAGATACAACGGCAGTGTCAACTGTAAACAAGTCCTAAGCACCTATATGTTTGAAAAGGAATATGGCTAGAAGGCTCCAAAACATTGTTTGTGAGTGGACTGATATTAGTTTACAGCTGATGTAGTGAATTTACATTAAAAAAAATTAATTACAACCTTTTGGATTTTTGTATGTTTCAGTGGAATATTTTCAAAATTATGGAATAGTGCTCACCTGATAAGTTATGTCGGTTGGCACTTTTGTTATAGTTTGCTTAATCATGTTTTATGTTCACTTTCTTTACTGCATTTACATTAAAATATTTTTAATTACAACCTTTGAACTTTTGTGTTTCTTTATCATTTTCATAAATAAATAAAAACTTTAATATTTAATACAATAACTTAGAGTCAGTCATACCCCTGAAAATGGATTATTTAAAATAAAATGGATAGCAAGCTTCCAGCAGGTATACTATGTAAGTACCATAAATTTACTCTAAGCTGCTAATTTATATTTTTCATAGCATTTTTTCAATACTTTTTATTTAATAGAACATTATGAAAACATTTTTGATTATTTTAATGCAAATTTAAAAAATTAAAATCAATACAAAAATATTTATTTGCAATTATTATCAGCTTTTGAGAAGAAATCTTAACATTTTAACTATTTTCTCACAGAATGTCCAATTCAAAAGAAATATGAACATAAAAGACCAAAGGGAAAATTAAGTGAAATAAGAAAAATTACAGCTGAAAAGCAAAAAGGAACTTTGAAAATATTTATATGAATGCAGATGTCTTCAGAAAAGGTGTTCAGAATATTAAGATGGATATAGGTAATAATCCTGTGAAACACATGTACAAGAAGAAAACAGTATCATGGAAACAATCCACTTTGGGATGCCTAAGAATAAATAAATAGTTAAGGAACTATTAAATATAACAGATAATCTTATTACTTGACCAGAGAAAATGAGCTAACAAATAATAGATTATTTAGTAAAAAAAAGAACCCTCAAAACTTCCTCTGGATGAATTTTCCTATAAAATTAATTGATCTCATTTTTTATTTTACTAAACCATTTAATACATTTTCATAATTTTTTTTTTTTTAAAAAAGATTAATTTGTTTATGGTCTGAGTTGTTATTATACTTTTAAAATTACAATTTATATATTGAAATGGTATATAAGCATTTCATTATGGCTATTTTTTTTAGATTGTAGTATTTAAATTACATAAGTGGAAGATTATGAGTTAAGAACTTACAACAAATTTTAACTTTTCTAACAAATTTCTTCGAAATTATCACTTAAGTATTGATTAATAATAAATAATTATTTTTCATTTCTTCGTAGTCTTCATGTATAAAGTGTAATAAACAGAGTAGCTAAAATTCAAAAAACATTAATCACGAAAACTATTTTCCAAGTGCTTTCGGTACTGTGTAACAGAATTTTGGTGACATATTGGAACTGAACAGTTAATATTCCAGTGCATGCTCAGTGGAACACTAGTGTTATGCTGATTGATAACATTTTTAAACTTTGCAATAAACCAATTAGCTATGGAATATTAACCATTCAGTTCCAATATATCACCATGATTCTGGTACACGGTATTGAAAGCACTTGGCAAATAATTTTTGTGATTATTGTTTTTTGAATTTTAGCTACTCCTATTTATCACACTTTATATGTGAAGAATAATTTTCATTATTTAACAGTTTTTGTATTATTTGTTTCTTCTTAGTACAGAAAATGCATTTAACCTAGCTTCAAGTAATAAATAAAACTTGCAATTTTTTTTATGTGGCTAAAATTTTTTTAAGCAAATTCAGGTGTTCTTAGCCAACAAAATCTGTAGTTGTCAAATATTAGCAAGTAAATGAATATTTTAGCTAGAGATTTATTCTGTTAGTGAAATAGGAATTACATATATCCACAAATTCAGCCTATAATTTATTTTTATTATTTTAGTTTCCCTAAATCTGACAGAAATATTAAAAATTAATATTTCCTCCATATTTAGGTATTTATCATTTTAATTAACACAATATTAGTTTGTGATACACACATTCAATTTAAAAATTGAATTGCAGATATTATATAAATAATAAATACCCTGTTAACTTTTGCATTCATTAATTAGTTCAGGCCCAAATCTTAATATTATTAATTGTTATCTAGTATAAGATAAACAGATGGATCTTTCACATTTCATATGTTTTGGCTATAATCTCATCTAGTCAGGTAAGTTAAAAATCAAAATGTCAAAAATGTTAGACTAATTTCCACAAGTTTTTATATGAATTCATGCTATAAATTTAATTTTTAAAGTGTGAATTTATTTTGTGATCATATTTTTTTGTTTCTGCTTAAACTCACTATGAATGTTGTGTGAAAATAGATGTTCTTCTTTTATGTTATTTAGTGTTTAATAATATTAAGATTTAGGTCAGCACTATAAAAGTTCTGAAATTCACTAAGCATTTTTTGCTTAAATTATTCAGTGCAGATATTAATACTATATATTTATCTTAGCAATTATGGTAATTACTAATTTATATAAGGTTTATAATGAGACAAAAATTATTTTGCCTTGTATTGTGGCTATTTAATATTACATAATTAGTTTGAACATGACTGAAAAAGTTTTGACCATGCAAAAATATATTCACATAGTAATGGTAATGTCTTGCAAATGTATTTATAGAGAAACTCAGATTGCTATTTATATATGGCTGGTAGATATTTAGAACTCTATCATACCTGATGATGATAAATTTTAGCCAAAATATGAAGTATGAGATATCAATTTGCTTATTTAATGTTAACATCAATTAATAATATTAAGGTTTATGTCCACCCTAGAGAGAACAGAAATTCATTTTATATATATTACAAATGTTTGCAGTTATTAAGATTATATATATTTATAAGTACACATAGTATATGTTTAAGAGTCATGGTGTGAATGGTAGTGCTTATGCTTGTCTTATAACCCATGACTTGAATTAAGATCAAGTGAAATTCTTTTCAAAAAATTTAGGATTTTTCTTTTAGGTAGCTACCCTCAGCCAACCTATATAACTATCTAACATTGATCAGTAAATGGGTATTTAGTTAACTACTTAAAATCTCACTATCCTATGTGAGATTATTGGAAAGGTTTTTGCTTTGTATTCAGCTATTTATTAAAGTCTGTTTTGTTTTTTGCTTATACAATATATATATATTCAGTACACTGACTTTACGATCTTTGTAATATTTAATTGGTTGTATTAACTTGGTATTACTGAAAGAGGGTTAGAACCAGCTGCTTGATTATGTAGTTTGATAAACTAATTGGGAATAAACCTATAGATTGAGCTGAGTATACCTCTGTCTTTCCATCCTTGTATTACCATTAAACTGTTATTGCTAGGATATTATATCCAATTATGTCTTGTAAACTACATATTTTAATATATATATAATTAAGTCATCATAAAAATTTAAATTTAAATTTTTTAAAGATTTTTACACACATGTGCGCACAAACATATATACCGCAGAAAAACAAAATTATTTTAATCTATCACAAAACTTTAGTTCCTAAGCCTTTTTTGATACGTTATAACTAATAATTGCATTTTAGTGGCTTTGTAATAATTGGTACATTGTTTTCAAAACTATTCCTATAGCTAAGTCATTAAATGGGTTAGAGCCGGCATTAGCTTTGTAATTTTTAGCTATTGGGGAAATAAATATGAAGACACATTAGCAATATTTAATTTGACTCTAACCAAAATTGTCAGCAATCCCTAGATCTCATGTTACAAGACAATCCTCTCTCATGATAACCACCAGTGATGGCTTACCATTATAATATGATCCTTTTTTTTTTAAGTAATCAGTTTTTATCAATTGTCAAATTATTATAAATACATCAAAGGAAAGCTTAAAAAAAAAAAGAAAAAAAAGATTGTATCACTTTTGTTAGAGTGATGCAGGCTCTGAATGGTTTTGAAGAAATTTTTTTGTTAATATATAGATATTATAGTAATTGCTTTAATGAGAATATAATACATACATTAGTGCTCATTATTTTTAAAATGCAATTAATTAAAATAATTTATTTATAAATTAATAACTGTATTAATTATAATTTTAATTTATTAATTTGAACTTTAATAAAAAAAGAAAATTTAAAATTATTATTATTAAATAAACTGATAATTCTAATGAATTATTATTTTTTCTTTAATTCTATGGGATAAAAATAATTTATTGTTGTTTCAAAGATAGTTGAGATTTAGAAACAATGTGCATAAGGCATAATAGACTATATTTAAAAGGAAATTTTGTTCTGCAGTTCAAATATACATGAGCAAAATTATATTGATAAAGGAAGCATTTGTTTTCATAATTTACACTAATCAGTATGTATGTCCTACTTGGTTTGCTTTTATACTTTCTATTTTCACAGAACTAAAGATTTGATCTTTGATTTATAAATGGCTATATAGCCACACAAATATTTAGTAGAACAATATTCTTATTTTCAGTCTTATTTGTTCTATTTTATTATAAATTTTTTAAGGCATCTTCTATTATTATTATTATTATTATTATTATTATTATTATTATTATTATTATTATTATTATTATTATTATTATTATTATTATTATTATTATTATTATTATTATTATTATTATTATTATTATTATTATTATTATTATTATTATTATTATTATTATTATTATTATTATTATTATTATTATTATTATTATTATTATTATTATTATTATTATTATTATTATTATTATTATTATTTTTTTTTTTTTTTTTCAAAGAAAAGAACTTTATTGATAACCATAGAGTTACATTTGCTATAAGACACTTTGTATACATATATTTACATTGCTAGTGAGTAAACCAAGTTTAAGTTGGTATCTGTGATGTACAAAAAAGGAACTTAACTTAGGAGGGAAAGATATTTAAACATTGTTAGGGGGGGTGAAAATACATATGTATACATTACATTTATGAGTGCTGCTTGCTGTAATCATAGTTCTCCAAAGTCTTGGGTTATCATTGTTCAATTTGCAAAACTTCAACTTTGATGTATATTGCCATGCTGGGTTTAGTTTGCTTTCCAGTATTTGAGGTCTGATTTTGTTGTTACTGTCCTTTATATTAATATTATGCAATCAAAGACAACATTCTGTTTTTTTATTTGTAGATAATTGCCACATTTTTTTTTTATATATATTGGTTGAGGGCATAGATTTTGGTTATTGGGAGCCATCTTAGAGGTTTGATTGTTGTGTTATCAGTGACCAGGTTGCTGCATAGATGTCTGGATGTGCAATTTTATTGTCTCTGGCTCGTAGTTTTGCCAGTTTGATATTGAAAGTTGATGGATGTCGCCTTGTGTTGTTACCTAGAGTGAATGTGCATCTAGTGCACCAGTATGCATAAAGCATAAAAGTGGCTGCACGGACTGATGGAATAGAGCCTTTGCAATATGAATTAATGATTGTTTGAAGGGTTGTGTTAGATTGTCTATATGTTCCTATCATAATAACTCGAATTCTGTCTAGTGCCGGACAAAGATAGAATAGATGTTCCTGTGTTTCTTCAGCCCTGTGACACAGGGGATAAAAAGGATAAATGTTAGTGTATATTCTCTGATATCTCAGAAAATATGTTGTGGGCAGTGCTTGTAGGTTTAGTCTCAGCAAAAAATCAAAATACTTTGACTCCAGTGACCATTTTTTAAACTTACAGAGTAATTGTAGATTATTGATTTTCAGCATTGTCAGATTGGTGTCATGGGTTGGATTTGGATGGATTAATGAATAAATTTGCCAGTATGAATGCTTGTATATTGTCTGAAGAGATATCTGTGGAGCTGTGGTTTTTATATGATTGATCATTGATGCTAGTTGGTCATAAGCAGGGGGTGGTCTATCTGTTGGTGTTATTTGAAGTAGGCATTCAAGCATTGGAAAGTGTTTGACTGTGGATGTTATTAAGTTTGTGGCCTTCTGTAGATGGAAAATATAAATACTATGAAGTTCTAGTCCATTGTGAATAGGTGGTCTGGTAAGTTGTTTTGCAGATATTGACACAGTCTTCCTCTGCCACAAGAGCTTATTACAGAGAGAAGAGATTTTGTTAATAAAACCTTTAGAAAATGTGATAATGGGTGAGTAATAGGTGATTTTTGTTATGGCTAGCTGGTTAAATAGCTGGATCTTGGAGTATATTGAAAGATATGCCTTTGAGAGAGAAGTAGTAATTTGCTCTGTTTCTTCTTTGAGTTTGTTCTGGATCTTGACCCTCATTGCACTTGCACTCATATAAAAGGGAAATCCCAAGAAAGCAGATGGCTTTCCCCCATACATGCCCGTGCACTGCTTTGCATTATAAAGAGACCAAACTGCCGTCTTATTTAGATTGACCCTGAGTTTGTGTTGTTGTTGTTATTATTATTATTATTATTATTATTATTATTATTATTATTATTATTATTATTATTATTATTATTATTATTATTATTATTATTATTATTATTATTATTATTATTATTATTATTATTATTATTATTATTATTATTATTATTATTATTATTATCATTATTATTATTATTATGTTTCAAAAAGGGGAACTTTATTCAATCTAGAAAACAGGTTACATTAATAATTTTTATATACATGCATTTACACTGATATTTCCGAGGATTATATATATTGTTCTTTCCAAGTTCTTACATATATATACTGGGTGAGCGATGGATTGTTTAGCCTAAGTTATCTTTATTGCTTCATGGATTTTTGCTGTCCATTTTCTTGTTTTCTTTTTAAGTCTATTATTGAGGAAAGGCAGAACTGTTAGAGATTTGACCGTTGTTTTACAAGTGACCAAGTAGCCGCGAAAATGTCTGGGTGTGCTATTTTATTGTCTCTGGTTTTTAATTGTGCTAACTTGTTGTGAAAAGTTGATGGATGCCGCCTTGTATTGTTGCCAAAAGCAAATGTGCATCGTGTGCACCAAAATGCATAAAGTACGAAGGTTGCTGCTCGGATTGTTGGGGTGGATGTTCTGCTGAATGGACTGATAATATCTTGCATGGAGATGTTTGGTTTTCTGTATATATTTGTTATTTCATGCCGAATGTTGTTTAATGCTGGGCAGATGTAAAACAGATGTTGTTGAGTTTCTTCTGCTTGATGGCATAGCGTGCAGAAGGGGTCTATTTTTGTATATAATCGTCTGTATCTTAAGAAATATGATGTTGGCAAAGCATATAGATTTAGTTTCAGGAGGAAATCAAAGAATTTGGGCTCCATGGACCATTTTTTAAATTTTTTAAGCAGCTGCCGGTTGTTTATTCTGAGCATCTGTGTTGAAATATCTGATGTATATCCCGGGTAGATCATTGCATATATCTGCCAATATGAATATTTTGTAGTTGTTTGCAGTGATATTTGAGTATGTGTGATTCTGAATTGGTTTATAACTGATGATAGATAGCAATGTGAAGGTGGAGGTTTGTCTGTGGGTATTATTTGTATTAGATACTGGAGTTCTGGGAAATGTCTGAGGCTGGCTATTATCAGGTTTGCAGTCTTTTGTATTCGAAAAATATCTATGTTATGTAGCCCCAAACCATTGTGTATTGCTGGTCGACTAAGATGTTTTGCAGATATTGACACTGTCTTTCTATTCCATAGAAGTTTATTGCAATATGAAGAGATTTTTGATGTGAAGGCTTTTGAGAATTGAATTATGGGAGAATAATAGATAATCTTGGTGATTACCAGCTGATTGAACAATTGTACTTTTGCATATATTGAGAGGTATGCTTTTGATAGTGAAGCAGTGATCTGTTCTGCTTCATCTTTTAACTTGTTCTGGATTTTTTGCCTCATTGTGTTTGTTCCCATGTAGAAAGGAAAGCCGAGGAAAGGAGACGGTTTGCCTTGGAAAATTTGTGTGCATGGCTTACTGGTGTATAGAGACCAAGCAGCAGTCTTGTTTTGATTAAATTTTAGATGGTGTGTTGCTTGAAAGTCTTGCAGTATTTTCTGTAGTATTGGTATCTGTTTTCTTGATGGTAGGAAGACTGTGATGTCATCCATATATGCAATGCAGGCTATATGTTGTGATGTGCCTGGTATACTCTGTTGAATTTTGAGTATAAGTGGGTTGATGTAAAAGGTTAATAGCAGTGAGCTTAGTGGTGAGCCTTGGGATATGGATTGTGTGGGAATGAATGATGGGGAATTTTTGCCATTGAGTGTGATATGAATTTCTCTGCTAAGTAGTAGGTTTGTGAGCAGGTACAGATGAGTTCGTGGAATTGTGGTGTCAGCTAGCATATTGATTAATGTATTGATGTCAACCGAATCAAAAGCCGCTTCTATATCAAGTTGAACTGCAATTGGTGCATACTTCTTCCTGTCCCGTACTGAGTTTATAACGGTTTTGAATATCATTGCAGCCTGTGCAGTTGATGATTGCTTCCTTGCAAACTGGCTGTGTGAAATTAGTGGTAGAATATGTGGCTCTAGGCTGTCTTTGAGTACTTTTTCAATTATTTTAATTGTAAGTGGCCCCATTGAGATTGGTCTTAGGTTAGATAGTGTTGATACGTGGACTTTTTTCTTGTTGAAGGGGACTATTGCTATTGGATATAAGCCTTGAATGTCATGCAACTTCTGTGATAGATGATTTGCAAGGTCACATAAATATTGGCTAGTGAACTGACTGAGATGTGCAAGGACAAATTTGGGGATTCCATGTGCTCCTGGGTGACATGCATTAGGTACTATTGCCAGTTTAGTAGCAAATTCTGTGATGTTATGTGGGGTATTTGTTTCTGGTTTTCCAAAGACATTAGGATTATATTTGACTGGGTGGTATGCTTGCAGCTTTTGTTTGAAATGCTGATATATCGGTTTTAACATATTGTTTCCTGCGTATGTGTGCCCCTGCTCTATGAGTGCCATTGGCACTCTGACAGTGGATGGGTAGCCCAAGGCCCAGCGAATGTATTTTCTTGTCCATGTGTGTTGTTGGCCGAGGCAGACTTTACTCTTTTTTATTGCTAGGTAGTTTTTCAGGTGGTTACAGATGCTATTATATGTTTGTGTAAGTCTGCGTATATGTTGTTGACTGGTGTGTGTTGGGTTTATCATTGTAATTCGTTTATGTATTTCATCAGCCAGTGCTAGCAGTCTTGAGGGTGGGGGGGATTTGCGTGTAATGTGATCTATATTAAATGATAAAATGTTTATGAATGCTAAGTATCTTTGAATGGGGTCAAGTTGCATATTTTTGATCTTGTGAAGCATTATATATGTTTCTGAAAAAATAAATTCTGGGGTAGAAGTTGGAAGTCCGATTCTGATTGTTTTACCATGTGTAAGTGCAGTTGTTTGAATTCCTGTCAGATTAATTAGTATGGTTTGTGCAGAGTGATCAGAGAAGGGAGATGGGTTGATGTTTAGGCTGATTTGATGGTGTAACATAGGTGAATAAAAGCACAGATCAATTCTTGATGTATGACGTCCATTGTGAAAGGTAACTGCTTCATTTGACAGAAAACCTTCTGCACTCATAAGTGGAATTGATATTTGATGCAGCCACTTTAAAATGAACTCTTGATATTTCATGTTGAAATCCCCAATAAGTATGGTTGGATGTGAATTAGAGCCAAGTAAGGAGTTTATGTTTAATATAATATTTGAGACAATTGTAGGGCTCGGTGGGATATATACAAATATAATGTTTAGTGTGATGATTTGATGACTAAAAGTTACTATTAGTAAATTTGCATCTATATATATGATTTTGAATGAGTCAAATGGACAACTTTGTGTTATGAGCAGTCCAGTACCCCCTGAGGGAGATGATGTGTCTCTAGAGCATGCACAGTAGCCTTCTCTGCTTAGATGTACTGTGGGGTCAATTTGTGAGCCACTATATATTTTAGTTTCTAGAAGTCCTAGTATATGAGGTTGTGTAATCTTTATCCATTGTTGTAGCTAATGTATTTTGTAGACTGAGTTGAGCCCTCTGATATTAAATGCTGTTATTTTTAGCTTCATTATCGTGATTGGCTGCGAGTTGGTTACACTTTGTGGTTAATGGACTATAACAATATAAAAATTAAAAAAGCAAAAATAATCAGAGTTCTAATGTTTGAGGAGCTTATTTAGTTTTGTCCGCATGTCACTTTGAATGTTGTTGTTATTATTATTATTATTATTATTATTATTATTATTATTATTATTATTATTATTATTATTATTATTATTATTATTATTATTATTATTATTATTATTATTATTATTATTATTATTATTATTATTATTATTATTATTATTATTATTATTATTATTATTATTATTATTATTATTATTATTATTATTATTATTATTATTATTATTATTATTATTATTATTATTATTATTATTATTATTATTATTATTATTATTATTATTATTATTATTATTATTATTATTATTATTATTATTATTATTATTATTATTATTATTATTATTATTATTATTATTATTATTATTATTATTATTATTATTATTATTATTATTATTATTATTATTATTATTATTATTATTATTATTATTATTATTATTATTATTACGTTTCAATAAAGGCTTTATTGATCTCAATGGTTTACATAAGTTTACATCTAGAAAAATTTGAAATTTAACATACAATGAATAATATTAGGGTAAACACATATAAATGAATTTAGTGGTTACACTTTGTGGTTAATGGACTATAACAATATAAAAATTAAAAAAGCAAAAATAATCAGAGTTCTAACGTTTGAGGAGCTTATTTAGTTTTGTCCGCATGTCACTTTGAATGTTAGTTGTATGATAGTTTTTCTTTGCAGCATTCACAGCATTGATGGTTGTTTTAACAATGACCATGTTGCTGCATATAAGTGGGGGTTGGTTATTATTTTATCTCTATTTCAAATGTGTAGCAGTTTGTTGCTAAATGTAGCTGGGTGTCGTCTGGTGTTATTGCCAATTAAGAAAGTACATCGGGTGCACCAATACGCATATAGAACAAATGTGGCTTCCCTAATGCTAGGTATTGATCTTCCCTGAAAAGCAGCTATTATGTGATTAATGATTGTACCTGGTTTTCTGTAGGTGTTACACATCATCTGTCGTGTTTGGTTAAGTGCTACACATTGATAAATAAAGTGGTCCATTGTCTCTTCTGCTCGATGGCAGAGTCCACAGAAGGGGTCAATAGATATATACATTCTTTTATGATAAAGAAAGTGGGTTGTTGGCAAGGCAATGAGATTGATTTTCATGATAAAATCAAAGTATTTGGGCTCTAGAGCCCATTTTTTATATTCCTTGAGTAGTCTCTTGTTGTTAATTCCTAGCATAGGTTGTATAACATTAGTATCTGCTTCTCTGTTTATTAAACCATAAATATCCCAGTATGAATACTTATGCAAATACTGTTCTGGAATCTTGTCTGTGGTTTTGCATTGGTATATAATGTTGGTGAAAAAGGAACCTTTTGGAGGTGGTCTATCTGTTGGAGTAACTTCTAGCAAGTGGTTAATTTTGGGGTATTTGGCAAGTATTGTGATTATTGAGTTCCTTAACTTCTGTATATGAAAAACATTGATGTTGTGCAAGCCAAGTCCATTTTTTATTAAAGGTTGGCTAAGTTTTTTTGTGGAAATTGCTACTGTTTTTCTGGCCCAAAGTAGTTTATTATATATGGTTTTAATTTTTTAAATGAACCCCTTTGAGAATGAAATAACCGGTACATAGTCAGTTATTTTGGTTGTGATAAGCTGGTTAATTAACTGTACTTTGGAATATAGTGAAAGATATGCCTTGGACAAGGAGTTTATAATTTTTGTGGCTTCTTCCTTAAGTTTATTTTGGATATGACATCTCATTCCTGTAATTCCCATATGAAATGGGAACCCAAGGAAAGAGTTTGGTTTTGATTTGTAAATTGATGTACATGGTTTACCAGTGTATAGAGACCAGGCTGTGGTTTTTGCTGGATTAAATGATAATTCATATTTTTGTGAATATTCTTGTAATATCTTTTGGAGTTGCGGTATTTGTTTTTTTGATGTTAGGAATATGGTAACATTATCCATATAGGCGATGCATGTAGTGTGCTGTGTTGTGTCTGGTATCTCAATCTCAGTAAATGCATTTTGTATGCTTTTAATAAGGGGATTGATGTAAAATATAAACAATAGTGAACTAAGAGGGGATCCTTGGGATATAGATTTGGTGGGTGTGAAAGATGGTGAGTTTCTTCCATTTAAAGTTATATGGATCTCTCTGTTTAGAAGCAGGTTAGCAATTATATATAGATGTGTTCTAGGAATTTCTGTGTCTTTTAGCATTTTTAGAAGTGTGTATATATTGACTGAGTCAAATGCAGCTTCTATGTCAAGCTGCACAACAACGGGTCCATATTTTTGCTGCTGTTTTACTGTTGCTAGAATTGCTTTGAAGAATAAAGTTGCTTCTGTTGTTGAAGAGTTTTTCTTTGCATATTGTGCTTCGGAAATAAGTGGCATTATATACGGTTCAATTTCATCTTTAATAATTTTCTCCATAATTTTGATAGGCAAAGGTCCCATAGATATTGGTCTGAGGTCTGTAATAGGTGGAATAATTGCTTTCTTTTTATTATAGGGTACTATGGCTATTGGATAGACACCCTCCATGGGTTGAATTTGTTGCGCTAGATGGTTTGCTAACTGACACAAATATTCTGTTGTGAATTTACTTAGATGCTTTAATACAAACAATGGAACTCCAGGACTACCTGGATGGCAAGCGTTTCGAATAGTATTTAGTTTTGTTGTGAATAGATCTTTTGTGAATGGGGTTTTTGTCTCTGGTGGGCCAAACAGATTATGTGGTATTTTATATGGTTGTCTTTCTTGTAATTTCTCTTTAAAATATTCAAAAATTGGCATAATCATATTGTGTCCTGCATATGTTCCACTATTTGTCTATAGTGCCATTGGCACTTTTACATCTGGTTGGTTCCCCAGCGCCCATCTTATATAATCTCTTGTCCAAGTGTGTGGCCTGGTTAGGCATACCTTGCTTTTCTTTATCTTCAGATAGCTTTTGAGTTCTTCACATGCTTTATTGTATGCATGTGTAAGCTTGAATATATACTGTTGGGTGCAGTGTGATGGGTTAATCATGATTATTCTTTGGTGTAACTGATCTGCCAGAGACAAAAGTCTTGATTGGTGGAGGTTGTTTATTATTATTATTATTATTATTATTATTATTATTATTATTATTATTATTATTATTATTATTATTATTATTATTATTATTATTATTATTATTATTATTATTATTATTATTATTATTATTATTATTATTATTATTATTATTATTATTATTATTATTATTATTATTATTATTATTATTATTATTATTATTATTATTATTATTATTATTATTATTATTATTATTATTATTGTTATTGTTATTGTTATTGTTATTGTTATTGTTGTTGTTGTTGTTGTTGTTGTTGTTGTTGTTGTTGTTGTTGTTGTTGTTGTTGTTGTTGTTATTGTTATTATTATTATTATTATTATTATTATTATTATCCAAGCATCTGGTGTACCATATAAAATAATATACAAAAGTGGAGAAAAAAAGATCCCTAGCATAAATATTTGCAAGAGACAGGATGAAAGTATTTGGGTTTCTGCACATTGTTGATATTAAAGAATGTATATGATCAAGACCTTGACAAGTGTAGAATAAATAAGATAGTTTTATCTTGTCTATGACAAAGCAACATATTACATCTTTATTAATAATGTATCTTTTATTCATTATGAAATGTAAAGTATACAATACCCACACATTTATTTTAAGGAAAATGTCAAAGTATGTTCTGTTTCATTTTCCAGAATCTATATTATCTAAGCAATTATTTTTCGCTGATCCTATATATTGGTATGATTGTTTTAGCAGATAAGTTTTGGATTGAGTAATTTGTGAGCTGAAAATGTCAAAGTATGTTCTGTTTCATTTTCCAGAATCTATATTATCTAAGCAATTATTTTTCGCTGATCCTATATATTGGTATGATTGTTTTAGCAGATAAATTTTGGATTGAGTAATTTGTGAGCTTCATGTGAAAGTTTTTATTGGAGAGGTATAAATTTCAAGTTTTCAATCCCTATTATGGTTCTCTGTAATAATTTTAAAATATTAGGAATCTCCATAATAAATCTAACTAACTCTTGTTTAAGGAGGATTAATCTGTAACAGTAATTTCAAATACTTTGTAATTGGGGGAAAGATTGAAGAATGTGATGACAAATTATTTAGATTTCTTATTTTTAAAGGACTATAATGATTGATGACCAAAATCATTCAGGGAAGTTGGTACTTGCAGGTACTTTAGTGATATTGCAAAAAAAAAAAAATCAATAATAATTTTCTGCATTTATATAAGAATGAAAAGAATAATTTAGTATAAATATTATTATAGTTAAATAATATTTAATTTTTGTAATAATTACATTATTTATGATTAGTACTTTAGAATATAATACAAAATATGATTTAAAAAGGGAGGAAATTATTTTTTTTTTTTTGTGTTTGTTCTTTTACCTTATCTTCTATTGGAAAAACTCATGTGAAATGGAAAATCCAAGGACTTGAAAAGTTTTATTGAAATATTTATTCATAGAAATGACAACCTGTATATATAGACCATGCATATGTTTTATTGATGTGGAATTCAAGGCTACATTTTTTAGTTTATTCTTCTAAAATAGGTTTTTGTTTTTTTATTATCAATAATATTGTCAAAGAATATTATTATAATATCTATATATTCTATGCAAAATATACTTCATTGTAATTTAAGTATGTATATTCCTGGAAACTTCTGTTATATTGCTTTAAGAAGTGAGTTAATGCATATTATAAACAATAGTGCATTTAGTTTTGATCTTTGTAATATTGAGAAGAATGTTGTGAATAATGAGGAAGTTCTTCCATTTAAAATAGTATGAATTTCTCTACGTAAATGTTTGAAAGTAAATAAATTAGTGATTTTGGTTATTGATGTATTTGTTAATATTTCTATAAGTTTTTTGTTTGACATTGGATTAAATGCTGTCTGTACATCAAATTGTACTGATTTTGTCTCTAATCTCACAACTATGTTATGAAACAAGAGCTGCTTTCCCTGGCACTGAAGTTTTTAGTAATCTGTATTGAAGAAATCTGGGGTAACAAATAACATCTTGTCCTTTAATTCTGACTTTAGTGTTTTAATTTCTATAAGTTCCTTTGAAGTTTGTTGTATATTATCTAAAGTAGATATATTCATTGATTTCTTTAGTAAATGAATTGTTGAAATTGGGTATAGTCTTTGAATTTCATATATTTTCTTAAATAAAAAGTTGACAAGAGCTGATGAGTGAGCTATTGTAAATTTACTTAAGTGTGAAATATAAAATTAGATATGTCATTTATTCCACAGTGAGATGAATCAGGCATACTTGGTATTTTAATTTAACATCACTTGAGTAGAATAACTCCGGACCTGGGTCACCAAGGAAATTTAATGAAGGTTTAAATGCTTTTCCATGTTAAAGTTTAATCTTGAAATATAGATAAAAGAGTTCTAGCAGTTTATTTCCTGTGATATTTCCAATGTCAATGGTTGAGAGACCTGCTGTGTTGAAACATAATCCAGTGACCAGAAAATATACTGACATGTTTAGATATGAAAATGGATTACTTTTTATTGTTGTTGCAATAGTCTCTTAGTATCTCACATGTTGTATTATAAGCAGTTTCCAATTTTTTAATGCTTGAGATTGTATCTTTTATTGATATGCACTAAGTTATTCTTTTGTGAAAACTGTCTGCCAAAACTGAGTCTAGTTGATGGAGGGAATTGTCATGCAATGTAATCTATAGTGTTTGTATCATGTTAACACAAGTGACCATGCTTGTATTGTATCTAAATTTACATTTTTAATCTAAAAAACAATATATAAATTTCTCAAAAAGATGCTTTCTAGTATACATAACTGTGAAAGTACTCTTATTGTTTTACCAAGTGATGCTGCTGATATTCTATAAAGATCAGGTTGTAATGATATTATGACTGTGAAGAGATCATAGAAAGAAGCATGCCTTAATGATAAGTTAATTAAGCAATGCAATATGGAAGACTAAAAAACTAGATCAATGAGTGAAGAGTCATCATGAGGAAATAATACTGTCAGATGATGGAATATGTCCACTACTCTTCAATAGAAAAGACAGTTGATATGACCATTTTAATTTGAATGAGTGATATGTTATGTTGAAGTTATCAAGTAATTATTGATTAAGATGAAGCCAGGAGGAATGTTAACAAATGCTATATTCTCTGTGATTACATAATTTTAAATGATTGGAATGGGCATTCTTCTAATAAAGGAGAAGTGAAGCTTCTAATGAATGCATAAAAACTGTATCTATTGAAGTATACTGCAGCATAAATTTGTGAGCCATTATAAATATTAGCTTCTAATAGGTCCATTACACGTGGCCAAACTATTTATGTTCTCTTGGATTTTGTATTTCAGAATATGAGTTAAGATCCCTAACATTAAAAAATCCTATTCTTTATTTTTATAATTATTTATTTCTAGTATGGTTCTAAGGGTTTTAGTTTTTCCTACTTGTATCTTGGTTATTGATTTGGAAGAGAGGGATGACTTTGTATTACTTCAGTCTTGCAATTCCAATGATCCTTGCTGCATTCATTTTTCTTATAATAATGATACTGTCATCATTAAAGTAATGGTTTTATCCCTTTTTTTCTATGCTTTAATAATGAGGATATTGATTTTTCAGATGATTTTGATGACAGTATCATTATTATAAGAAAAATGAATGAGTGTTTGTCATAAGTTGTTTACAATTTAATAGTTTTAACACAGTTACACAATAATCCTGAAATAAAGGTTTTAAGAAAAGATGAATAATAATTTAGGTGCTGACTGTTTCAATATTGATTGACAAAGAATGAATTACGTGTTTAGGCAAAAGTATGGCTTCATTAATTCAAATAACATATGGTAGTCCATGTAGATTATTAAATACATCTATATTCGTGTCACTCATAAGCCCTATTGTAAAAGAAAATAAATCGGATAACAAAACATCAAGTTTATCAATAAAATCAAGAATGATAATCATATACAATCTACATGAAGCAACAAAAGTAAATATTAACTGAGGAAAACTTAAATTAGTCAAAATGCACTTTGCAGAAGTAAGTGTTGGAATGTGTAAATGCCTATTTTTATATATAAAAAAAACTCTTACACTTTCAGAAAAACAACAACAGCAATAATAAAAAAACATTGTACAAAAAATATATATTAAAACAATACAACTCCCACAGATAAGCCTCCCCCTATTAGAACTGATTGGCTGGCAACCCTCACATATCTTATCTCGAAACTTACTATGCTCCCTATCAAATCGTCCTCAATGAAAATCAAGTTCTGGGATTCATACTACATCCTTAATCTTGATATTTCTGCAGGATCAACTCTCCTCATGCTTAACAACCATTTTGATTTCCTGATGAAGATAAATATTAATGCCTTGCCTACTAATCACTTTCTGGTGCATCACTGAGGATTCTCAAACATAGAGTCCACTTGCTCACTATGCCTCAGATAGGATGAAACTTCTCTTCACTTCCTCTACCACTGTGTTTCTCTTCACCCCTACAGAGTCCTCATAGCCTCCATGTTAAATAACAATACGCCTGCTCTGTTGACTCTCATTGACAATATACTATGTGGATCTATCCCGGAGATATGATTAACAACATTCATACTGTTCTCACTATGGTACACGCAGTGCTGGCTCACCTTTAATCACGCACTGGAGCGTCTGCTCGAGCTATATATTAACAAAATGGAAAAAATTCGGAAAAGGGACCAGACTTTGGCCCCTCTTACATCTACAATTCTACATGGAGGTTATTGATTTGGCCCCCAAAAGCTGATACCTTTCACTCCTGAATAGAAAACTCTTACCCTGGAGAGTGATTTGAGGCCGAATGGCCTGCATCCCTTTGTGATGACTCACCTTGCTCTTCATGATTATTGCCCAGACCCCTAAGTTTTATGGAAGTAACCTCCAATATGAAGGGTCAATTTGGTTATACAAAGCATGGACAAAGGATTAGATCTATCATTGAACTATATAAGACATGCAAGCATGGTCACCTATCAACAATATACTATTCTGGACTCGTTCCTTGCTGATATGCTTCATATCAGTCCTTTTAGCTGGTATCAAGCAAGATATCAATATTGAACTTTCATCCCCTGATTATCATGTAATATATTCTATGTTTAATTGTTATCATGTGCTGTAACCAAATTTCTGAATAAAACATGCTATATTTTATATATATAAAAAAGAAAATTAAAATATTAATTAATTTTTTAATATATAAAAACAACAACAATACATTCGCATTTAATATGAAGAATAAGTAATCAATTTTAATACCAAATATTGAAATAGAAATTGTATGGTTTATTTTAAAAATTGTACTATTGAAATGTTTTTTTTTTTCAACATTTCTTGCAATGTTTTAGAGTTTTTGTTCAATTTTAAACAATGCAAAAAAAAAAAAAAAGTAGTCTGCTATATCACATTGTTTTTTTTTTGCTTTTTTTAAATGACTTAAATCATGACAATGAACTAATAAAACGACTTTCGTTATATATTTGTTTTAGTTTAACAGCAAACATATTAGACTGACGTTCATGTATATGTTGACACAAATAATTTGCATATAGAAAAAAATATATAGTTGTTTAAATTTTTATGTTTTTTTTTTATTGTAGTACAATCGATCTCATTGATTTCTTTTTTTTTAAACATGGGAAGAAATTGTAATCTCTTGGAGCGATAAGAAACACATATCCATTGATTATTAAATACTTTCTGCTTCTGTGAATTGTTTTGATATTTTTGTATTATGTTTATCAAAAAAAGGGGGGGGGAGTAAGAAAAATTAAATATTTTTTAATTTTCCAGTATTTGTGAAAGATACATTCTTACCAACTTCTATATGCAAGAGTGGTTTTATGACTTCTCAGTGCAAGTCTTATTAGGAAAACTGATGTAATTTTGATTTGGAAGAGGAAAACTGATGTAATTTTGATTTGGAAGACATATTGTATTTAAAATTTTATTGTAAATGTGAATGGATTCATAGAGATTGGAGCATTTGATATCTCATCTTAGTTCAGTGGTTAAACATATGATACTTCAGATTATTAGCATCTTGCACACTCTTTCTCCTAACTTTAGTAAGAAACAAACCTATTTAATAAGCATATTCCTATCGTATAAAACTTTAGTTTTTATTCTGATTAGGTTGGAATTTCAAGTATTAGTTTCAATTTGAGTTAGATGAATGACTTCTGTATGTTAAGCTCATTAGTCATAAACCATATGAATCTCAGAATACCTGACTGACATTGCAGAACTTATAGAGCATCTGTAAGTTAGAATTTAAGAATTAATTATATTTTTTATTATTCTGGACTGATAATTGAATATCATGCTTGTTTTTTTTAATTTTAAGATGCTATAATTTAAAAAAAAAATCGACTCACTATTTTCCAGAAGATTTAATATAGTTTATGTAACATCTGGTCATGTTTATCTATTCCATTGTAAGAAAGTTATGGTTTTGTATTTTATATTATGGAATCTTATTTTATTATTGTATTTTTTTAATTATCTATTAAATTATACTAATCATAAATCATTGTAGCCAGAAAATTTTATAATTGAGAATAATCATCGAAACTCAGAAAAAAGTGGAAAATGAGCAAAGGGCAAGAATAATTTAAAAACAAACAAAAAGTTAAAGTTGAGTTTGTGATGACTATACTAAGTAATTTCCACAAGCACAATAAATACCTATATCTCACATGTTTTTTATTTGATATTTTGTGATACTGACTTTTAATCTCTTCTACAATAAATCTTTCTTGATGAACAATTTCAGTGTTTTATCTATTAAAGCTTTCTGTTGTTTTCTATTTTCAACTAAATCTTCCAAGTGAAAGAAATTGATATTTTATCTTTATAAAATATCTTTGAGATAATTTTTGTAATGTAAATGAGATCTAGCCCAACGAAAACTATATTTAAATTCACCATAATGTTTTTTTTCAGGAAATCTATTATTTTTTATCCATTTTAATTATCCAATCTAATGAAATTGTCTCATTCTAATTGTGATTTAATATCATTACATTCAGCAAGCCATTGAGCATTTTCTAACATTATAATGGTAGTGTCATAGTTTCATTTTTTTTTTTGTAGTAAAGTTGTCAGATGAACATTTCTATAAACAATTAATTTAATGCAATACTTATATCACTATAATGAAACACCATATCTTTTAATTCATTAAATGCAGTAGCAGTATTTTAGTGTTTGTTGTAGCTCAATGTCCAACATTGCCTTTCTATTTAAAAAATTACCAAAATATATGTTCTAAATTTTCAAATTATCATGTTAAAATTTTCTGAAAGTTTTTTTTTTTTTTATTACTGAATGTTAAAAATTTTGAACTTTTTGAAATTCTATGCATGTTTGCATTGAAAATGTCAATAATTCCTACACAATCATTATCTATTGCAAATTTAAAATCCATGAAGATGAAGTTTAAATTAAGTTTTATTAATGAACCTTTAACTTATTTTAATATCTTTTCATGAATCTTTCTAAAAATAATATCATAAACATAAAAACAAATTGGGAAGTAGGATAAATTCCTGCTTAATATGTTTTCATTACTAATAACAATCCTTTCTCTGTATTATTATGTAGATATGTGAATAGATTTTCTGTAAAAATAATTATTTTCACATACCTCACAACTCTTATTGGTTAAAGAATCAAAAGCCTTAACCAAATCAATAAAAATAATATTTAAAATAAATGTATACTTGCATTTTATCTTTTTTTTTTGCATTTTCCCTGCAACAAAAATACATTTATACTACTTTTTGTCCTCTGAAATTATAATTTTGCTACATTGGATAAAAATGATATTCCATGATAATTAATACAATTTTATCTTATAAATTGGGAAGATATAAACGTCATTATGATGAGTTGAAATTACTTTGTGGATTTATATATATAATTATAATAGTGATAAAGCTAACATTTTCCTGGAGTATTTTAAATATTTCCAAAATATCTCATCACAGTCCATTGCCTTTTCATTCTGAAAATTACAAAGAGGTATTTTAATTTTATTAAGCTGTCCAAATCTAAGTGAATCAGTAGGATAGTACTATCTTTCAATGCAATTATTCCCATTTTTTGGATCATTATTTCAGAATTTAATAAAAAAAAAATCTCTTCTATTTAAAATATTATTATCATATAAAAGAGCATCATCTATTGAGTTCATAGAATTATGATATTACTTTTTAGAGGTTATTTTTCTTTAATGCATCAACCCTCCCCCCATCACACACAGACAGATCTAAAGTGAACAAATAAAAATGATTGTATTTTATTTATAGTTGCAATCTATCAATTATTTTTAAGTCTTTTTGTAGATCATTGAACTTTTTTTTTTCAAATTTAAACATAGCATTTTATTGTGCAGCCAATGATATTCATTAAAAGAAGCCTATGTCTCAATAATATGACAAGTTTGAAAATATTAATTAACAATTGCTGAAACTGAGACTAAACACAAAAGTTTTTAAAAAATGAAAATCAAATTTCCTACCAATATGTTTTGAATAGGACCTATTTTTAATGTCATTACCATTTTAATACATGTGTAATATGAATGATCATCCAAAAATCTGAACTCACAAATGTTCATGATATATTTGTTAATATTCTGAATAGTAACTATAACAAAATATGTAAAATACCATTATTTTGGGTGTGAAAGTATTTATTTATTTGTTTTGGAAGTATTACTGTCTCAACAAAATACAATACTTATGATAGGCAATCCATGTATTATATAAAATTCAATAACAATTTAACAATAATTATATTGAAAAAGTAAAATTGAATACAATTTTATGTTTGCAGTATCATTATTTGCAATGGTTTTTGAGCCATAATTTACTATGTCCATCAACACACACATTAAAGACTCGCTAAAGAAAATAAAAGCCAGACTTTTATTGATGTTGATGCAATAAATACTATTCAATAATGAATAAAAACTTTTTTTAATCTGGACTATGAGCACTAATAGAATAGATGCAAGTATTCTATAAAAGATGCAGAAAGGAGTTGTTGTTAAATAAAATGAGACTCTATGATTCCTCTTTAAGGCTTTAAAGGAACCATCAGAACAAATTTCTAATGTTACCTCCATAACTTCTTGTCATTGCAGCTACTGTTACTATATAAATATTAATATGGTATACAAAAATGTTTGGCTTTTTATCTCTGAGTTTAAGATCAAGAACCACTATGATTTTTGTTCTCAGATGCCTGATAGCTATTCACTGATATATCAGTTGAATTGCTTTGAAAGAAGAGTGAATGTGCATGTGAATGAAATTTTTTAAAAATAGATATTTACTATCATAACAGACAAAATTAAAATTATAACCCCTATTTCCAAGAAGTTGTAAAGTTACCAATAGTCAGCTTAAGGTAAAAAGTATTAAGAATCCCTTACTTGTAAAGCCAGGCTGCCATTCAATGAGAAACTTTTATTTAAGTATTTACAACTGCAGACCACTTTCAAGTGAAGGAAGATTACATGAATTGGAAGAATTATATATAATATTAAATTGGACAATATTGGTGGACTTTATGAAATTAAAAGAAAAGATGAAGAGACAATTGATTAAAAAAAATGAATATGTTAAAACACAAATATTGGAAATACAAGTTAAATAGGATTCATTATAAATAAAAAGTGGAAGAATAACATTTTGGAGTTTGATGTTGTGTCAGACAGAACAACAAGCTTAATTATTCAATTTAATGGAAAATATCAAAAACAGATAATTTAGGTTTATGCCCAACAAGTTCTTATTGAGATGAACAAGTAGAGGATTTTTATATGAATGTACAAAAGGCTTTTGATCAGACCAAACAACATTTTAAAATTATCATAGAAGACATGAATGCTAGAATTAGTAAATGATTGAAAGATAAAAGTGCTGTAGATAAATTTGGTTATGGTAGAAATGAGATAGGACACAAACTTGGAAAGTTTGTAAAAAAAAAAAAGATTTTATATTATGAATTCTTTCTTTGAAAAAATGTTAACTGAAAATGGACATAAATGTATCCAAGATAAGGGTACAGCAGTATTGGATTATATTTTGTCTAGGAGAAAATATGCATTTAGAAGATTGTAATGTTCTTATTCCAATATTTGTGCCTTTATAATAGAGCATATGTCCACTTTTTAAATCAATTGTCTCTTCACCTTTTCTTCTAACTTCACAAAGTCCAATAATATCCCATTTAATATAAGAGAGTTCTTCTTCTAATTCTTGCAATCTTCCTTCACTTGAAAGTGATCTGCAGTTGTAAGTACCTAAATAAAAAGTCGTCATCAAATGGCAGCCTGGGTCCACCTCCAGGATATTCTTAGCACCCTCCGCCTTCGGCCACCAACCGCTGCCTTGGTTGGTGACTTTACAGCCTCCTGGGATTAAGGGCCATGCTTTATTTTTGTCTATCATAATTGTATAATTGGGAAAAATCTTCATCATTTACACAAACATTCATTCTGCCTTATCAGGAACTGAGAAGAAAGACCATGGTGTTTCTTGATCTTAAACTCAGAGGTAAAAAGCCAATAAACTCACCACGCTGGCTAATGCGTGTTGGTGAGCAGCCCATCCATGTTCGTATACTATATGAATAAACATATAGTAATAACAGCTGCAACGACAAGAACGTATGGAGTGGACATTAGGAATTTGCCCTGCTCGGTTCCTTTCAGCTTAAAGCAACTCCTTTCGCGAGGGGGGGGTATATAAATAAAAGTGGAAGAACAATATGTGGAGATGATGGTGATCAGAAGAGTGGCAAGATTAGTTATACAACTTAATAGCAGATATCAAATGCAGATAATTCAGGTTTATGCCCCAACAAGTTCTCACAGTGATGAAGTAGTAGAAGATTTTTATATGGATGTACAAAAGGGTTTTGATCAGAGTAAACAACATTTTAAAATTGTTATGGGAGATTTTAATGCTAGAATTGGTAAACAAATGAAAGATGAAAGTGTTGTAGGTAATTTTGGTTATGGTAATAGAAATGAGAGAGGACATAGACTTGTGGAGTTTGCAGAGAAGGAAAAACTTTATATTATGAATTCTTTTTTTGAGAAAAATGTTAGAAGGAAATGGACATGGAAGCATCCAAATGAAGGTACAGCAGAATTGGATTATATTTTGACTAACAGGAAATACATATTTCAAGATTGTAATGTTCTTAATAAATTTAACACAGGAAGTGATCATCGATTAGTAAGGGGTAAGATACATGTTAATGTAAAACTAGAGAGACAAAAATTATTAAGAAAAACTATATTTACAGTTGATATTCCTAATCTTCAGAAACATTCTAATGAATTTAAATTAGAACTTACAAATCGGTTTCAAGTATTAGTAGATTTTGAACATGATTCAGATTTGAATGAAATTAATATGAAAATAACTGATACACTTTTAAAAACTGCAACAAAGATAGCTGGTAGAAAAAAGCAGCAATTGACTAATAAAATTTCTACTGAGACTAGAGAACTTATGAAGAAAAGAAGGAATATGAAGATATGCAAGAATGATGCATTAAAAAGAATTGAATATCTCGAATTTTGTAAAATGGTGCGGAAAAGAGTTGAAAATGATATAAGAAAGTATAACTGTGAACTAGCAAGAAAAGCTGTAGAAGAAAATAAAAGTCTTAAGAATGTAAAACAACATTTTGGTATTGGTAGGAAATTTATATCTGCAATAAGGAAAAAAGATGGAATTATTACTAAAAAGAGGGATGACATTATGAAATTGGTAGAAGATTTTTATCAAGAATTATATAGTAATAAAGAACAAGTACCTCCTATATCTATTACATCTTCCGAATTGCCCAGAATTTTAAATGAAGAAGTGAGAAATGCAATTAAATGTATGAAAAAAGGAAAGGCCCCAGGTAATGATGGAATTATAATTGATATATTAAAAGAAGCAGGTGAAGAAACAGAAAAAATATTAGCAAAGTTATATACCAAATGTCTAAATGATAAAGATGTACCGGATGATTGGAAGAATGCAGTAATAATATTAATATTTAAAAAAGGTGATAAAGAAGATATTAGAAATTACAGACCTATCAGCCTTTTATCAGTTTTATATAAAATTTTTACCAAGATAATTACAACTCGTCTACAGAGAACCTTGGATTTTCACCAACCAAGAGAACAAGCTGGATTTAAAAGTGGTTTTAGTACAGTAGATCATATTCAAGTATTGAGAGAAGTTATAGAAAGGACAAATGAATATGAGTTGTCATTATGTTTTGGATTTGTAGATTATGAAAAGGCATTTGATTCTATAAACATTTCTTCAGTGATTAAAGCATTGGATCATCAAGGTATAGATCCAGGATATTGTCATATTTTAAAGAATATTTATAAAAATGCAACAGCAACAATTAGATTACATAATGATACTGGGAAAGTCAACATTGAGAAAGGTGTAAGACAAGGTGACTCCATATCTCCAAAACTTTTTACAGCAGTGCTGCAAGAAGTATTTTGTGGATTAAAATGGGAAACTAAAGGAGTGAAAGTAAATGGAGATTATTTAAGTCATTTAGATTTCGCAGATGATGTAGTTGTTTTTGCAAATAATGCTTCCGAGCTGCAGGAAATGTTGCAGGAGTTATCAGATGAAAGTAGGAAAGTAGGACTAAAGATAAATGTTAAAAAGACTAAAGTAATGTTTAATCGATTTGCTCAAAATATGAAAATAAAGATTGATTATGATGAATTAGAAGAAGTTAAGAGTTACAAATACCTTGGTCAGATTATTAATACAGATGGAAACATAATAGAGGAAATTAATCATAGAATTAAACTTGGTTGGAGTGCTTTTGGTAGAAATAACTTGATATTAAAAGGAAATATGCCTATGTGTTTGAAAAGAAAGGTTTTTAACAAATGTGTTTTACCAGTTCTTACTTATGGATCTGAGACTTGGACACTTAATAGAAGATCAATACAGAGACTTCAGACCACTCAAAGAAGTATGGAGAGATGTATGTTGGGAGTAACAAGAAGAGATCGAAAACGCAATGTATGGGTAAGAGAACAAACAGGTGTTACTGACCTCATTGAAAAAATTAAAAGATTGAAGTGGAGTTGGGCTGGACATATTGCTAGAAGAGATGATAATAGATGGACAATTGAAATTTTAAACTGGATTCCAAGAGATTGTAAAAGACCCAGAAGGAGACCACATGTAAGATGGATGGATGAAATAAGAAAATGTGTAGGGGTGATGTGGAGAAGAGAAGCTAAAGATCGGAGAAGATGGATTAAACTTGGAGAGACCTTCATCCTGCAGTCGATTGATAATGGTTGATAATGATGATGATGATGATGATGATGAATGTTCTTAAAAATTCAACATGTAAAGTAATCATTGATTAATGAGATATAAGATACATGTTATTGAAAAACCAAAAAGACAAAAATTATTAAAAAAACAATATTGACAGTTGATATTTCTAACCTCCAGAAACATTCCAATGAATTTAAAGTAGAAATTGAAAATCATTTTAAAATGTGAGTAGATTTTGAAGATAGTACACATCTGAATGAAATCAATAAAAAGTTAGTTGATGCATTATTAAGAACTGTAACAAAGATAAATGAGATAAAAATGTAGCAATTGATCAGTAAAATTTCTACTGAGACAAGACAATTTATAAAAGAATATATATATATATATATAAAGAAATTTATAAAATGAATATATATATTTTATAAAATATATATATATATATATATATATATATATATAAAGAAATAAGAAAATGAATAAATTAGAATTTTATAAAACAGTACTAAAAAGAATTAATAATGATATTAGGAAATATAATTGTGAATTAGAAAGGAAAGCTGTAGAAGAGAATGAAAGTATCAAAATTGTAAAACAACATCTTGGTGTTGGTAGGAAACATTTCTACAAAAAGAGGAAAAGATGAAGTTATTATTAAAATGAAAGATGGCATCATGAAATGTGTGGAAGAGTTCTATAAAGAATTATCTAGCAATAAAAAGAAGGAAAAAATCCCCTACTGAATTGCCCAGGCTTTTAAATAAAGAAATGAGATAATTTAATATATGAAGAAGGGGAAAGGTAATGATGGAATTATAATTGATATTTAAAAGAAGCAGGTGAATAAATAGAAAATTATTGTCAAAGTTATATATGAATATCTAAATGATAAAGATATACCAAATGATTCTGTGGTAAAGATGATATTAGAAATTTCAGGCCAATTGGTTCTACACAATTTTTTTATCACAATAATTACAATGTGTGTAATGAAAACATTAGATTTTAACAACACAAAATAATAAGCTGGATTTATAAATGGTTCTAGCACAGTGAGTTACATCAAAATATTGAAAGACATTATAGAATGGACCAAAGAATATGAGTTGTTATTATGCTTTTATTTTGTAAATTATGAAAAGGCATTTAATTATATAAGTATTTCTTCTATGATTAAAGCATTGAATCATCAATATAGAGTATCAAAATGCAACATAATGATTAGAATATATACAATAGGATGATTAACATTGAGAATGGTGTATGACAGGGTAATTCCATTTCTTCAAAACTTTGGACAGCAATTTTGCAAGAAGTGTTTTGTGGATTAAAATAGGAAAGTAAGGGAATAAAAGTAAATGTAGATTATTTAAGTCATCGAGATTTTGCAGAAGATGTAATTGTTTTTGCAAATAATGATTCAGTACTTCAGGAAATAAGATGAATGTAAGAAAGTAGGATTAAAGATAAATGCTAAAAAAACTAAAGTAATGTTCAATATATTTTCTTAAAAGAAGAAAATAAAGATTGAAAATGATGAATTAGAAGTTAACAATTGCAAATACTTTGGTCTGATTATTATTACAGATGGAAGCATAATGCATGAAATTAATCATAGAATTAAATTCGTATGAAGTGCTTTTGATAAAAAATAACTCAATATTAGAAGGAAATATGCCTTTGTGTTTGAAAAGAAATGTTTTTAATAAATGTATTTTACTAGTTCTTTTTTATGGATCTGAGACTTGGACACTTTACAGAAAATCAATACACAGATTTCAGACCACTCAATGAAGTAATAAGAAAAGATCAAAAATGAAATACATGAATTGAGAAAATAAACAGCTATTGATGACATCATTGAAAGAATTAAGATATTGAATTATAGAAGAGATAACAGTAGATAGACAATTGAAATCTTAAATTAGACTTCAAGAGATCTAAAAAGAGACCATGTGTGAGATGGATGGATGTTGAGATGAGATGAAGAGAGATTATAAATTGGAGAAACTGGATTAAACTTGGAAAGATCTATCTAAATGATGTTGATGTGACTATACAAAAATCATTTTTTTAAATAATTGTTAGTCTTTTACTAATATATTAATTTTTATTATTATTAATGGAAAATACTAAGTTAAACATAATTGTAAATTCAACATCCTCTTATGTCATTCTATTTTATACTCTCTCTCTCTCTTTTTTTTTAAAAATCATCTTGGTGTTCCATTAAACTGTCCCTTTCCAGAAAATGAGATTTACCATGAAGAGCTCTGTTAATCAGTATTTTATTATTGGCTACTTTTTGTTGATGAATGATTTTTATGTTCCAATCTGTAAGAAAAGTTTGCACATTCCATAAGAACAAACAATCAAATTATTTAACTTTGATTATCATTGATTTCTATTGCTTAAATAATCAATCCATCAAGTTTGCCCAAATATACCAACTATTGCTGTGAAAAATTTGTTTCAAATTTATTTCATAATGTATCATTATTGCTTTATGCAAAATCATAACTAAGGATTCCTTGTCTGCTAAGACTTTATCACTGTTTTCTCATCAATAAGGGATTTTCATTGTTTATATATATATGAGTAAAAAATAAAAGTTTGAAGTTAGCATTGAATTATTTAAATTTTTATAACATTGTGTTTGAATTATTTGAAATATTTAACACTAAAGTTCCAATTTAGATATCGGGACAACTTTAGGCTTCAAATTAATTTATATTTTAAGTATGTTTTTTTTAAAATTATTATAAAGATCTGAATTTAAAGGTTTGTCAATTTGCCTGATATTGCATGATAGGGATTTGAAAGCAGACAGAGCTTGAAAAATATTTTGGGATAGCTGATAATTTTTATATAGATTAAGGATTTTTTTCTAGGTAACTTTCCATCCTTCAATTATTTGTTTATAAAGATACATATAACTAATATTAGTTAGAGAGTAAATGTAAGGGAAAATATAAAAAATGCTCATCAACCAGCAATTTATTAGTTTTGTTATTAATGGTCTTTTCTCATTGATCTTCCATGAAGGGTTACTAAATAGACTTTTGCTCTGCAGTTCAGATATTTAGTACTGAATTTTCTCTTGTATTATTAGTCACAATCATTTGGCCAATAAATTTGCCAAACCTGGACACTAGATATATATAACTGCTTATTGCTTATTTTTAAAATTGGTATGTTTTTTTTTATGAAGTCAATCTTTAAAATATATATGATTATTGTACAAAAAAAAGTGTAATTACTTTTATTTTAAAGGAAGTTGCTTTAATCATTTATTTCATTAAAAGCTTTAAAACCAAAACCCTTAAATCAGCTGATTTCTTGTAGTCATTTGTATTATATATTTAAATATGGCAATGCTAAAGAAAATTTATTGTGACTTTGGAGAGAGGGGCTAGGGAGATTTTATAAATTGAAAGGATTTGAGAATGGTAATTGACAGAAAAAGAAAAAAGTAAATCTTTGCTTAGTCATATAGTTTTTTTTTTAAATATGCATGAAGAGAATTATCTGAAATTTCTTTTATAAAAAAATACATTTTATTTTATAAAGATCACTCTAATGTATTTAATTTAATCTTGTTTTGAAGAAAATTCATTTATTATTTTTTTTTTAATTAAGATAAAAAAAAAATACAACTATTGACCTGAACAACCAACCTTTGGATTTTTATGCTTAAGTTTAATTATTTTTCTAAATTTAAAAAGTAGATAATGAATCTGTAGAAAATTTGACACTAATCTATTATAAATTCATTTTGAAGCAAAATTAAAATTGACTTTTTAGAAAAAAATCAATTTTTATAATAATTATAAAGTTATAATTCAATTTTTTTAACTGCATATAAACAGCATTCTCTGGATTTATCTGTTCTTTGCTGGATTCATTAGCTTCTAAAACATGTACGATTGAAAATACAAAAGAATTGTTATAACTTTATAATAAATTACTAATATTGACCAGTACTATTACTTTCATATATTTATTTTCATGTAATTATAAATATGCGATTTTTTTCGCATGCGTTAGTGAAGCTGTACTTATAATATAATGTTTAATATGCCTGCTTAGCGCTTTCAAGATTTAGTATTCAAATCTCATACTCATAGCTTTATGAATGAAGACTGTTGTGATTTATTGTACACATATGCAAATGAGCTTGAATTTTTAATTAGTTAGTCCATTGTTTAGAGAGAGCAAAGCATGCCTCTCTTCTATTAATGGCACTGAGGTCATTTGCTTTTCTTTTGGCATCACTCTTCTCTGTGCAAATTATTTGGGCAGAACTGGGTTCAAATATGTGGCCTGTAGCTTCTTGGTGGCCCTAGAAGATTGATGTTCATTCATTTTTATTTTTAACCCTGTTGTATGCATACCTGTGTTGATAAATTCTTGTAATGATGTTAGCCTGAGTCTCACCATAGTAAGATGCCTGGCAGCCTAATTGAGGGCATGCTATTTTATAGACCACATGAGGGGCTTGATCTTTTTCTATTTTATCCTTGGAATTATTGTTAATCAGTTAATGTTGGGAGGTGTTCTGAAACTAAATTTAAAATTGTTAGTCAATTTTTTAGCAATTTTCAAAGTTACATTTGGTATAAAAGGAATTGTTAAGTATTTTATATTGTCTTTAGGCTGTTTATTTTTGAGTTTTCTATAAAACGTTTTTATTCTCTGATGGATAGTATGGGAATTAAAGCCTATGTTAGCCATTTCCTTTATATATTTATCGATGTTGTTTTTTCTATCTGCTAGTATTTACATAAATGGTGATTTCTGAATAGGAAAGCATTCATACTTGCCCATTTATATGTGTTGGGGATATTGGACTTTGGACTTGTGTAACCTCTTATGTGCAGCAGTTTAATGATCATTTTATAATCTAGGTATGTGTTATCTTTTTTTATTATCAAGTCTAGATATTTTATTTCTTGTTCCTCATTTTCATCAGTTCTACTGAGGGTTAATCCTGAGATGGCTTGAAATTCATTTTGTATGTTTATAGTGGTGGAAGGTTTTCCTGCAATAAAAATGTTGTCAACATATCAAGTGTATATGAGAGTTGGTTCTGTTGTGAAGTGTTTCGGAAGAATTTGTTAATTGAGCCATAGAGTTCACTGACATTGCATACAGTCATTTTGTGTTCTAAATCTATTGTAGCATTTTTTATTTTTTCCACAAATTCAAATGATGATTTGATGGTGTGATTTCCAAATCCCAGGGAATCTATAAGCCAGGGTTGATCATTTTTGCAGTTTGGAAATAGTGGATGTCTCCAAAGTCAAGTATTAATCTAAGAGGGGAGTTTTCTTTATGCAGTTTTATGTTGGCAAACATTCTAGATGGTATGGAAGATAATGGATAGATTCGGAAATATTCAGCCATAGATAGTGTTTTTTCTTTGCGAGTCCTTAATATATTGGATATGAATCTATGTTTGTTGATTTTATTATTATTTTCAGTTATGCATGTGAACTTAAGTTTGTTGATCTGCTCTTCCATTTTGTTTGTGTACTCAGCTCTTGAAATTAAGATGAATCTATTACCTTTATCCTCTTTGATACATACAATTGAGTTACTTTCTAGAAATTTAGTTTTATTAATTTTGTCATTCCAATTGTTATGCTTGGGTGGTAAATTTCTATGTTTAATAATTTAACCTGTTCTATAACATTTTTTTTGATAGGTTCGTTTATAAGACCAGCCTCGATATCAGCTATGATTTCCATTTTTGGCTGTCTTCACTGACCTCCAATGAATTTAGACTCCAGCTTGAGAACGTTTCTGATTTCTTCCGGAGGATTTATCATTGTTCTGTTTTTGTATGTATCTACTGCGTTGGTAGGCATTATTTCTATATTTTGCTTGTGTGCCAAAAATTTTAGTTTTTTCATGATTTCAGCTCTAGTTTATTGTGCTTATTAACAATGTAGTTGGGAATTACTCTGTGAGTGGTCATTCTAACCCAACAAACAAAGGACAATATACAAATCATAATTTTTTTTTTAAGTTTGGCATTTAATTGAATCATTGATGAGCATAGCAGAGGAATGGATATTTTATACTCTCCTAGGATTCAAAACACTGTCATAATTAGTAACTATTTTTCAGCCTTATAATTATTAAAATTTAACAGGCCAGAATTAAGTTTGGTGGTGATGGATTTATTTCATTTTGTGTTTTTTTTTATTTTTTATTTTTCACATATATTTGTCATTACACAAATTAGTTTCCAACATGAATCAACATACCATCATATCTGTTGACTTTATTAATGATGATACTAGTACATAAATTGTGGTTTTCAACATATAGATTTTAAATATATTATTGTGCTATATACTTTTGCACTGGATGTGTAGGAAGATCATCACACATTGTTCTATTATATAAAATTGGTACTCAACCATTAGTTTGATAACTAGTATGATAGCCTATTAGATTCTTAGATAAAATTGGAAGTCAAACATATTAGCTATGAAGATAACTAAGCATGTCAAATTGTTAATAATCACAGTTGATCATCATATTTAGAAATTGAAACAAAAAGAAGAAAAAATAATTCACCAATAAAATGTGTCAATTAATAGTCATAATTAATAATGTAAAAGATGATAGAGAGATTATGAAGAGGATAAAATGCAAATAATTCAATAATGAGCCAGTATTGATCCAACATCAATCCAACAAACAAAAAAAAACATATTTAATAAAGATATAATAATAAATACAGTTTAGATAGTCAACATTTTGTTGTAAGTAGAAAGGTGATCATTTATTGTCCAGGATTTTAATGCAGTGTAGACTGGAATCAAGTGACTTCCAGAATACTGTAATTCTTGCAGAAAACAATGCAAACACAAATTTAAAATCATATACTGAAGATCTTACTCTTATTATGGATGATAATAGAGATGGTGTGAATGTAGTTTAAGAGCATAAAGTAGATGTATTGAGAAATTTAATAATCTACATTACTATAATTGGGGACACCTAAATTAATCTATCTATTATGGCAAACTTGCAATTATAGAAAGGTTTTTTTGTAAATGAAGTGATGATGAATCTAAAATTGATTTAGCACTGATTTCTTCTGACATAAAAAATCAATGCATTTTAAACTAAACAAGAATTGCAAATAATTTCTAAAATACATCATTCAAGGATTCTCATAATATTTTATCAGTAGTTATGTCTGTTAATGATATGCAAGAAAAAAAAAGTGTAATGTTTTGTTAAATATAAAATAGATGTAGAATAGACAAATAATACAAATGTTAATGTTATAAATCAATCTAATATTGACTAAAAGCCAAGAATGAAAGTTTTGTGGATATGGAGAACCACATTAATGAACAATTAATTAATATATTAGGGAGTATCCAGTTGCCCTATGAAACAATTGAAACAAAATCAAGAAGAAAATAAAAAAAACTGTTAAGACAAACAAAAAAATAAAATAAAACAAATGAATAATGGTAGAGAACAAAAGAAGCGAGGAGAAAATGCTAGATAAAATTAAAAAAATAAGATGAATTATTAACAAAGACAATATATATAATAATGCATTATGAATTGTTTATTTACAATTCACTTTCTAAGCATAATAATGATGATTTTTTTTTCACATATTGAAAAATTGAGAAAAAAAGATATCAAAAGAACAAATACTTCATAAAATATTAAAAGGTAAAATGTCCATTTTTATCATATTAAAACATGGAGTGGGACACATGCAATTAATTGTGATGTTGGAAGTTGTAAAAAGTGTAAAAAATTAATATATTCAATTACTTATGTAGTATAAGAAGGACCTGAGCTAGTTTGGTGGCATCTCAAACATATGAGACTCAAATTGATGAGATTTATTTGAAGAACAAAATATTGAAGAGACAGTTGACAGACTTAATAATAGTGTAAAATCTCAATATATGACATTCAAATTGATGAAATTGATTTTGAAGCACACAATATTAAGGAGACAATTGAAATAATTAATAATAGTTCAAAATCTTCATTGTCATATGTCTTAGATGGGATTGAGTTGGATGAGATGCTCAATGAATGGGAAGATGAGAATACTAGCAATAATGACATAATTCACCTAACAGAAAAATATTAAATAAAACATATATTAATTTGCTATCTAGTCTACTAGAAAATCAGGAATGTAAACAAGACTCTTAGGGGAGGTACTTTCTTAGTCAAAACTGAAACAATACAATAAATGAGCAAAAGTATCAGTTGATGGCTCAACACATTAATGGTAACTAATAAATAATTATAGATACTGCTTTTAAAGATAAACTAGAAACTAGTTGTAAAAAAAGTTATAATCAAAAAATTATGAATATAAGATTAAAAATAATGACTGTAAATATGGAGAGGAATTAATGGTTCAAATAAAGTAAATAAAATTTTAAACTTTACACAAAACAGAAAAATGCTATAACTATACTCACAGGAACAAAGATAAATACTAATACATCAATTTATATAACAAATTCTACAGTTAAACACCATATTGCCTTATATAACTCTAAATATAGGTCAAAACAGGGAGTTGTAGTGTTATTCAATATTAATTCAGACTTAGAAAAAATTCAGATATTAACTATGCAGACAAATTATGTAATTGTTTCATTTTTTGAAAAGTATTGCATTATTTGATCATGGTTTATTCTACAATAAAGAACAAAGATATTGTTAATGCTCTACATAATATTCAAAACAAATTGATACAACATCAATGTATTATAATATTGGTAGTGATTTTAATTATACATATGAAGATCTTTCTATCCATCTTTTTATTGCAAAATAAGTAACCAGTTAATGCATATTCTTTTTTTAATAGTCAATTCTCATCATTCATTAATTTTTTTTTTCCAAAAAAAAAATTAAAAAAAGGGGCCCCCCCCCGGGGGGGGGCGGGGGGGGGGGGGTTTCCGGAGGGAAGTAATAAAATAATAAGATTTTAAACTTTTAATTAATATAAACGGTTTTTATTTATTTTTTCATCGCATTTTTACTCTGTTAAAAAATAATAAACAGAACAAAAACGAAATCTAATCAATCATACATAAATTAATTTGTTTTTCTATTTATCACAGATGTTTATGGAGAGATGGAATTAAATTCATTATTTTTCTAAAAAAATTCAAAATTAAAAAAAAAAAAGAAGGTTTTTTATTAAACAAATTCCAGTTGTCTTTTGATAGCCAATCACGGTTGCTTGTCGGCATTGTTTATGTGTTAAAACAAGATCAAAACTTTTGACTTTTTCAAGTTTCGTTTTTTTTTTTTTGTTTAAAAATACGCCCACTTTTTTTTTTTTTTTGGCCTATAAGGCGATATTTTTTGGTTTTATTTGTATACTGCTAATATACTAAAACTTTTATTTTTAAAACCAATTTCTGTTAACCTTTTTTTAAAAATAAAAACAAACAAAAAATAACTTTGCGATTTTTTTTTTGGCTTTATTTCTATTACGCGATATCTATTTTACCATTTTTAAAAAAAAAAAACTTTTCCTATTAATTACATTTTTTGATCCTTTCAACACACCAGCACACAAAAAAAATTACAATAACATCAAAACTTCAGACTTTTACACGTTTCGTTTTATTTTTTCAGATTTAAAATACGGCGAATTTTTTTTTGACTGTACAGTGATTAATTACGCGATTTCTATTTTGCCCTTACTATTATCAAAAGACAACCTCCATATATATATATAACCATCTTGTATATTTAACATTAAATACAGATATTACATTTATCATAATCATTGCCATGTAATTACACTAGCTATGATATTTCCCAACATTCAGGTGAATAACATTTTATTCTTGAATGTTTTAACAATGAAATAATAAACATAGAAATGCAAGCACATTAATGAGAACGATTGGTATTGTACTGTTTTCTGTATTCAGCATGTGAAGGTAAGCAACACCATTACAATACACAATAACTAGTGTGCTGTTTTGGTCAGTTATAACAATTATTCTTATCTAAGGCTAAGCAGGTTACATCTTTATGAAAATTTATCTGTAAACTTCTGCCGGTCCATGAAATCTTATCCTTATTTTTGCTGGGCCGCAGATGTGAAAAGGTTGAAGACCACTGTGCTAAAATATATGCATTGTAACTGGTAATTGATGTGTATAGAGAAGATAATAATATTTACAAATATTACTTAATATTCAGGTTATTCTCCTTTTTCTTATCCTATTCATAATTAGTTTGCTTAAATGTTTAGAATGTTAGCTAACTAAACATTTATTCTATATGTTAATTTTGTTAACTGTAGCTGAGCATGCTTTCAGCGGGTGAAGCCAGATTTCTTACTTAGCTAATGTTTGAAATGTTTAAGCAAACTAATTACAAATATTACAAGAAGTTCAAATTTACCACCTTGTATAAGATAAAAAAAGAAACTAAATGAATTATGCAGAAAACCAAATGCAGTACATTGTCACAAAATCAAAAGAAACATAGGATTTTGGATATACAGAAAATGCTCAAATTGTTATTTAAGCCAAATTAAAAACTAATTAATTAATCTGCAAGAGTAATATGATAAATAGTGTCACTAAATTCTGTAGAAGAACCGAACAAAAAAAATAAGAAAGCTAATCCTAACTTACAATTTCTATCAAACCAATGATCAACTATGACAGCACCAAAATTTATATGCCTCACATAAAAGGTATTTCTACAATGCTATATGTTCAAAACAAGCTTTTATCTAATTTACATTTCAATGAATATATTTTTAAGATGTTAAAAATAAAATTTGGTAAGGTTGAAAGTGAGATAAAACACATAAAAGTATTACTACAGATGAGTATAAATAATATATAATTATAGAAGAAATGCAGGAAGATATTAGTAAATTAATGGTGAAAATAACTCTTGTAAATGATGCAATTTATTTATTTATTTATTTATAAATACTTAGATTATGACTTGATGCCAGCAATATGGAGATTTTATAATCAGATTTGTTATGAAAAATTTGATTGGCTTCATATTAATAAAAGAGTGTTTAGTTTAATAAAACAAAGAGCTAAACAGATATTAACCATAAAAGGCATATTATATATCTCAATTGAACATATTGATTTCAAAATATTAAGTATAATATTATTGGGAAAAAAAATCTGTTGCATATCTTGCTATGAAAAGAAAAAGAGCAGTCAATGCAGTTTTGAAAATTCAAGAAGCTGTTAAGTATGTCAGAGAATTAAAATTGACTGAATATTTTGCAATGAAAATTGATTTTAAATCAGCATTTGATTTGGTAAATTGGATATACTTATGACTAAAGCAATTGTTATCAGAACACACATATTTAGTTCAAGCAATAGAAAACTATATTAAGAACAATAGGATCTTGATAATTATATGTGATACTGGATTTTTTTACTCCAGAAAAAGGAATATCACAAGGATCACCATTAACTGCACTGCTCTTTGTAGTAGACATAGATCAGATAGTAAAAGATAGTGAAAACCAGATGTCAGTTGTAATTTCCTTAGGTATGAAAATTGTGGCAGGAGCTTTCATTGATGATGTAATAACAATTTTTCAAAATGTATATAATATTCATATTCCACTGAATATCCTGAATAGTTTAAAGAAAAACAAGTTCCTCTGTACTATCATTAAAATCTTTAGCTTGACAAATAGATACAGATATGAATAGCAGGCAACTCCATCATTGTTTTTAGGAATCCACTTTATATGCCAAAAAGGGTATGAATCAATACTTAAACAAGATAGTTTTTGATGCAATCAATAAAAAAATTAAATCTTCTCATCAGTTTAAGCTTTATGAAATTACTAAAATAAGAATTTTTAATATTATTGCTGTGGGAATCATAGGCTATTATGCACCATAGGTGAATGATTTCAATGTAACACTAAAAAAAATTAAATTCATTAGCAAAGAACTATATTTGGTGGAAATCTTCACATTTATTACCAATTTCAATATTGCAATTATCAATTGATCAAGGAGACTTCAATCTTATTGTTCGAAGATTATATGCATCATATGTAAAAGTGTGAATGTATATTAATATAATACAAGACAAATGTTTTAGTTCACCATCATCAGATGCTAATTTAATTAATAGAATTGAATAACATAGATCATTTTATGGTGACTTATTTATAGCATATAAGAACTTTTTGGATGACTTAAATAGTTTGACTAACATTAAATATAGTGATTAAAAAACAAACAACTAATGCATTATGTTCAGTGTACTTGGATAAAAGTGTCAGTTATCAAGGTTATTAAGAATCTTCATAAAATGTATGCTTTACAATGGTAAATCAAATCCTGTTCCAAATTATTAAATGTCTTCCTACCAACCAAGATTTATTTAAATGGTTGACAAAGTATGATTTTGGAATCTTCATGCATTTTTTGTACGATCAAAAAGGAGGCCTTTTTAACTTGTTTGAAAAATGTGTAGCATTCAAACTTTTAAGATCAAAAGTATTTTGTGCTTCATACATAAATTTAAAAAGGGAAATAAAAAATAATATTAAAGCTTTTACTCACACAATACAATCGTTTTGTTACATGCTCCAAAACAATATGGACAATAAGGTATGAAATAATTTTTGATAATAAAAAATATAATTGGGTAAAAAAACTTGATAATGATTGAAATAAATATTTTAATAACTGTATCAGATGCCTCCCAAAAAAGATGACGGAAAAATTTACTCAAGCACTGATCTGTCTCCATCTTAATTATGGAAATAATATATTTAAGAATTAAAATAAGTATTGTCTAATTAAAGAGAAAAATTATATATATGTAAATAAATATGATCTATAATTTAAAATTTAAATGTAAATAATTATTGTAAATGTATATATAATTATTGTTTTTGGTAAAATAATAAAGATTTTATTTAAAAAAAAAATGGTCATGATTATCAGAATATCTTTGTAATAACAAATCATAATCCAACTTTTAACTTTTATAGGATTAACTGAACTCTAGAAAATGTCCAAATTGCTAAAATTAATAAGCCATTACTTGTAAAGATATTTTTGGTATATCTTTCATCAAATTATTACAGAATATATATAATATTGTTTAAGGAAATAATACTCAAATTAATACTTCTATATGAGTAATATAATTTTTTGAACAATTGCAATTATAAAATCAAAAATATTAAATAAAGAATAGGAAATAAAGAGTTATATATTACTCAGACTTTACCTAAAATAATTCTGTACATATATTTGTTCCATCAACAATTAACAATAATGGCTGGTCTTAATGCCATATTGCCTTGGTTGCCATTTTTTTTTTTTGTAGAACGCTAGATGTATATATATATATAACATTTGATGTATAAATTATTATAAAGGGGCTCTAACACTCTTTTGTTATATTATTGAAAATTACTGTAGAGCTTATGAAGAAATGTCAATGAATGTCTTATGTATCACTTTCTATGATATATGTATAAGAGATCTGACTAAAACAAGTTTGCTGTCTCTGAAGAGTCTTTTACTGAACCTAATATATATGTATGTGCTTTTTTTATGATTTACTGAAAATTACAGGATAAAATTTTATTTTCCGCATAATAAGCAATATAAAAAAGATAATTCTCAATCTTTCAATGATGTAACGTTTATGATGATGCATTAATAGAAAGAATAATAATAACGTGTGTCAGTGATTATATTTCAGCAGTAGTTTATTTTGATAACAAAATGGATAATATAATTTGAAGAAATGTATTATAATTGTTTTATTAAATTTTTAATATGCCTACAATAATAAAAAGACTTTTCATTTTTATTTTTAAAATGTTTTAATGTTATTTTTTATATTATTATTTTTCAAATGATCGCAAGCTTTTATAATATAAATTTATGTTTTTGTTTAAATAAACAAAAAGAACTTTTTTATCTAATTAAAAAAAAAAAGTACAAACAAAAAAAAAACAAAAACCGATAAACATATGAAAAACTCTCGATTGGCGAATGTTACTAAATAATAAAAGCAATGATTTCTCCAGGGATAGGAATTAATCATAAGAAAATATCACTTGTTTGATCTTTTTGAAATTATTTGTTTAATTTCTTCAGGAATCAAAATAATTTTTAAAATCAAAGATAATATATATATTGAAAATGCTATATATTTTAAAGTTTGAAATTGATAAACATCACATAATCTCTTTAGTTAACTGAAATCTGCCTTATCATTGTATATTCTGCCATGAAAAGGCCGTTTAACCAGTCATGTAGTCACTTCTTTATCAAAGTCAGGACTATCTGAGTAATAAATCTAAAGAAAACTTTTAGCTATAATATTTTTTTATTTTTAACTTAAGAAACCTTAAACTTAAAATCTATTTGAATTTTAAAAATCTAATTTCCATAGCATAATCTTTGTCCATTCAATAATTTTATTTCCTCTAAGTCATTCTCGTCATTACTCAATGTCAACGTTTTAGTTTTCTTTAAATTCATTATTTGTATTCTTTCTAATTGTATCCACATTGTAGTAAAAATGAATAATAATTGAATGGCTTATTGTTTGGGGATGATAAAAAGTTCATGTTCGGCAAATTCCAGAATTGGAGAACTTTATAAGAATCTTATGCTCCAGAATCCGAAATGCTATCTCTGTACTAAATCATGCAATATACTATGATAGTAACAAATGACTAATATTTTCTATATTTACGATACAGCAGCACTTCAGTTCAACTTTTAAAAAATGGACTAATTTTCTTATTATTATTATCACAAAATGATTTACTCTTGATAATCTGTTTACTTCTGCATGTACTGGTATTCAAATTATTTTTTTATTTTTTTATATCTGTTCTCTAACTTTTTATTGGTGAAACTATTCTCCAGTCTCAATTTTTATTACTAATACAATGAACAATCTTCACAATATATTCGTTCAACTTTGTATGCAGATAAGCTGATGCAAAATCTTTGTTTAATTCTTTAGTATATTATTTTTTCTCTCATTTTTTGCTTATTATTTTATTAAAACCTAATAAAATATTTAGTTTAGCTATTCTATTACTATTCTATCCATAAATTGCATTCTACCAACATTTACAACTAGCTATTTGCATCTCATCTTATCTTGAATTGCTTCATTCATTTTTCAAGTATCTGCATTTAAAGAATGTCTTTCTACTTCTATTTAAATTCTGTCTTTTAGATATATAATTTCCATTTACAAATGCAGTGCCTTTATTTCTTTATGTTAAACCTGGTATTGCAGTTCTTGCTACATCATACTTATTATATGTAAACAGTCTAGATATCTTTATTGCCCCTTTCTTTTTACATCATTTATCAGTATCATTTTTCAGTCATTCAAATAATTTTTTTGGTTATTCAAAATTATTTATAAATAATTTCATTAATGTATCTTCTTTATATTATCCCTATCATTTATTAATATAATTTTTTCCATTTTTTTCACTAAATTTAATCCCATTTCCTTATAAATTTTTGTGCAGAGTTTCTAAAATTATTTTCACATATTCCCCATTTTTGGTACAATAACAATGTATCATCAGTAAAAAGTAAAAGCACAGTAAAATGTTACAATCTCTGTTTAACTATTAAATATGTTTTAATCACATCTTTCTAAACTATTGCTAATTCCATTTCTTTTTTAAGAAAATAATTTAAATGTCAGATGATGTCTTTATCCTTAATCACATCTACTAATATCATATTCATTTCATGATTAACAAATCTGTTACCCACAATCTACTTCTTTTCATTCTTTTATAAACTGTTTTTTATGTATAAAAGCTATATGCACATGTTTGCCAGGCTTTTTCTTATTTCTCTTTATGAGTTTTATGTTTATAAATAATTTACTATCTATATGCCAAATAGGTCTCTTTGTCTCCTAGTATGTTATTTTCTTCCCCCCACTTAATTATTTTCTATTCACCATTTAAGCAATTAATATGGCAGTTACCTTCTTACAGGTATTTAAAAAAAATGACATTTTAAATTGCTATGAGTGAAAATTAAATAAAATTAATTTGTAAACCTCTTCTATTTTAATTTAAATGTAAAATGTATATTATAAATTCTGTTTAGCCTAGCAAAATGAATTGATTTTATCATTTGGGTTTTATAAATTCATGATTTGTTTTACTAGGCTGCTTCAATATTTTAGAATATAATCCTAACATTAAATTTAAGTTTATGATGATATTTTCAAAAAGAGATGTTACAAAGAATATATTAAGAATATGACAAAAAAAAAAGTAGAATATTACAAAAGTTCACTATTTGTTTGGTCATAGTTGGATTATTGTCATGTTTGCACAGTCTTGTAATGTTATTGATTTATTCTATAAAAAATTATGCTGTTGAATTTACTGCAGGGAAAAGAAGATCATTATTGTTTAAGAAGGAATGATAAATATTTGCTATATTATAAGGAACATAAGTTTATCCAAATTTTGATATAATTCACTTTTAACATTATTTATAACATGAAAAAAAAAATGCTTGTGGTCACTAACACATAATCCTTAAGAGAACCCTGTTGTATTATGTTTTATTTATTGTAAAATGTTAAATGATAAATATTTAATTTATGACATATAACTTGATGTTGTATAAAGAATATAATGAAGTAAATTCGTTTTAAAATAAAATAGAAAACATTTGAATTCTTTAAAATTGATTAAATAATTATAGTTTTTTAATGGATTTATAAATCTTAATTTACAATAGATGAAGATTTAAAATTTTATTTTATTGAAATTAGTGTCTTACTTTTTCTATTTTATTTAATATGAATGTATCTGTACAGCCTAATTTATCTGTGAGCTATCAACCATAATTTTTGAGTACTGGACTTTATTTGACACAATATTATGATTTTGTTGCTTTGAATAATGATTATACATCTATGTAGAACTCATTTTGTATCTATTCTACAAGTTTATATAAGTTCTGGGTGGTTTAATTCAATAATAGAATGATAAATACAAAGAGCCAAATGATGCCAGGATTCAGTAATTCAGAAATATTTAATTTTTCAAAGCTAATAATAAATAAAGAAAAAGAACTTGATAATATGTATATCTGTTAAATGAATAGAAATGTTGTGCTCAGCCTACTATAATCATATGACTTCTCAAGCTATTAACATTTACACTGTTCTAAAGTGTTTGACTTAATTAAGCCATTATTTTTTAACCTTTTAAAACAATTTTTTTTATTATTCCAGCTTTAAAGCTACATCACAAACTAAAAGATACATTATATATTTAGCTCCAGATCAGAATTTGTATATTTATATCATATCATGTTCAGAATTATTTTTTTTTCTGATGCTCTTCTCAGGCCACTGATGAATTCCATGGGTGGAATTAACTATGAGTAACTAATTATGATCCTCTAACCATTAGTACTTCTTATTGCCTTGTAAAATATGCTAATTCATCAAATGCTAGGTATTGCTTCCATTACAAAGTGTTTTTTGATTCCTTTCTATATTCTTTTACTATCTTCAGTCACTTAACTTAGTGCTGGGCCTGGTTATTATGAGCTTCTCATACAATTGATGATTTTTTTACAGGGCTGGTTCTATAGGTGAGATGATAAGGCAACAGTCTCTGGTACTGTATTGGGATAAGTGCCAAAATGGTATAGAGCAATTTTAAAAATAATTTTTATGAAATTAGTAATAGAGAAAAAAATAACTTAAAAAAATAGTTAAATATATTTTTAATATAAAGCACAATATATTTATTACTATTGCACTATTGCTTTATGCTTTGTTCATTATATCAATTTTGCTTTTTCAAAGCTTGTCTCAGGTGCCAAAACTGATCAGCTCTCTTTGATCTTCTTGCCAAACTATGACAATGAAATCACATACTTGTGCAGAAACATTTTTATTTTTGAATAATATTCACAGCAATTTTGAGTCCAATTTTTTGTTCTAATTTTTTAATGATTTATTTTATTACAGTTTATTTCTCACACCCTTAATTTTGAGAAAACAATTATGCACATATGTTGAGTAGATTGAGATTGGATGTCCTTAACTAGAATCTTTGCACAAATCTATAAAATCAATAATGAGTCACATTAGAATTATATCTGGAACAGTGGAAATATTGTATGTTTAGAAACTTCTTTGCCTGCCTCAGAAAAGGAAGGGACTTGGTGACTACTTAGGTCCAAAATGCCATATTGAATTTTTTAAAATACTGACCTGAGACACAATTTTCACAATAACTTCAGTTTTAATTATGTTAGAGCAAAAAAAAATTACATTAATAGAAACTAGAAAAACTAAGGAAAACAATAAGTCTGAGATAAATAATGACAACTATTTAAAAAATAAAAAATATGGGAAAAAAAAGAAATTTCAACATCTGACAAATTATTACTTCATTGTTTGTTCATAATTTCTAATTCATCATGAATTAAGTATTAATTACATCTTCAGTTATAATTTGTTTGTATTCCTCACAAAATAATCTTTCAAACAATGTATAATATGTCTTACCTGAGATAATCCATAGCTTCAGAATCTCCAAAATAAGTCGCATATGAATTCTTCATTTTTATCTTGTACCCCAAAAGTTCCAAATGTCAAAGGCATCTATAAATATTCATCCTAATAAAAGATACAAAAGAAATCATCATAACAATTGGCTTCTTGTCTATCTAAAACTAGAAATTGTAGGCTACTGTCTGTATCTCTGATAAAATGAGTTTCATCTCTTCATTTTATATTTTTTTGTGTACATCAGTGATGTTTATATTCTTTATGGACACCAGTGATGTTTATATTCTTTATGCACACAAGTGATGCTATCTTGTTATATTTATTGTATCACATAGATATAATTTATTTGCATATAGTCCATTTGTTAGCTATAGACTTGAAAATAATGTGATGAAACATAAGCAAAACCAGAGTGACTCCAAAGCATGAGTATAAAGGCATAAACAAGAATCAGAATTTGATTATTTGCCTGCATATGCAATCTTTCTATACATTTGATTATTAGTTTTGTAACTCATTACTTGTAAACACAAACATATAATAAATAATAAACTATTAAACTTTTTGAAAATCATTATTTTTATAAAATAAGTGGATTAGAACTTTAGAAAATTATGGTAATAAAAGTATTATTTTTGCAAAAAATTAAAATATTATTTAAAAAATTAAAATTTTATACTCACAAGCCTGTTACATTGAGACTCCATCATAGGCCTTGTTTGTGAATAACATCCGATAAATGTCCGTTTGAAGATGGGTAAATATTTTTTGTCTTTATTGCTTCGTGAAAATTACAAAATTGATAAAAAAAAAACAAAAAAAATGAAATACTCTGCTTGATTAAAACTCCTGTAAAAAATCCAAATTTCATTGGATTTTTTTGTGGTAGACATTTTTGGAATCACACATAACTGAGCTATCAAATGCCTGTATTTTGGTTGATGTCATGCTTATAGTTTTTATGTCAGTAAAGAAAGAAAACATGTCAACTGATCAATAAAGATGCGTGGCTTACCCGCTTAAAGAGCTGACACATCTGGCATAACCTAGACTGGGTAGGTTATTCATTAAAATAATACAATTAAATGTAAAATTGAAAAATCTTATTGGTGGTAAAGGAGGAAGTAATTATATTGATTAAAGTACAGAAAATAAAAACCAAATTTTTTTTCTAAATCTTATTCTGGTGATATGCATAATTTTTTAAATTTAATTATTACAGAATATATAAAAATGTAGTTATTAAAATATCATATAAAATTATATTAAGAGCATGTTTTTTGTTATTCAAACAGCCATTGTCAATTATAAAATGTAGTTTCAATTACTACTAGGTGTAATTTATAGAGATCAAACTGTTTTTCTTCCTAATAAAAATTGCTTTCCAGTTTTTTTAAATATATATTTACCAGTAAGTGAAATCATTATCTTTTAATATAATTCTCTGTTTATGATAAATCCTGTTAATAAATAATCTTACTACATATAATTTTTAATGAGTTTTGTATATTTGGTTTTTATTTTTTTTTTATTCATGAAAAATAAAAAATTTTTTTGTTAAGATTTGATAGAAAATAATGTCAAAATAACACAAATGATAATGTAATGTTTTTTAATTAATCATAGTTAAGTAATTCTTTGCACTCAGTAAATGATTTAATCCTTCTATGTTTAAATATGAGTAGGCAGCACTTGCAGAGCAATATCTGCATTACATTTAGTGGCTGTATGCGGAAATTTTAAACATTTTAAACCTATTGAAAGAAAGCTGGTAGCTATATAATATTTAAGTTATTTTTATAAAATAATTTAATCAAACAAACTCTAACATTTCCATATCAGTTTTATTCAGATTCTAGTATCACAAAACAGTAATCATACTTGTCTACGTTTATTTATTTAACATTTAAATGCCATCCCAGTATGGTTTAGTGCAGTAATAGAGTTATTCTGGAGCTGAATCTATGGTATCATGGCTCCAACTATCACTTTCAATGTCAGACTTTTTACAAATGATTGAAAAATTAACTATTTGATTATTTTTTTTTATATAAATGAAAATTTAAGAAAATGCATGTGTGAATAGTAATGATGATATGTTCCACAAATCAACTAAATGAATGTTCTTTTACCATATAGAAGCTGCAGTCTAAATTGTCTGTTCTTACATTAGTATTTGATAACTCTAACACTAATTCACTTTTTGCATATATTTTTTGAGCATAGAGTAAGAGTTCTTAGTAATCATACTTATGTATATCTCATGTATAGGGAAATACTATATTATAGAGAGAAAAGGAATTTGATTGATACAAAATAAATTAATAATTAATTATAAGTATAATGTAATGGTTAATAAGTAAGTGGATATGATAAAATATGTAATTTGAAAAATATATTTTTGAAGTAATATAGGAAAATTTAATCAATCTGAGCATCAGAGCTTACTATTACACCTTTCTTGAAAACTAAATTAATTATTATTTAATTTATTTTCGCTATTATAATAAGTTCATTGAACATAGATTGACTAGATATGTTATATAAATTAATGAAAGAAAATACATATAAATGTTAAATACATTTACATGGAAATATATATTATTTTGCCATAAATTATTTGAGATAATTATTTTGATATTAATGAGATTGAAAACTGATTTAGATTTTGATGTATTAGTTAAATGCAAAGCTATATAGATAAATGGTATTTTTTTAAAATGTAAATATGTTTCTTGAAGTTGCTCATTATGATCCATTTCTTCCAATTTTGAAACTTTACTGGTTGCTAATTAATTTATTTGAATGCCTGATAATTTTGATTATGATCTAGGGTTAATTTCCTCAAAATTCCTGTCAATATTTTGTTAAAAGGCGATTCTTTTGGAATATCTGATGTCATATGCTGATTAATTAGCTGCAGGAGAAATGGAGAGATAATCAACCACGAAGAGCTTGATTACCCATTCATATTATTTAAAGTTTCAGCAATAATAATCAATTCTATTTTTTACATCTTTAGCAATACTATAATGATACTTATAGTCTTTCTCATGATTATAACTTCAGCTTTTTTTTATTATTATTTTAGAATTAACATTTTTTACATTAATATCAGTCTTTTAACTTTCATCTATTCCAACTAATTTCCTTGGCTTTTTTAACTTTTCAAATTTCTTAACAATATGCTTCTTAATCGGTTTTTCTGACTAAGTGATTGCAAACTTTCTTACCTGGTTCTTTTTTGCATCAAAGTCATGATTTGAAAAACAATCTGGATTAGATTTGATATTGTTTATTAAATATATAATTTTTTTCAGAGTTTGATTATAGACTAGCTATCCTAAAAAGTAATGATTTGTTGTTTATTTTATTTTAGCTTTAAATCATTTGTGAAATTAATTGCTTATTTTTTCACAAATTATTTTAGTTTTATTTGATTTTTATAAATAATCTTCGTAAATATTATGTATAATTTTAAAAATAAATAACTTTTTACACTGTCCTTTCTTTTACAACATAATATTATATAACTAAAACACATAGATGAATCTAGAAATGTATATGAATTTTTAAATAATGTTTTCCATATTATTGCAGTGATGAGACAGTATTGTTTTACAACAGATATTTTCTTTAATACAAATTGTAATTATAAATTTTATTAAACGCCCATTATTATATTAAGTAATAATTTACTAAGGCTGTAACCTTAGAAATAAGCGTAAGCTTGTGTTTTAAGACCTATAGAGGTCCCTACCTTCGTATTTTTCAGACGCTTATTTCTAAGGTTACAGCCTTAGTAAATTATTATTTAATACAAATTCTAAGTACCGTATGATATTTTTTTAAGATAAAGAGATATTTATAATTTCTTAAATGGAGAAAAAAGTAATATTAAAACTCATAAGAATTCTCATCAATGAGTGATTATTTGACATGGTGAATAGTACATACATCTGTGATATTGTTCAACACTTGTAGAGAAGTGCCAGAGAGGTCTTTAACTTAAAATAGGTTTTTTGGGAGATATTTTGTATTTAGTCTATCAAAGATAAGTTCTACACTCAAAGGGCATCTGATTATGCTTTTTTTAAAAAAAATAATATTCATAGTTATATTTTTTAAAGTTTATTTGCTATTGGTTTTTACTTTTTCCCATTTTGTCTAATATATCTCCTATAATTATATTATTTCCAAGGTATGTTCCTATCCTTTTTTTCTCAGTTCATTTTAAATTTCTCTCTCTGTTTCTCTCTCTCTCTCTCTCTCTCTCTCTATATATATATATATATATATATATATATATTGTTTGCTTTTGTGCCTCAACACCATGACTCAAAAAATCTCATTCTGTTTCTTCTAAATAGTTTTCATGTTACTATATCATATAAAATTTATACTTTAATTGTAACACTTAATTCCAAATTAAGTTGTTCACAAAATATTTTTTTTAAAATTAATATGTTATATCAGTGGGGTATTTTTCTCTCTCATCAATTAAAGCAAATTTATAATTATTTTTAGGAAAAACATTAAACTTTTTATAAATGTCTGAATAACACTTTTTTTTTTGTTTGTAATTTTTTTTTAAACTTAAACCAACTTTAATATGATTTTACATTTTATTCTAAATTTATTAAAATTTAATCAATCTTGTTTGAAAGTTTAATGATTTGATGCAGTGGCAGATTCTGAATTCAAGATCTTGATCTTTGTCCATCTCTGTCACTTCTAGTGCTGGAACTTCACATGAGCCTCTGAGCAATAAACAATTCACTTTTTTTAAATTTATGATTAATTTTATAGTTTCAAAATACTGACATAATAAGAAACTGTATTACTAAAAGGGTCTCATTATTTTGTGGTCTAAGTGCTAGAGTTCATTAAAGTTATGATTTAGTTTTAAATATAATGTAATGGAATAAATCAGAGATCAATAAGCATTGGTATGTTAACATCAAGATTAAAGCCAGTTTATCCAACCTGCTTCAAACACTTTTTAGCAAACTCTTTATTTGTACATCTACATCGAAATGTAGGTGTACAAATAAAGAGTTTGCTAAAAAGTGTTTGAAGCAGGTTGTATAAATTGTATTTATGGGATATTAAGGCAAAAATAAGAAAAAGTGTGATTTTGGTAATATCAAGATTAAAGATTGATGCTGAACTTAATATTTATATATGTATATAATCACTTGTTTAAATATAAGTATATTGAACTTAATGTGGTTCAGAAGAGAATTAACTCATTTGCATAAGATGGAGTGGATAGTTGTAGGGAGCTTGAAAGTCTGAGTTCAAATCCCTTCTAAACCATGTTTATAATTATAATATTTTTATGAATAAAAGATAATTATTTGATTAGAAAATTTCATATATACATATATCTGAAAATTATTCTGAATAGTAATATCAACTGTTCTTAAATTCTTTTGAAAATGAAGTTGGTCTAGTTTTATTTTGCTACTGTGTATTTTAAAGCCAATCATGATTACTTAATATTAAATTACATAGAAATATATTTAGTAATTATTGGCATTTAACAAAATATTAGAAAATTTTTTAAACTATAATTAGTTGATAAAAATATGGTATTAATATAACAACACATTTTCTAACAGTTTATCAAATCTAATATGTTGTGAATATATAATAATTCTATTGAATATAAGAATTAAAATACACACCTAGTTTTTTTTATCCATTTTACCAGTAGAACTCTGAAGACGGTAAAGAGTATTTAATCAGGAAATTGGTGTTAATTTTTTAAGTCTATAAGAAAAAAATTATATAAGACCTGTCTGAGTTTAAAAGAGTCAAATTGTTGATTCTAAATTAACTGAATCATTGCTGCCCAAATTCCTGAAGTGATTAATGTTTTAAGAACAACCCTCCTCTCAAGGGTAGCAACTATGATCAAAATTCAATGCTTACAGACAAGTTTTGATGAATGTTACAAAATATTGTGGCTAAAAAATAATAAAAAAACAACAACTGTGTAAATGATTGCAAAGGTCAACACGTCAGTTTCACATGCAACACATTTCTGATGAGTTGTGATTTCAACAATAAAGATTTCTGATATGAAGGTCATAACAATGAAATAGTGATACAACAAAAATAATAAGAGAAATGCTTTTATTACATGTTTGCATGATTCAATAAACTATAAATTTATCTGCAGAATAATCATAATCAAATAACTAAACCACAGTATTTTTTAATCATTATTTGGCACAAGCATTATAAATACAGAATATTTGAACAATTTGGATGGGCTCAGGATTATCTATGATGCAAACATTTTTGCTATCAAATATCATTTTCCGAGATGATAATTTTATTTAATCCTCACATCCAAATATTTATTTGAGGAACATGAGGATGATGTTACATATTTTCCATGCCCTTACAATTATCTGATATAGAAATTATTAAATCTTTGTGGGCCAGTCTTGAAGAGTGAGTCTCTCAAAGTATAACTCATTTTTCTTTGGATAATAGGTTTCTTTAACTTTTCTTAAAATGTTATATAATTTCATCCCATATAAAATGCAAGTTTTTTTTTTTATTATAGAAGGTGTTTTCAGTAGTTTGACCACTCCCTGCGCATGTCGAGACGTTTGTTATTCATAAGGTCATGAGTTACACAAATGCTTAAAAAAAAATTATATAAAGCATAGCTTCTATCCAGTAACCTTCAAGTTTGAAGTCCATTATTCTCTAAACCGGGCAAATTTTACACAATAAAATTAATGTAATAAAATGTTAAGCATCTTTTGAGAAATTAATTTTTTATTTGTTAATTGAATCTAATGAGAAAGTTATTAGCAAAAATATTTACTATCAATATACGGAAGATTTTTAAATTAAAAATTATATTTTAGATATCTATATTCATATTTTTTTAATGAAAACATTTACTTAGTTAAAATAATGGTGCCATTAATATTAATAATAATAATAATAATAATAATAATAATAATAATAATAATAATAATAATAATAATAATAATAATAATAATAATAATAATTTTGTTTTGATGTAACACCATTATCTTTTTCTTTTCCTCTCCTTATTATTAACCTATCATTTTTACAGTTAGTTTTAATCTAATAATAAGTAGTTTAAGAAAATAAAATTATTATTTTTAAATAGTACACTTCGTTAAACAAGTGTATTTATTTATTTTTTTAAGAGCAAGAAAATCTTTTCTGAAATGAATTACTTGACTATAGGCTACGTAAAGAAAATATCTTCTTATTTGTCTGCAATAAACTTAGCGATTAGTGAATCTTTTAGCGAGGGATAAAACTATCTGCAGGCTGTGTGTTTATTGGTTTAGCAGCAAGAAGGTTACTGCCATAAACCCAAAATTGCTTCCAGATAATTCCTTTATAATCATTAAGGATAGACTATCTTAGGTAGGCTTAAGAGAAAGTATTTGTCTCTTGGAATCTGTTGTCTTTTGGATGAAAGGAAAGTTATATATAATTATAGTATATGATGAGTTTTACTTAAGTACATAACTTAGATTCTTGAACTTTATATAAAACAGGCATTTCTCAACTGCTTTATTTAAATCAAAATTTTTATTTTTATTAAAATGTATGTGCAACTTAGATATATATGTATACAGCTATCATCACTGTTAATGTTTTTGATATTTTTTGCTCATCATTTTGACTTTTTTCAGAGCTCCAATACAGTACATATTTGAAAAGAATAAACCTTTTATCAAGTGATATTAATAAATGGGATAACCTGGCCAATTTAAAAAACAAAATAACATAACCAAAGCATCTATATTTACTGTCAGTCTTTGATAAAATATGGTTACCTATTGTGCATTCTACTTTATTATTGATCAATTATTTTGTTATATAAAAGTTAGTGCTCGTGTGTTTTGTTCATTGGTGGAGCTGCCTTTCATGTTACAACAAGTTACAAATGAAATTAATTATGTAAAAAGAACATACTATTTTTTAGAAAATAAACCTGAAAATAATATATACAATAAGTGAGATAAATACTTTCTTTTAGAAATTAAATTAGCAATGAAGACAATTGCAACTATTTAAGTAATTAAATTACAAAACGAGTCTGTGGTTTATACAAAAAGTAAGCCATATAATCCATAAAAAAATAATTGATCACAATGTATACAAAAGTTATAAAAATAAAAAGTGTCAAAATATTCTGAAATAAAAGCAAAGAAATAAATAACATTTTAGTGATATCATAAATAAATCTTTTTATTTGTGTAATTTTTAAGGCATATTTGTTTTTCCAATTTATTTGTAGATGAACACCTTTTATAAATTTAAATTTTTTATTGCTATTAATCACTACTTTTTTATGGATTACATGGTTTATATTTTATATTGTTATTCTTGTTAAATTTTTTATTTACATTCAATTCACGGACTCTTTTTCGAAACTTAATTTTTTATTCCAAAGCATTTATTTTTATTACTTGTTTTTTATTTTCCTTGTATATGAACACTTTTTTGAATTTGATTTCTTCTGAATTTATTGCTGTCAATTATTTTCTTATGGAATACATGACTTACTTTTTGCATAGCCATGCTTATTAAATTCTATATTTACATTCAATCCACTGATTGATATTTCTATAATTTAATTTTTTACACTTCCCATCATTAATTTAATTTATTATGGAATGGCTTGTTGATTTTTAAAGAAATATTTGAACGTAACAGTTATTTTTTTAAATTTGTAACTTGTTGCTATGTGGATGGTGCTCAATTCTGAAATAGAGCATAAGCTATACTAAGAAATGTTAATTTAAAGGACTTTTTAAATTTTATTATATAATTATAAATCTTTAAGTGTTAGATTACTTTATAAGTATTTCAAGCAATCAACTTTTAATAACTTCTATTCCTATGAATATTTTTTTACTTCAAAATATATTTTGGATAAAGTACTAATTCTTACTTATATTGTTTTTCTAGCATTCAATTATTTGGTGTTTAAATTAGAAACCTAACAATTGCTAATTTGAATTGACATGTATAAAGATTATATACTAATTCCAATTAATATTTTTTAAAAATAAACACATAAAAATAATAAATGGTGGTAAAAATAATAACTACTTAAATATGGCATATTGTTGTTCCTTTTATTCTTTCTTCCCTTACAGTCTTTAGGAAATCAATTAATATTTATTAAAGAATAAAAAGTATTATTTATTTTATTATCTAAAAATTTTAATAGTGCATGTATTTTAAATAAGAAATGTGTTACGTCTTTGGGTCAAAACATTTAATAAATCTTTGGAGAGCAATAGTAATAATCAAATAATTTATTGGTCAAGAGTTTATAAGAAGTTTGAGCAGTGGAAGTAACAGCAATAGATTATAATCCAAACACTTGGGTTCTAGAATCTACCATCCCATGCAGGGCTTCAGAGAGCAAGAGGTGAGATTTGCTAATATTTTTTTCCTTTATAGAGAGAATGAGGAAAAGTACATTATAATTTTTTTTATTCTTGAAATGGGAATTTCAAATGAAATAATTACCAATGTTGACCAATCAATGTTTATTTCCAATTTTATTATTAAAAATTTTTCTATTTAAATTTTTTATAAGTAGTTTGGTAACAGAAACAATTAATAAGTGTAATAATTATGAAATCACCATTCCATTATAGCTAAGACAAAAGATAATATTTTGCTGAAAATTTATGTTTGAAGACAATTATTTTAATTTACAATAGAAATGACATTTCAAAAAAAAGGCAGTAACTTGAAAATTAAGATTTCAATCCTAGATGACATATAGTTTGTATTTCAAGGAATATTTTTTAGTTTTTCTTTTGTAATCCCAATGAAAATGCAAAATTACTGAAATTATATTTTACAGAAAATTATGCTTTAACAGCATTTGGCTTTGTTACCACTTTTATTTGGTTTATAATATATATATATATTTTAAAGAACTTAAATTTTTGTTATGTTTTCGATCAAGAAATGGACACATTTTAAATTTTTAGTGATAACTACTTTTTTTTTCATCAGACATCTTTAATCACTTGGTTGTTGTTTTAAATACAATTTGACAAAAAATACATAAGTAAATATTTTTTAGATTTTAATTATAATTAGTATTTATTATACACAATAATGAAAATACTATTTATATTTTATTTTCATTTTTTTTTTAATGTTTATAATATAGGCATTAATTATGTTCCTGATAAAAAAATAGCATATATTTAACTTTTTATTTTATTTTACTTTTAAAATACATAGTTATAGAAGTATATTGAATAAGTTCATTTTCTTTAACAAATACATTATGCAATTAGGTTCGAATATCTATTTTCAAATCCATTAATTTCTTTTTCTTTCAAGAAAACATAGTTTGAAAGTTGGTGGCTTAAAAATTTTATTTGGAAAATATTTTCAGACTATTTTTTTATTGGAACACATTTAAATATTTACACAATATTTTTAAAAAGTTAATTAGCTTATTAAAAACAGGTCTAAAATAAATATGATTTTGAAAATTATTAATTTATTTTCCATTATTATCATTTAGCTGATGAATAATGTTTATTTACCCTTTGTTCTAAGTGGTTTATAATTGATATAATTGAGTTTTTTTTTTATTTTTAAATTATGAACAATTCATTCACTTGGAGATTATAAGATTTTGTTTTAAAAATATTTATTTATTGTTCTTTTGTAAACAGATATAATTTATATTAATTAATTAAATAAAAGCTATTGTCTATGCTCTTTTCTTACATGCCAGTTTTTGAAATTTTGAAAATGTTTGACTTAACAAAAAAAAAGTTGAGATTTTTTGCTAGAAATTTAGCAATAAATGCTACAGACTTTCGATTTTAAGAACATTTTAAATATATTCATTACATGTTATTACATGTAAGATATTTTTTAATGAACTGGAAGTTTAAGGGATGTATGTATATGCAGTTCCAGATTAATTGACATTTATACTGTATATTCTAGCAAGAAAAAGTTATTAAATATTTTATTGTAGCTTAGAGTTACTGAACTTAGTTGTCAATTAATAATTAGGTTAATAATAATAATCAAATCAGTATTTCCATGTTTAAAGAATATATAGAAGAATTTTAAAAGAAATATGGATTATATTTTCTGATCTTCATTAATTTACAAACATCTATTTAAGAGTTAGACTAAAAGTCATATTAAAGCCTTGAGTCTTTATTGTCTTAGTAAAAGTCATAATCTAATATATTCATTTAACACTATTTCCATTATGGAAGACTATACCTCAAATCATAATATTTTTATTTTCTTAATTTCTTCCCTGTTAACATTCCAACAAATTCTCAGTGTAGAGCTTATTTACATTAGAATCTTAAGCAAACTTTTTAAGTACATGATGAAAATAAGGTAAGGCAAAAATGGCATGGATATTAAATTTAATTTTAAATTATTAAAACTTATTTTTAAAATTGTTTACATAATAAAAAAATATTTACCATTATATGTAGACAATTTTATTTAAGTGATATATATTAGAATGATGTAGTCTGCTTTTGCAACTTAAGAGAGTGGGGGAAAAAATATTAGGAGCTATAATATTTTGCTGTTACACACAATTCTTTACAGGCTAACATTACTGTCATATTTTCTTATAAATATTTACTAATACAATAAAGCCAATATATGATTATCATATAACTATATACATACATCTTACTATAATTGAAAGTAGCATAGATTCCTCAAAATCTCCTAAACATTTGCAACTATAGCATTTAAATCATAATAAGGAAAAAAAACTAAATACAAAGTCCAATAAATAAAATCAATATAGAAGAATGAAAAAAATTTTTTTGGAAATATAATAGGAAAAAAATAGTACATTTACATATGTATACATCAAAAGTTTTACTGCAGATTTAGTAATCGGTAGCCTATTATCCAGGTACTTTACTAATTTTATAGATTTATCTTTAGCATATAATTATGTCTTTCAATATTTTTTATGCCATTTTTTAGTTTCTTTACAATCATATTTGGAATTAATCTCCAATTTTGAGTCTGAATTTTTTTAATGGTATAGTGTTTTACTTCAGTAAGTGAAAGCTATCTTTGAATGACAGGAAGAAACTCTATTAGAACAGGCAAAAAGGTTAGCTTCTATATCATAATATTCACATTACTAATTATGATGCATGGTAGAGAAATATTTCACTGTTGAGAATATACATTTTGGAAGCATTGATAGTTACTATTATGTGCACTGCTGTTGAAAGTCATTTTCATAAAGAAATTTTTAATCATGACTAGAATAAAATCAGTGACATAACTATCATGTCATAAAGGAAATCAGTGCCTGTGAACTCACACAATCCAGTGGCCCATAAACTTGAAAATGTATAGCAAGGCAATTAAAATATATTTAAATGAAAGCATTTATTAATTATATCTCAGAAATTATCATTGTTTTATGATATAAGAAATTGTAATATTATTTTGAAAAATTCAAAGTACTCTTCACAACACATACAAGGTTCATTGTTTAAAAACTATTTTATTTGATTCTTCATAAAATTCACATTGGTTACATTATCATCCTATATTTTTTAAACATTCTTCCAGATGGCAAACATGCATCAATATGCCATGAATTGGTAGCATGATGCATTTGTCATACTATTTTTTAACAAAGAAGTATTGATAATAATTTGAATGAAATTTTATAACCAAAAATAAGTAAATACATAAAAATAGCATTTTAATTTTTGGTCATTTGTCATTAAAAAAAAAAGAACATTCAAAATTGCAGGACATCCATAAAAACATCACTTGTTTAGTTTTAATGTTTTTTTGTTGCAATTGTTTCGAAATCAACTGTGATTGTTCAATTTTTTCAAAATTATCATTAAAATTAGTAATTTTTTGAACTTTGTTGAATAAATTAGTGTTTTATAAATAAATTCGCTAAAACAATCTTAGGTTTTATAGTGTTCATTAAAATAATATAGCATTAAGGACTATTAATTTAATATTGGTATACAATTTGTAGAAATAAGTAAATTGAAATAAGGATTATTAATTAACATAAAAATGTAGGGATAATGAGTAATGGAGTATGGAGGGTTTAAAAAAATTGATGAATGGGGCTCAAAAAAGAAAAAACAAATATTACAAAGATTGGCAAATTTGATAATTTTGTAATAAAAACCAAAAATAATCAAAGTGAAACTACTCAAGAAAATTGTGAAACTATGGAACATGAAGACAGCAACAGAATAAAGGTATGTAAAATTTTAGAATAACCCAACAACCAAAACATTTTCAACAACTGTGTGAAGAACATAGGCTTCAGACAATAGGGAGCTGAGAACATTCATGAAACACTGCTTTTTGAAAATGTTAATGTATATGATTTAGGAAAATATGTTAACCAACATATCTCTGGTGAAACAAAATGATTTATAATAAGTTTATAGCTACATAGGCCCAAGAGGCCATTTCTGAAAGATTGGAACCAACAAAATAAAAACTTTAGTGAGTTATTATTGCATTTAAAATATGGTTCAGTCCCATGCTTATGGCTATGCTATTCAAGTATTTTAGGTTCCATATATTATGAACCACATTAGCTTTTTCCAAAAAATAATAGCCAGTAGCATGCTGATATAAGGGAATGGAAAAAATCTATTAGCATACAAAGGTGCAGAGCTTCTAACATCATATTGAAGGATGTGCTGTGCATGAAATATAGAAGAAAAATATAACCATTGATAAAAGCACTGAAGAACAAATTTGATACAATGAATCTTTTTGGGAAATGGTTCCAGATGCTTATTTCATATAACATTAATATTAGCTAAAAATTATTTAGCATTTCAGGGTCTTTGGAAAGGTCTATTGGATGACTGTAAAGAAACTTTTTATCACAAGTACAATTGTTTGCTAATCATGATAATGTATTAAGATGAGTATTAGATATGGCAGCTTATTCAACAAAATATTTTAGTCCAAAAGTACAGAATGAATTAATAGAGTGTCCAGGAAAAAAGTTATTAAAATAATTAATTGAGAAGATAAACTCAACACTGTTTTATGGCTTGATGTTGACACTACACAAGACCTTAGCAAAAAAGATCAGCTGAGCATAATAATATGATATTCACATGTAATTTGGGATGAAAATCATCAACTGACCAATATTGAAATTCTGGGGACATTTTGGGGATTTTATGAATTAAAAGATCATTCAGCAAAATGAATCAAGTCAGAATTACTGAATAATAGGAATATTCTGATTGAAAAATACTATGAACAGTGATTTGATAGAGCTAATATAATGAGTGGTGTTTATAATGGAGAACAAACAAGGATTAAAAATATTTACTTCAATGCAGAATATGTACATTATACCAATCATAATTTAAACTTAGTGATTGGCAGTGTAACTAACTGCTATAAAATATAATCATTTTTTTTAACTAGTCAAAATGTATACCCTTTTTTGAAAAAAAAAAGCAATAGCATAAAAACATGGGACCTTCTTATCAAATTTACATAGAGTCGAGAGATTTCTTTATAAAAAAGTAACCCAACATGCTTGGAAGGTAGATTACAATCTATATTGTCTATAAAATTACATTTTAATGACATCATAAAGGTGTTGAGTAAAATAAATTTGCAATCCACTAAAAAGAAGAAAGAGAAGAGGCCCTTCATATAAAAAGGGCAATGTCAACATTTAACCTAGCATTCTTTACTTTTTTTATAAAGTAATGACTGAAATTAACTGTGCTTTGAAAACGTTACAAAAACGTGATTGTCTTAAAAGAAGCTACATCTATACTAGATCATGTATATAAAAATTTAAATAATTTCGGAAACTAATACAAAAAAAAAAAAAATTGAAGTTAAAGAACTGACAGAAAAATGGGAGATAGGTACTGGTTTTCAAATCAAAAGACAAAAAAAAAATGCAAACAATACTTCAATGAATTTAGTGCCGATTATCGACTTAATAATGAGGAACAGTTATTTCGAGTTAACATCTTTTATAGTGTAATAGATAAAATAACCATGAAAATTAAAAAGTGTTTTGTGGGAATGCAGACAGTAAAGCATTATTTTAGTTTATTAGAACCTAATTATCAATATGACATAAACTGATGTGTTAGACAATTGCTTAAATCTTAGAAATAAGTACCCAGAACTTTTTTTTCGAACAGCTTGCTAGACAATTGATGCAAGTGATTTCTTTATTAAAGATGATTTTATAGTGAAAATGACAATTAAGATTGTTTCAGATTTGTTAAATACTATATACAATTGTTTGGAAAGTGAATTTAGTGAACTATACGTTGTTTTCTTGTTATTTTTGACATTTTCGGTGACTGTAACTTGCATTGAAAGATCTTTTAGTAAATTAAAAATAATAAAATATTAGAAAGGAAAATCACTTGGCCAAACCAGGCTAAAGATCTTACAATGTTAGCTATTGAGTGGAAGGAAACATCTAGAATGGACCTAAAATAAACTAATTAGTAATTTTGCCAATGCAAAGATTAGGAAGAAGGATTTTTAAAGTGAATACCTTTATTAAATTACCTTATATGATAGTTATAATATTAAATAAATAATTAAAAAATTGTGCATACATGAAAAATCAAAATTCCGAATTTTAAAATAGCGTCTTTTTTGAATTTTTTTTTGCCTTTGAGCTCAATTTTTCTTGTTATACCACTGCTGTGCATACATGAAAAATCAAAATTCCAAATTTTAAAATGGGGCCCTTTTTGAATATCTGCCTTCAGGCTCAATTTTTCTTGATATACCACTGCTTTTTATATGAGAAATTACCAAGCTGCAGTACTTCTTTCTCTTTTTCTGTAACTTGGGTTTTATATTATATTAGACTTGGGGCATTTCAAGCATCCCTGAATCAGTCAGTCAATGAATCTTGAATGAAGGAATGAGTGATCAATCTTAATTCTATACATATATAGCCTTTCTTATATCTAGAAAAAAAAGTTTTTTTCCCTATCCCTTAGCCCCCATTCTTGCTTATGAAAAGTTTTCTTTAATACTAATTATTGATTATTATTGTAAACAGTTATGAAATAATCTTTTAATTAGAAAACTTAATTAAATATAGTTAATTATATAAAATTAGCATGCATTTTTGTTTCTTATTTAATTATAAATGAACTGAAGTTTTTAGAATAGATTTTCTAATTCCTTTTTTATAAACTACATAAAGATAATTTAGAAGTTTTCTGGTTTCATATTTGGGCATTTATCTTATTAAATATAGATTTACTTTTTTCTACTCTCTTATTATTTTTGCATTAATTAAAACCTGCATTTATTCTTAATTTAATTTTCTAAATGATTTGTTGATATTTTTTTTATTGTACACTCTAATGTTTTTCTTTTAATTTAATTTCAAAAGACTTTATTGAACTATAACTTTACAAAACAGTACTTAATATCACATACATAAGATAGAGTGAGAAAAGAGTATGCGATTTTAAACAAAGAAAAATATGTAGTTTACATTATATACTTTATATCTTTATCCCATACTAGAGATGGGAAAAATATTACAAATTATGTGTAACAAAAAAAAAAATACAATCTAATCTTGAAAGCAGCTTAACATTTTCTGACTGCTACATAGGATTTACATCTTTCTATGCACATCTTTGCATAATTGTCTTCTTTGCTTTTAATTATTTAATTATCATTTTATAATAGTGACTCATGTCATAAATTCAAGTGAAGTCACATTAGTGACCATGTGTCCAAATAAATATTGGTTAGTGAAATTTTATCCCTTATGCATATAATATCCATTTTGTTCCTAAATGTATTTGGGTGTCTCTTTGTGTTTGAACAATACATAAATGTACATCTGGTACACCATAATGAGAATAGTATAAATGTGCTGGCCTGAATGTGTGCATAAATACCTTTTTTAAATATCTTGAGAAGTGTATATATATTGCAGTCTTTATTTTTAAATATTTTGGGGATATCAAACTGTATATTATTAAACATGGGACATGTGAATAGAAAATGTAATTGTGTTTTTGATTCTCTCTGGCATAATTTTCATATGTCTTTAAATGTTAGTGCAATTCCTTTTATATCTAGAAGTAAAGGATGGTAAATGCTTCAAGATTTAGTTTTAGGAGAAACTCATAGTGTTTTGGCTCTAATGACTAGTATTTGAATTTTTTAGTCAGATTGACTGTATCTCCCAGAATTTCATTTTATTCTTGGGAAGACACTGTATTAATTGGGAATACATAATAAAGGAGAAATTAGCTTGTTCCAGTAATTGCATATGGGTGGCAGCTTGTCTGTGGGTGTAATTAAAAAACTATTTCTAAATATGGAAATATCCTTGCACATGATGATGATATGTGTTTTTTGAATTTATAAAATTTTAATAGAATGTAAACCCAATTCATTTTGAGATAGAGGATGCAGAATCTTACTTAGGGATATTGATGCTATTTTCTTCCCCCACACTAGTTTCCTACACATTGAGTAAAGTTTAGATGTAAAAACTTTTGTGTATACTATTATAGGTATATAGTATGTAACTTAGGCTATTATTAGGATATTGAAAAGAGCCACTTTGGCATAGAGTGATAAATATGATTTGGAAAGATAATTAATTATATATTCAACTTTATTTATTAATTTTCCTTGTATCTGCAATCACATTTTAGAGTCATTCAAATGAAAAGGAAATCCCACAAATGATCCAGACTTTTCATTGAAGTATTGCTCATGTTGGCATCCTGAGTACACAGACCACACACTGGATTAGTTTTGATTGTTATGCCATTCATGTATGTGATGCATGAAACATTTGCCTTCATTCCAGGTATATTATGTATTCCAATCATCTCATTTTCAATTGCTTTAAGGAGAGGATCAATATAAAATGTGAATAAAAGAGCACCTAATGGTGAACTTTGTGTAATCAACTTAAGTGGAATATATGATGATGAGTACTTCCCACTAAGAGGTATCTGAATTTCTCTAAAAGATTCATAATCAGATAGATTAATGCCATAGATATTGATGTATTCACTAATACTTTAACTAAAATATCAATTGGTATCATATCAAATACTGATTTAATATCCAGCTGAAATACAACTGGTCCATATTTTTTGTTCTTTCTGACTACATCGATTACTATCTTATATAAAAATGCTGCCTGCCCAGTTGATAAGCCTTTCTTTGAAAACTGGATTTTTGACAGTAATGGCAAAATATAAGGTTCAATTCTATCTTTAATCATTGATTTCAGTATCTTAATCCCAAGTGAACTCATTGATATGTTATATTTTCCTTCTTAATAAATGGATCCAGTGAGATGGGATAAGGCCCATGTATGTGATAGATTCTTTTTGTTAGAACGGTAGCTAGATTTGTCAGGTATTGACTTAAATGTCTGTATACAAAACAAGGTATTCCATGTATCCCTGGATAACATGAGTTTGGCACTGAAGCAAGTTTTTCTTCAAACTCTCTTGGTACTATATTTCTCCTTTTTGCAAGTTATTTTTGTAATATGAATAAAGTAGTGTATTGTCACCTGCAATGATTTGCCCTTTTATTTTGATTGCTTGTCAGAATAGTTTAGTGGGGTTTATTGACATGTTGAAGTTTCCTATTAGAATTATAGGATGTATTGAGGATGCAAATTTTGAATTTAATGTAATAAGCCTATTAATTATTATTTCACCTTGAAGAATGTATGTGTATGCTAATTTCAGTGTTAATCTTTTCTGATATAATGTAATAATTAGCATATATGCATCAATATATGTTTTTAAGTGAGCTGAATGGACAGGTTTTGTTTATTACAATCCCTGTTCTAGCTGAAGATGAGAATGCTGCTCTGGAAAATAATGAATATCCTTGATTATCATAAAATTTTGATGGATCTGTCTGTGATTTGTTGTATATCTTAGTTTCCAGCAAACCAATTATGTGACACTGAATAATGTGAAGCCATTTCTTAAGTCAATGTTTTTAAACTGCAGAGGTTAATCCTCTGACATTGACAGACCCTATTTTTATTAACAATGTCTTAGAGTATAGATATAAATAATATAAGAAATATATTTATGTTAACTGTTTAGTTCTCTCTAAAGATATTAGGCCCTCATGCGACAACTCTATAGACTTATCATAAGCAATTACATTTGAACATAACTGGCTTATCTCTGTTACATTGACTGGCTTATTTAAGGTATTACCTGCATCAGAATCTGGCAAGGTTTCATTTATCTTTTTAACTTTTTTATCATAGTTCAGAGTCTGTGGTATATCCTGTTCACTTAATCCTGGGATTTGCAATTCACTTTTCCTTTCCCTTTTCTTGCATGGTGGATGGCCTGGATTGGATTTGTTATTCAGTGCATTTTTATCTATGACTGTGTGTGATGGATTGTTGTTTCTATAATATTTGTATAGTCTTGTTTATTACAATTGTTTCTGTAAGAACTTTACTTATTTGGGAGTTTTTGTGATAGGAAAATGTTTTGATCTGATAATTGACCTTGTCTTTGAATATTATCATTTGTTAATATATTTTGTGTATAACTAGCTATCTGAGTTGTCAATGTTATCATCAATTGTACGAGTGATTGACTTTTTCCCCACTGAATGTTGCATATTATTCTTTGTATCATTTTTCTTTCTCACTGGTGTGTTGAAGTGACTCTCATTTCACAATGTGGGCACTTAATTTTTGGACACACACATTTATGATGTGACCTCTTTGTTTAAAGTTGAAACACTGTGATTTGATTCTGTGTATTATTAAGAGGAGTATTGTTTCCTGGTCAGTAATTAGTCTAGGGATGTCATTTGTATGAACGATTTCGTTTAAACATAGTTTAAAATAATAATTATTACTTAAGATTGGTATAGGTATAACTTTTAGATATGTAGGTTAGAATGTTACCACTGATCCAAAAGGTTTCATTAATTTTTTATAAGTCAGAAATATGTGTTTTTTTAGAATTCCAGTCACATAATTGTTCTATTCCAATTTACTTTAATTAGTGCATATTTTCTAGCATGTAAATTGTTTTTCATATCTATTTCTTTATCCTTCATCAAAAAATTTGATAGCAATATATGTGGGATTTGGGTGATCAGCAATCTGTAATATGGAGTTCCACATATTGTTTTTTGTAATTGCTTCATACAGTAAATTTTTTGGAAATCTGTAGTGAATGCAATTTATATCTGTAATTGCTAGAATAATCGAGCAATCGGTAAAAAAATGTTTAAATGAAAAATAAAGATTTTTTGGTATTAGTGCATTGAAGGCCTCTAGAATTCTGCTTACATTTTCTTCCATTCAACCTTCTTTCATCATGTTGATAGGCTTTTGCTAGGTATCAGTTAGTATGTCTAATTTAATAAAGTCATTCATTGTCGATCTATGAAATCTTGCATTCTGATTTATATTTTTACCGAATAAAAATTTACATTATCATTATGCTTTCTTCCATTGTTATGTGGCAATAATGTTGAGGCTTTTGTTGCTTCTGCATATGAATGTAATTTCATTTCATATGTGAAGTTCATAGTGGTTGACATATTTTCCACAGCAAATGTTTGAGGTCAAATCCTTTTATGAGGAATGTTTAAATCAGCTTGTCTATTAAATTTTTTCTAATTTCCAATGCTTAACAACAATTCTGTTTTATTCCTTATATTATCCAATAGTTTGGTAATGTGTACATGTTCAAATAAACTTGCAAATATAAATATGTCTTCTTCAAATTAGTGCACATATGTATGTTTTTCTTTTGATTTGATAGGTATTTTGCCATATATCTTACTGTTTTTTCTCTTTTGTGATAAAATTTATTTAAATTAGTGAATGACATAATTGAACATTTCTCACGTTTTTTCATAATACAATTCTCTTTCATTATATTATTTTTGAGTGTCTTCCTCTAAGCATTTAATAATATGAGATGTCAAAAAGAAGATATTATTAAAGATATTAAATCAAGGCCAAAGGTATGAAAAACAAGTTCCAAAAGTGTTAAAAACAATACATTAAAATTTATATATACTAGTTTTCCTGAAATTAGTAAATCTGGATTCTCACTTTAGTCAAGCTACATCAAATCTTCATTAATATGATTAGGTAGAAAAAAGGAAAAACTGTTGATTGTTGAAATCTAATCTGGATCTCTGACAGATATGATCAAGCTGTATATTTGAATGAATCTCTAATTAAAATAAAGAAACAATGCTTAAACTTCAAATTTCAAAGACAGGAGATTGTTAAAGGACAATATGATAAATTACAAATGGAATCATTGCAGTAGAAATAGAACATTAGCTGTTTAATTTTTGCTTAGTAAGTTAAAAAAAATTGTTTAGATTCTTATCCTAATATATTAACCATTTTAAGTTTTATTTATTTATGTTTAAATTTAATATTAATAAAGTATATTACTGATTTATTAAAGCAGGAAATAAAACGCTTTTTATTGTAAAAAAAAAGTAATTGAGTTTTAAAACAACTGAAATTAAAGAAAAAGATTTGTATATAAAAAAGGGAAATGCACTTCATCTTCTATTTATGTTATATGTTAGAATTTGTTAAGGTTTTTTTTAACAACGTTTTCTTTAATGTGAAATTGCCAAATAAATAATCATAGGTATAATATTCACTTTAAAACAAATGTGCATGCTTGTAAAATATAATTAGTGGAATTTTAAATTAAAGGCTTATTTTGAAATTTGATTGAATCTATTTGTACATATATGTACCTTTGCATTAATTGTTGCGAGTTTAATTTTAATGTATCTTTAAGCTCATTATACACATGCAATTATTATACTACTGTTAAATGATTATTGTACACAATATCTATAAGGTGGATTTATTCAAGGGATTGTTCTATAAATCTGGGGTTAGATCTAAAGAACTACCTCAATTAATTAATTAGTATTACTAGTAAATTGGGGTTAGATTCAAAGAACCATTTTACATAATTAGATTGTTATTGTTAAATCAGGATTCAGATATAAACTGATCACATCCCAGAGTTATCATTTTAAGAAAAGTGTATTGATTAAAATTATCTCATAATAGATATATGTGTGTGACTATGTTGTTAAGCTTATGATATAAATAAATGGATTATATTTGTGAGGGTCAGCCATATATATGATTGTATTCAGGATATATTAAAGACCAGGGATTTAATTTGTGGCAAATATGCTCAATCATAAAAAAAAAAGTATTATTAGATTTTATAGAAAGATTAAGGTTTTAAAATTAATCAAAATAAATGTTGGATATTTTATTAAAAAAAAAACTATTGCTTTTCATCTTCCATATGAATAAAAAAAAAAGAGAATGTAGAAATAGTTTTATTAAAGAAAAAAAAAGGAAAATTATATTTGCCTACCAATTATAATATTTTGTAGTTAAATATTGTTTTGTTATTGGTTTAAATAGTGTGTCAATTTCTTTATATATAATATTATCTGATCCATATATTTATTTTATGTCCATTTCATCAGAAGTAACTTATGTTCTATGGGATCTAGTGTGGTAGTGAATGTATAGTGATCATCATCACCATATTGAAGAAAATATTTTCAAAGCTTATTTAAATATGTATGTATAAAAATATATGTGTCAGTCTATTCCCTGATGTTTAATGTCAGTTGGTGCCCTAACCAGTTAAGTAAATGTAAATAATTTAAATGTGTATTCTCTGACCATTATTATATATATGTATAGTACTAGAATGGTTGAAAAAGTTTTTGTAGCTGATGATGATGATCAGAACTCTGTAGAAAAAAGCAAGTAATTTACTTTATGTCAAACATCACTTCTTTTACATTCACATTACAGTTCACCAGTCTGAACACAAAAAAATAGTTTTTACAATATGCACTCACATTACAAATTAATGTGAATATAAACAAATGATAACATAATTTCATTTTAATCAACATTAATACAGTGTAAAGTATAGTAAACAATTGATGAATAAAAATGTATCTACAAATCAGTATAAAAATTATAAATTTTAATAGGTAGTTAGATTCCAATATTAAAAGTTACTTCATGTAATTAACTGTTTTTCCCCCCATAAATTATGATTACTCAAGTCTTAAAAATTTGCTAGAGAGTAATCAATAAAAACGTATTTTATTGATCCAATTTATTTCTAGAATATTTAAAGAAATTGTTTTAAAATACAAATTTATCAATTTTGCAAAATGTATACTAACATATATAGTTGTAATTATAAATTTTATTAAACGCTCACTATTATTTCAGTAATAGTTTTAACAAGGCTGTAAACCTTAGCAATGAGCGTCTGAAAAAATTGTCACTAGGGACCTCTGTAGGTCTTTAAAACACATGCTTTATCGTAAGCATGTGTTTTAAAGACCTACAGAGGTCCCTAGTGACAATTTTTTCAGACGCTCATTGCTAAGGTTTACAGCCTTGTTAAAACTATTACTAACATATATAGAAAATGGTACTTGTGAATAATTCAACCGATGACGTTTTTGACTTACCGATTTCCCTTCCGGTAGACATCGACGGTTTTTTTGCATGACAACATTGTCATGGTAACCAAGTGACTGGCATGATTAATCCATCAGAGAGTCAATTTTTTTTTTTTTCACCCGCGAGATTTAAAATTCGTAGAGAGGTTTGGGAAATTTTTTGATTTTTCTGTCTATTGCGATTTTGCTATCCACGGCATCACAGTTACTTTTTTGAGCTGTTAATTCGGGTAAAGTGTTTTATTTATCTGTTTATTTTAAATTTACAAAAATTTTTTGTTAATATTTCTACAATTCTCAAACTTCTCCGGTAAAGTGTTTTTTATTTATCTGTTTATTTTAAATTTACAAAAAGTTTTTGTTAATATTTCTACAATTCTGAAACTTACATTGAATTACGTTTAATGTGTAAATAATTTATTCTCCGGTAAAGTGTTTTTTATTTATCTGTTTATTTTAAATTTACAAAAACTTTTTGTTAATATTTCTACATTACGTTTTTAATGTGTAAATAATTTGAAATAATTTTTTAAATCAATTTTGCAATATGCAGTACGTTTTAAAAATTACCAAATGCATGTAAAAGTGCGGTGTTTTCTGGACGCCATTAATACCAGATTTGCATTAGATCGCATCTTTTTTATTTAGGTGTTTATTTAAAATTTACAAAAAGTTTTTGTTAATATTTCTACAATTCTCAAACTTATTTACAAAAAATATTTGTTAATATTTCTACAATTCTCAAACTTACATTGAATTACGTTTAATGTGTAAATAATTTTCAATAATTTTTTAAAACAAATTTTGAATATACATTACCAAATGCATGTGATAACAAGGACGCCATTAATGCCAGATTCGCATTAATTCGGGTAAAGTACTTTTTTTTAATATATCTACATTACGTTTTTAATGTGTAAATAATTTGAAATAATTTTTTAAATCAATTTTGCAATATGCAGTATGTTTTTAAAATTACCAAATGCATGTAAAAGTGCGGTGCCATTAATACCAGATTTGCATTAGATCGCGTCTTTTTTATTTAGGTGTTTATTTAAAATTTACAAAAAGTTTTTGTTAATATTTCTACAATTCTCAAATTATTTTTCGTAAATTCATTGTCAATTATAAAAACTTTTTGTTAATATTTTTCTTTTCGTAAATTCATCGGCAATTATAAAAATTACAGGGTGCGACGCCATTAATACCAGATTTGCATTAAATCGCGTCTTTTTAATTTAGCTGTTTATTTAAAATTTACAAAAAATTTTTGTTAATATTTCTACAATTGAATTACGTTTTAATTTAATTTTTAATTTCTGAATTGTATCATACAGAAAATTATTTTTCGTAAATTCATCGGCAATTTTTAATTTCTGAATTATATCATACAGAAAATTATTTTTCATAAATTCATGGGCAATTATAAAAATTACAGCTATGAGAGTAATACAAGGTATAGGTGTACGCCAAGCCTAACGGCTTGTCAAAAACACAAAGGGCCCCCCCACCAACTCCAGTGCTACGCGCTGTTTTTATAATTTAGCATAATATAGGGTGGTTTTATAAATTAGAATATAGGTTTTTCTAAATTATTTTGACACATGCATGTACATTTTTATTTTTTTTTTTTTTACTATTTGCCTGACCTGCGTCAGATTTTTGCCCTTTTTTTTTGTTTTTTATCACGTGACCTGCGTCACATTTTTTTTCTTTTTTTTATGTTTAATTTTTTTTTAAATTTTTATATTTTTGCCATGTTTTTTGTTTTTTACCACGTGATCAGCCAATGACGTATTACCCTGAAGGCATATCGGTCTAATGTTGCATTTTTTAACGTACCGTGTTCACGTGATCTGCGGACACATTTTAGCGATTACATGTGTCCGCAAATCACTTGGAGACGTTATCTTAAAAATCGCAAGATTAGACTGATATGCCTTCAGGGTAATATGTCATTGGTTGAATTATACACAAGTACCTAGAAAATATTCAAGTACAAGTATATATTGTCTGTATTTAACTTAATGTAATTAGACAATATACTTGTATTTAAATATTACATATTCAGCCTTATTCTATCCATCCATCTTCTGTGTATTTAGATGGACATATTAAAGTCCTATACAATAATAGTATTTGCAATAACAAGAACTTGGTTCCATTTATCAGTTTTTCAATGATATGGATAGCTGAAGAATTGGAGAGTAGAGAAGATTGAAGCCTGTCCATTAAAGTTTGAAGATTTGCTATCTTAATATAAACTGAGCATTGATTATATATGTGGGAGATGATGATCTGGACCAATTGATGAGTGCTGGTGCAGCATGAAATATGTATATTGGAGATCATTTATCTTTTTCACATGTATCGATTATCTTTTTCACATGTACAGATTGTGTAAGATGGAGTGGATGGCTTTTGGGAGCTTGAAACAGTCAGTCCAAATCATTAATATACATATATGAGAATTCTAACTTTAGAATTTGATTTTATACAAAGATAAATTTTATTTAGACAATGTTTATTACCATGTCCGATGGATAAGCAGATTATTTGTTTTCTTAATAATTTATTTCTTAAGTGTTGGAATTTACCTTAATGAAAGTTGTTTTAAGCTGACTTTGGTTTTAGGAAAGAAATTTTTAATAAAGGCTGCAGGCATTATTTATAGGAACTCTAATGAAAGATTAGCTTTTAACAACACAGATATTTTAGAGTAGCTGATTAACATTTTTTTAAAGTTCAGGCCTATTCTCTATTGAATAGTTGAGATGGTTAGTGTATCTATATTGAATCTGTCAGCTGTTTTTCTAAGTTTGCAGAACTGCTACTAATGAAGTTAACTCTTTTCATTTTCTCAATTTCTTTTTCTTCTAGAATGACAAATAAAATCTTTTTTTTTTTTTTTTTCAAAAAATTATAAGTACTTTTTATATAGACTTTTTAGTATATCTCCAATCTTGTACTTCAAAAAGTAAGAAAACAAGTTCTATTTTTAATTAACTCTTTTCCCCTACTACATTATCAACTATCTTTCACTAATTCCTTAAGTAATTGGATATTGGAAAACAGAAAACCTTTTTTACTGAAAATAATATAAAAATACCTGTTAATTCAATGTACTGAATGTTTACTATAGAAAATAGAAGGATTTGAATTTAGGATTTTCACTTTATATGTATCCTCCACTCCATCTCAAACAACCTATACACATGAATAATGTGAAAAGGATAAATGATACCTAATGCACATATTTTGTGCAGAACAAGCACTCATCAGTTGGTCCAGAACATAATTTTCCACACACATATACAATCAGTGCTTGGTTTAAATTAAAATAGCAATTCCTTAAACATTAACATTAATTGATAAACTTCAATCTTTTCACCTTTCCAACAATTTAACTATACTGCAATATCAAATTCATCAAGGGCTTTGAGCATTCCATCATTAGTTTTTCAATGAAATTCATGGTTGAATTGTTGAAAGAGTGAGAAGACTAAAACCTGTCCATTAAAGTTTAAGGAATTGCTATCTTAATATAAGCCAATCATTGATTGTATATATGTGTGGGGGATTATGATCTGGTCCAACTGATGAGCGCGAGTTCAGCACAAAATATATCTACTGAGGATCATTTAAATTTTTCACATGTGTGTGGTAATGGGTATTGGTTATTTGAGATGGAGTGGTAGATTAATATAGTCTGAAATCCTAAATTTAATTTTTTCTATTTATAATAAAAATACGGAACTAATAATTAAAAAAAAATGCTATTTGAAAATTCATTTAAAAAAGAACTTCAAATGTAGAATTTAAAAGTTAAGTATTTAGTTATATGAAAATATAGCTATTTTTTTTTTGTGTCGGTTTTTTAAATTTCAAATATCATTTTTCTTAAATGATGCACATATATATATATATCGTATCTTCTTACAAAGGTTTTTAAAACAGTAATATTTTTTTTTCCACACAATAATAATAAATAAATAATAATGTTGCCTCGAATAAGCTATTGTAATCAATAGATGCTACTAGATAGAAAAAAATCTGATCGATATTGGATGGAAAGGGATTGGCTAAGATATTAAAATGCACAATCTCCTAACATTTATTGGTTATGAGAGAGTATACTAGGTAACATTATTATGTGGAAAACAAATTCACTACTGTTTTCACTATACAGTACTATATATTCATATGATGAGAAAGAAATTAACTTTGATATAATCCATTTTTATCTTGATAGTTGATTTTATTTTACTTTAACATTACTTTAACACATTTTTTTTTTTACTATTTTATTTACATAAACAAAATAATTAAATAATTTGTTGCTCCGGAATTCTTATGATGTTTCTATATCAGAAGTGCAACAAATACACAGATCTTCAACTCTACAATTTGTCATTCGTCATTGATAATCATATGGGACAAAAATAATCGAATGTTTTGACTCTCAGGAATTTACATAATGATTCACGTGATGTCTGAGAAGAGGAAATGATAAAATTGAGCCATGATCCATCGACCTTAAGCTTTGGAGTCCATCACTCGACCACGGCTCTAAACTAATCAAAACATTATAAATATTACATTAGATAGCACTGCCGTATTTGTATATCTTTATATATATATATATATCCATTTATCTTCATATAAAATGAAGAAATTAGAAATGAGATGATGTGGAAATTAAAACAAAAGGTATAAGATGTAGAGAATAAAACAAATGTCAGCTTAGGGATACGTGTATATGCGATATTATATTTAATGTTTTCACGGATATTTGATGTAAATAAAGTATTTTTTGGGTTAAACCGTGTATTATTTTGTATAATGATATATATATTGTAACAAACATTTTTTTTTTGGAAGATTTTTTAAATCTACATTAAGTTATATATATAGAATCAAACACACACACACACACACACAAACTTTCATACGCTTATTACAACAAATATTTTTTGATAAACTGATTGTATATATATACCCGCAAAGTAAGGATAAATAAAATTTAATGTCGGTGTACATTTGTGTATACAATATGTTTTAATTTGTATGTATATTTGTTGAGTTTAAATTTTTAATAATGGTATGACTCACCGAATTACAACTGGAGATGTATCTTTGCAAAAGAACAGCTGTAAATCAAATATGTGCCACTTGGAAATATTTTGAAATATTAATGAATGTTTTTGTTTTGTTGCATTTGAATATAGATGCGAAAACCACGTTTAACAATGGCATCTATTGTTTTTCTATTCTTTAGCAGAAAGTTAGTTTATTATTGGTAAAAATTGTCTGTAGGGTGATATAATAATAATAATAAAAATGTGAAGGAAAATTTGTATTTCAGGTGTATTTGATAATAAAACGAAATGGAGGGAATTTCTGAAAACGTTAAAAAAAAATTATTGTACAATAAATATAATATTGAAACTATTCTCTTTTTTGTTAATTTTTATAATATTCTATAAAAAAATTTAAACTTCTCATTTGTCTAATTATACTAATAAGTTTTTTTCCTCCTTTATTGCTTATAATTTGATTGTAAATATTAGAATATAAATAAATAGTTTTTTAATATTTCCTAACATTAGAATCAGAAATAATTAATTTTTTTGTAGTCTATATTTAATTACTCCAAGGTTATAATGCAGCTCTAAATACTGAAATGATAGAATAATTATTTTAAAAGATAGCTAGTTACTGCAAGCTATCATTGACAGTGATCATGTGTATCACATGACACAGTTATCAGGTATTTGTAGTAAGAGTATATATATAAATTCAATAATTAAACTTAAATATCATGTTTAATACGCTGTGAAAGATGTAGAAATACAAAAGAAATGCAACAGAATTATTAATCATTTGACCTGGATTTGAATCTGGTTGATAAAACTTGAAAATGTTTTAAGGTTTTCACCAGATTTAGATTTTTTTCCCCAGGTAACTGGATCATAATTAATCAATATTAACTAACAAATTAGTATATAATTATTTTTAATTAGAGGGTAAAATAGGGATAGTAAAATATTCAAACTGTTATCATCTAGCATAGAACAAAGCTTGGTGAGTAATGCTTTTTTTTTTTTATCTATTCCTCTATTGGTAAAATTTATTTTCTTTATTTGAATATTTAAAAGGCATTTCTACTTTTATGTGTAATAAGGAAAAAACTAAAATTATAACAACAATTATGAGAGCTAACAAATGAGTAACTGAAATGTTCTATAGTCAGAACATTTTTTCTTTCTAACTATTGAGTTCTGTGATTGTGGTGGCTAAAAGAATTATATTGACTAGATTTCTATCTTTCAATTATGAAACATGATAGAGCAACTGTTTATAATTTGGAGTGCAATATCTTATTACTGTAAATCAATATCCTAAAAGGATGCATTATAATTGCATGTTATTTGAATAAATTGCAGAGTCAGTTTTATCTCATGATGCAACTATTCTTTTTAGATAGTGTTATGACTTTTTAAATAATATTCAAACCTATTTAAATATTATTTTAAGATATGATGAAATTTCATACCATGTCAGTGGTTCTTCAATCACTTTGTTTAAACACTATTGAGTTTATAGTTATTTTGAACAATGAGTTTGATCTCTATTTTTGACAAACATCATTCATAATATGAATTTTTTTCTTTTATGAATAGCCTAATATTTAGTAGGATTTACATTTTTATGTACATATAGCTATCATATATCATATAAATGTTTAATGCAATTGTTAAAATTTTCCAAGTTTACAAAATTTTCTTTTTATTTTACATCATACATTTCAGCCAAACTCTTGTGTTTAGCACAGTACTCTCCTTTTAACAATATAATTGCATTGGTATCAAGTAAATCATTTCTCCTTTACATTTAACTTAGAATTATTCAAATTTTATTATATAAAATCTATATTACAATTGTTAAATAATCACCTTTAAAGACTTTCTTTCATCTGTCATTAAACTGCAATAATGTTTCTGTATGGATTCTAAAAAAATCAGTATGGACATAAAGGCGTTAAAACAGTTGGTCTTATATATCCATGAAGGTATTGTCCAAATCATGTTTAATTGCAATGAAACTGAATTGTTCTGATGTATTAATAGTTTGAAAAGATCTAAGTCTAACTCTGTTGTTCATTGTATTTAAAAAAAATTAGAACCATAAATTTCATTATTATTGCTGTTATTATTGTTGTTATTATTATTACTTTTTTTTAAAAAAATAAATGTGAATGACTGAACCTACACACAGTAAGTATATATGTAATTCTGTTCTCTCATTTTTTATTAATAATCATAGTATTGTTTTTTTTTTAAATTTGATAATTCTATGATGTTATTTATTATACATATGTCTCTGTGTGTATTGAAAATTACCTTACATTTACAGGACAGTTCAATAAATAATACAGATTGTATAGTCAACAGAGCTAACTAGTAATGAGCTATTATCTGCTATATGCAATACATACTAGGGGAATTTGAATCAAAATATATTAGATATTATACCACTATTGTTTTTATAGCAGCCTTTTTGCTTATGTGTTTGTATTTAATGTTTTTCTCAAGAGTAACTTTTTTTAAATGTTGACTATAACATTAGTGCAGATTATAATCAAATGTATGTACATTTGGATTTCTACAACAATCTCTGAAATATTTCACTTATATTGATGTTGAACTGTCTATTTGGAAAAAAAATATTAATTAAGATGCACTATAGCCAATAATAAAAAAAGAACTTGGTCATTATGATTAATAGGTTATCATCTCCATCTAAAACAATAGTATTTATTTAGTACCTTAATGACTGCATATATTCTTTTCTAAGATTCCATGTGGTTCTAAACCATGGATATTTATGGATGCAATTTATTTTTAAAATAATTTTTTCAACATCTTTCTACTCTAATGTCATTTATAATAAGCTTGAGTAGCCAGTGATTATCATGGAAATACACTTAATTAGTTTCTGATTTTTGCATTTACTACTGAGGCTTAGCATTCTTGTTTATCATATATTGTGTAAACTAAGGAATATTATCTATTAAATTCCGAATTGATGTTCTACATGAAATGAAACAACTTAGATTAAAAACTTTATATGTATAACAGTTTCATTAGAAAGGTATTAAAATATGCTTTTCACTGATAAAATTCTTAGGAGTTAGATACCAAAATAAGTTTTGTGATCCAAACTATAACTCTTGACCATTCTTATTAGTGTTTTGCTATTACTTGTAACTCAGGATACAGTTTATTTCAGTATCTCAATTTTGAAGCTACTTTAATGAGTTTTTACATAATTAATTATTAATATTGGAAGAAACGCATATATATATATATGCTAGAAACGTGTAGGTATAAAGTTGATTTATAAGGTCCACTAGTGCTCATTTCTGCTATATAACGTCTCATATAGTAGTTTTAATTCTTAGCAAGCAATATTTTAACTTCAGCTTTTAAAATATTTTTTATTAAGAAGTAATTGCAATATTTCAAATTTTATTGCAGTACTTCATTTAGTGATTACAATTTTGAATTACTAGTGTCAAATTACTGATATTAAAATAAATTAACTCATTGTATCTTTGTCTTTACAAGTTTTTAAATTCAGATCTCTAAAGAGAAAAAAAAAGCATGTAATTTTAACATTTTTATATTAGAGTTTTGAAAAGAAGTTGAACAGCTGTTATTGTTCAGTATTTGTAAGTTGTTTGATAAACTTGTCTTTTATTACTCTTTTTATGTGTACAGTATATATGTATTTTTTTTTTTTAAGCTGTTGATATTTTTTCTTTAGCTTAAAAGATTTTTGTTTCTTTTTTCTGATCAACAGAATAGTAGTAATCCGATGATAAGATTTCGTCAACTTAAGAATGTTGTTAAAAGATTAAAAAAAAAATCTTTTATTTTTTATATATTATAATACATGTATGTTATATTAATATTGAATAAAAACTATTTGTAAATAAATATATTTTTGGAATAAATATTGAAATTAAAACTAACATAAGAATACTACAATGTATTGGAAATTACGTAAATTAATATAAATTTTCTATATTTGCAACTGTATATATATAATTTTTTTACCCCTAATTGAAAAATTGAACATTTTAAAATGTAAGTGATATGGTGATGTTTTAAGTGATATCGTTGCGATTAATGCAAATTTAGTTTTCAAAAGGGAACTTTATTGACATTTAATAATCATACAAAATATAAAGAAGTAACAAAATAAAATAAAAAAATACATAAAAAAAAATAAATATTATTCAAAATAACATATTAAAATAACAAATACATTCTTGAGTATCATATATTACATAATGATAAATTGCATGCAATGAAACTATCTGTTTTTTCATCCAATTTCTTTCCCACCATTTTTGAATAAATGTGCCATGTTATAATCTTGAATCACTATCGCATTAGAGACTAAGTGGCTCTGTAAATGTCTGTTGGTGAAATTCTCTCATCTCTTAATTCTATTATTTTGATTTTATTCCAGAAATTATTTGGATGTTTTCTTGTAGTTGAATTATACACGAATGAGCATAATAGTACACCATAGTGAGAATAATGCAAATGTACTGACCAAATATGTATAAAGTTATTTTTAGAAAATGATTGTAAGAAGTGCTTGAATTTTATAATTTTTATTTTTGAAAAATTTGGAAATGGTGAAATAAATATATCAAATATAGGGCATGAAAACAAAATACGTGAATGAGTTTCTGTTTCTCTAATGCAAAAGCCTACATGTATCATCTGTGTTAATGCAGTTCCTTTTATATCTGAAGAAATGTGAAGTGGGTAGTTTAATTTGAAAAGAAAGTTTCATTAAACAATGGACACCAGATAGTAGTGGAGACTAATTTCAAGCTATTAACTTTAATCAGAGAATAATACTGCTTTATAAATATTCATATAGCAACTACCTTTTTTGCTATAGTAATCAAATTAATGAATGATAATATTCAGACATCATATATTTATGAACCCAAGTCAACTTTTTTATAGATATGTATTTAAAGTATGTTTAATACATTGTACAGGCTTAAACCTGCATTTATATATGTAATATATGCAGGATTCGAACTCAGACTTTCACATGCCCCACTACTCTCAGTGCCATCTCATATTGCTGACCCACCTGATCACACACACATATTGAAAAGATAAATAATCACCAATATTAGTATTTCATGCTAAACCAGCAATCATCAGTTGGTCTAGATTACTATCCTCACACATATATATAATCAGTGCTCAGCTTTATATTAAGATAGCCAATCTTCATACTTTAACGGACAGGCTTCAAACTATTTCAACTCACAACTCTTCAGCCTTCCATTTCATTGAAAATCTGATGGAGGAATGGTCAAAGCTAACCTGAAGGCAAATTTAGTAATTGTGATATATTATTATTGCCAATCAAAAGAATAAAACAAATCATGTTGAATATTTATTTACCATTTATTTGATATATCCTTAACAAAACAATAAATACACAATCCTGTCTGTAGTAACTGTTCTATAAACTTTTGTCTCTTTATAATATAATAAACTTCCTTATTTTATTATATGCATGTTATGATTTATGTCTGAAAACAGTTTGGGTTAATTTGGTAATAGGGTATTATAAGAAAATGATAACTCTTCATTATTATTATTATTGATAATTGATTTTGTTTTCTATTACATTAGCATAATTTAATTCTAGTGTATTGTGCAACTATAAATATGAGAAATTAAATTCAGTTGTATTAAATGTGATGCCAATTATTAGAGTTGACTATTAGTAATGATCAATTTTATGTCATTGTTTTAGATACTGATATTTCAGTTAATAAAAAGAATTTACCTTATATATGCACTTAAAATTGGATTCTGGTGTTTAGAGATTTAACATAAAATAGTGAAACCTCTTACACTTTTTATATATGTGGATCACTATATCCATATGTAGACCTTTTTTTTTTTAAATAAATTTTCATAGTAATTATATTCAATATTGCTAATGGAAAATGTATTTTAACTCTCTATCATAAACATAATTGGACAAAATCGTATTTGTGCATACTTTCTATAATATTATCAGCTTTAAAATTTTAATAATTTTACAATGAATCACTTTATTCTTCCTCTATAATATTATAAAGTATATTTTTCAAATATATCAATGTTTTAATTTTATATTTATGTTATTTTATAATCATAAATTAATTTTGGAAAAATGTGTAATAAATTGTAAGTTAAATTTTTGGACGATTTTTAATGTAAATAAATGTTTGCAGAATAATTTATATAACTAAACATCACATGATCACCATCTCTATACTAGCATATAATTGTTGTAAACAAAGGAAAAACTCTCCATACAGTAGTGCCATCCTGGGCCAAACAGAGTAATCAATAGATGCCAGAAGGCTTGTGCATAAAATCCCTATTTAGTGCTTACTCATCCAATATTTTTAGACTAGTTTCTGGCTTGTGGCTATCATCAGTGAGGAGCCTTGGATCTGAGAGCACTGCACCTAGATCTTAGAGATAGGTGCAGTTCTCTCAGATCCAAGGCTCCTCACTGATGATGGCCACAAGCCAGAAACTAGTCTCGGGATATTGGATGAGTAGGCACTAGATAGGGATTTTATGCACAAGCCTTCTGGCATCCATTGATTACTCTGTTTGGCACAGGGTGGCACTACTGTATGGAGAGTTTTGCCTTTGTTTACAATAATTTATATATATGTGAAGCAGTGTAATTCTTGATGTAGTCAAACTTGGCACACTACGAAAAATTGAATTTAAATGACTTAGGATTGCTCTATACAAATGTTGGAAAGCAGCATTTTTTTAAGTTAGATAAAGATTAGCACAGCTATTAGAAATAATTTTATTATCATATTAATGAAACTTTGGATTACTAACGCTTTCTGTCTCACAGTTGGAACAATTTCAAGAGAAAAAAAAGAAACAAGAAACACGTGTTCATCATCACCTGACTTGTTTTTTCTGCCCTTTCTTTTTCACATTCAGCAAGTGAATTGTTTTTCTTTCTAATTACTATCAAATTTATTAAAGAAAATATTTTAAACAAGAATAAATTTTAAAAATTACAAGATAAATAAAATATAAATGGAAATGAAAAATCAAAAATACAATTATATATTCCTGTTTTACATATATCTTTTGAGATCAATTATATTCATTATTACTTAGACTATTTGAGGAAAAAAGTCTATAATATTGTACATTACTATTATTACAGGATCTTAGCATTTCAATATATTTACTGACATTTAAAATTACTCTATTATATTATTCATCCCTTGGGTTAATTTAATCAAATATCCATTTATAAGTTTTGTAAGTACATCACAATAATCCACCGAAGCAATCAAAGCTCTATAATATCTGCAAAATACAATATATTGGGAGGAGGAGAGACATGAAGGTAAAGAATCGTATTATCATTTAGATAGTGAGAAAAAAAATCCGAGGATTGAACCTGAGGAGCCACATATCTGATTATTTCAGAATTACTTAAAACATAATTAATTTTAAAATCTGGATTCTATTATTTATATGTGATTCAAAATAATCAACTATATTATTCTTATAGTTAAGTAATTTAATTCAATTAATAATATATTATGAAGTCAGATTTTTAAAAAAAATCCAAATGTATATCAGACATATTATAGCTATATTCAAATAATTCATTGATAATTGAAATTTGTTTAGATAAAGTCAATTCTGAAGATTTTTTAAATAAAAGGCCAAATATCTAATTAAAAAATATATAGCATTTAAGAAAAAATTAAACAATTGTACTTTCTATATACATTATCAAAGTTTAGATAATTTAGTTAAAATAGAAGCTGATTTGTAGTTCTTGAAACATTTCTTTTCTTCATTTTTATAATTAGAAGTAAACTATTGAAGATTTAAAATAATCTACAAATATTCCTGAATGTGTAAAAAATGAAATAAAAAATATAAAACTGGCAATAGAATGCAAACATTTTCAATCACTATTTTGATAGAAATATTATCAAAAATTTACATATTTCTTAATGTAGATTTTGTGAAGAATCTGTAAAATGTCAACTTTTTGAATTTCCAAAACAAGACTTTATGATAGATTTTTCACATCTAGATCTACAATCATTAAAAGAGTTTTTCATTAATAATTCCATTACAATTTATGAAGCTTTCAATCATTCATCATTTCAGTATATACTTCATTAATCTTGTCTGAATACTGCAAAATCTCCCCCTCACCCCAAATATAATTGTTAAAATTTTTTAAATATATTTCATTTTAAAAAATTAGACTGTCCAGAATATAAAAAAAACATTTTAGATTTAAATACATCATTTTCATTTCCTTATAACAGAAGAATTTTAAAATCATGTATAATTTGTTCTTACTTTTTATTTTATGTAATGTTTCATTGCTATTAAATTATTTCTTTTAATATCTTGCCTTTTTATATATTTTATAAAAAGTAATCCAATTAAATAATTTTTTTAATATTGTCCACAAAAAATAGGTAGAAGTGATACTGTTATTCTTTAAAATATATTGATTCTAGTAAGCTGAAAAAATATGCAACTAGTTTATCAAATGTAATTCATAAGAAATAAAGATGGACTGTGATTCATGGGCTTTGAGTACTTAATACTCTAACAATGCAGAAAATAATATGAGGCTGAAATTTTAAAGAAGTACAACACTAAATGTTTCAGAATTGGACCATAATTCACGATCTTTGTGGTGTAGATTCTACCACTCTACCATTGCATCAAACTATTGCTTGTGAGTCCATAAGAAAGTAAAACAAAATGATAGGATCAGACCAAGATCCATGAACCTTGAATTTCACAGTCTGCTATCTGTCAGTGCACCGAATCACACAGAGCATTGATATGAGTTGTGTAGATGAATTAATGTATGTAGGTTCTTATGGGATATTCTAAAACTAGTTTCAATGAGAAAAAAAAATTATATTTAACTACAATTCCATTAAAAAAAGTATTCAAAATAATATTTTAAAGATATTTAGCAAAAATGTGATCAGTAAGGGAAGATGATGAAAATCTAATAGTTGTTGGGTGAAATATGCAATGAGTATAAAAAGTGTATTTAGGCAGCATTGAATAACAGAAGTAACTTTTAATTTATAAATATGAGTGATAAATTTATCATTTAAACTTCATCTATAAAAATTTCATCTGAATATTGATATATAACAATAATTTGTCATCATTCTAAACAAAATTTTAAATAATATATTTAATATATAGAGTATATGAGCACAGACTTTCACATGTTCCACCACTCTCCACTCTATCTCATAACACTGATACACTTGAACACACATATATATTGAAAAAATAAATAATCACCAACATATATATTTCATGCTAAACCAGCAATCATCAGTTGGTCCAGATTATCATCTCTACACATATATGCAATAAGTGCTCAGACATATATTAAGATAGCCAATCTGCATACTTTAATGGACAGGCTTCAGTCCACCCCACACGCCAACTCTTCAACCGTCCATCCAATTGAAAATCTGATGATGGAATGTAGGTATATAATAAGCTTGTATTTCAGTTATTAAATAATATATTTAATAATATGAATATGTCGATTTTAAACAAACCTGATATGTAATTTTTTCATATTATAATGATTGATATTTATGTTTGTAATTTACTGAATTTTTGTTATATTCATTAAAAGAAAAAGTAATAATAATAATATTAACACTTTAGGGATATTTTTCATTTTTTTATCAGAAATTTATTTCAAAGCAGAAAAATCTTGCCTTTGTGTCTGCAACAAGGATTAGCTATTGAATGTTCATCATTTAAAATCACATTTACAAATCATAAATTATTTGAGAAAATTATTTAGTAAAAAAAAAAAAAAAGGCAAATGATTTATTGCAAGCACCAGAAATGACAGAGAAAATCGTGATCCATAAACTTTGAGCTCTGGAGTCTGTGTTTCCATAACTGCAGTAAACAACACTGGAGAGGGGGGGTAAAGAATGTAAAAAGATTATATCAATATAGAATATACACATATTTAAATTACTTGTATTTAGTCAAAAAAGTAGGCTGACATATATACGTACAGAATAAGATCAAATAAAATTGCATTCTATTGTAGATTGTGAAGAAAAATGTATATTTGGCATAAACACTTAAAATTTAGAAAGAAAATTGCTTCTTTGATTTTGTTTTGTAATTTTAATTCTTGAATAGAAATTTTGTCCATAATTATGCTTCAGTGTTAGAACCAGAAAGTTTAAGAATGTTTGTTAAGTTCATTATATACGCTATTTATAATACATCAACTAAATCTATTATCTTACACTTAACATGATCTTTCATTGTACAAACAACTCTATGTTGCACTCATGTCATTATAGATGGTACATATAAAATATTTTTTTTCTAACTTTATGATTTGATCTTTTATATCCATATGGAGATCTATGATTATAGGCTTTCTGATATTTAGCTATATTCATAAAACATACGATTATAACGCGCGTGTTTAAGTGGAATATATATGCAAAATGAATTTATGAGATTTTGTTTTACATAAAATGTGTAATTATAATATTAGGTGTTTTTTTTTTTTAAATGATCGAATATCTCGTAATAACATACATCATCATTATTTTTAATTGGAACATCTTTTAAGTTGAATTAAATCTAATTTCCATTATCCTGGGTCTAGTGATAATCTTAGAATGGATAAAAAATGTCATTCTAGTAGCTTGTTTTATAAATTAAAATTACCTTTTTATTTATGTAAATTATTTGGAAATCATTAGGGTTTTATTATTTTTTTTATATATAGAAAAGCTCTGTAAAGATTGAAAAATAGCTAATGCAAGTGAAATTTAAAATACTGTACTCTTTTTAAAAAACGCCAAACACTAAAATTGAATCTTTCTAAAAAATATCATTCCATTGCTTCGTTCCATTAAGATTATTTAAATCCATTTAGTTTATTTATTATACCATTCAGTATTCTTTTCATTTGATTTTCTTTTTCTGCAAGTACTTTATCAAAATTCACTCTTTTAATCATTCAAGTACAAAGTGCTTAAGTAGGTGGAATATATATAGGTTGATCTGACTTTCTCTGCTGACGGGTAGTTGTGATATAATATATTAAGATGAAGGTTGCATTGATAAAAAACAAAAAGCTTGAAAGAAATATATATATATACGTCCTTATATAAATATACATAAACCGTTCAAAATAAATATTAATAATTTGATTATATTATAGGAGATATTCTAAAAGAAATTGAAGTAATTAGCATTACAACCCCACTTTTTTTTTATTTACTTGACTATCACAAATTCTACACAACTTTTATAAAATTAGAATTTATAAAGTTTCTTCTAAGAACAAATTACGTCGCTTTTTTTTAGTGTAATCTTTACTGAATATTTTGCAAAATAAAATAGAAATAAATACATGCTTGAAATTGTTAAGTATTACAAATTGTTTTGATATAGTTTTATAGCAATTAACATAATTATTAAAGCTTATTATAGCTAACACAGTTTATGGACATTTTATTTATCAGTTATAAATTTATTAGCAGGTAATCTATTGCGATATTAAATTGTTATGGTGAAAGTAATTTATAAAATAATGTTTTTGTGTGTACTTGGTTACTATTTTTATTTTTAACTTAAAAATATACATTAAACACATTTTAGTTTTACAGATTTTTAATTTAACGTTCTGATTATTTATGAAGCGCATATAAAGTATGTAACTTAAAAATGAAATACTAGATGGTTTTTAGTAATATGTGTCAAAAATGAATAGGGTTCCTTGTTAAACATTTTTTTTTTCAATCACGGCATAATTGCTTATAATTAAAGAGAGAAAGAAAATGAATTGTAAACAGTCAATTTACAAGCTGTTTATGTGTTTACGACACAGATACAATATTATAAATTAAACTGTCTAACATATATTATCTAGATAAAATTATAAGCGGTTCCGTTTTTATGACCATTCAGTTTTTATTATTATAGATGTATTTGCTACTATTTTCTCAGCTATTAGTGACAGAAAAGAATACTTTTATTGATGTTTTTCCTGATTTTTCAGTTTGGGACTATCATTGTAAATTTTGATTTGGAATGATTATCATCATATGAGTCAACTGAAATCCATGTACATTGTATTAATTTTACAGTGAATATTCCGGAAGTTCTCATGGAAGAAAAAAACAGTAGAAATAGGAATGATGGAAGTGAATACTATGGAAATAAAAAACATTAGTGAAATATGAGATTAGCAAATAGACGTTACTTTAATTTTTCTAGTGAATGTGCTTCATTATCTCAAATTAATAAAAGTCGACTACAAATTGTCAAAAAATTTTAAAAAGAGAAAAAATATATATTAATCTTTGCATGATACTGCTATTAATAAACCATTTGATGAATGACTTTACAATTTGAAGAATCAAAAAATAAAAGTATAAAAATTACTAACTTTAAAGTTTTTTAATTAAGCAACATGGAAAGTTTTCTGAATGTTTGCCAAAAGAAAGAATTTACATTTTGATTACTTCACGCACAACATTGATATGATTCACTCTAGATAAATACAATAATGATTAACACTAATCATTTATTATATTTGTAAATCAAAATGTAACAATTTATTATTGATAAATACTGAACATATGATGGAAATATGTGTGAGTGATAGTGATTTGGGCCAACCAATGAATACTGATTCAGTACAAAGTGTATCTTGGGAATCACTTGTATTTTAAGATGTCTTTATTCATATGTTTCAATAATGTGTAGTAAAGAGAAGGTTTATTAAATATATCTATAAAAGAAAGAACTTAGCATTAATACTGATAATGGGTAATAAAATTAAATCATCACATAACAAGATCACTAGAAACAAATTAATTTCAGTTAAAAAAGAGCAAAATACAATTCTAACAGTGGCTATTTCAAGTAAAAAAAATCAGAAATAAATAGAAAAAAAATTATCATACAACTGAAAAATTTTATGAAACTGATTAATTGAATTAATAATTTAAAAAAATATTTTAAATTTTAATCTTGAATTCAGTTTTCTCTTTAACTTACAATAAGAAATCCTCATCTTGGAGCATCCTTACTGACAAACAGATAACATCTATTTGCAGACCCCCCTCCTCATACATGTTAAGGCTTCTCAAATCATCTTACTTTCAGTTTATTAAGACTAAAGTACAAAATTGTCTTCATCCCTCAATTGAAATAGTCATACTAATATTCTCAAAAATTAATTACTATACTTCCATCTTCATCTTCACTACCTCTTTTTTTTAAAAAAGATAAAGTCTGTGTACTAGACTCATTTTGGACATAAAAACAGTTGTCATATTAATAATAAAAATGTATAAACATCAAAAATTAAATGGTATCTGCTTGCATCATATCTATATTTTACTATATCTGAGTAATCAGTGTATTGACCAAACTCATTCCCTAATGTATAATTATATATCCTGTAATTCCTATAGACACCCTATGCTATATGAAGAACAAACTCATAAATAACTTATTAATTTCTGAATCCAAAAAACACATACTCCACTTTATTTTATAAAAAAGTGAGGATTGTGAGACTATTGACTTGGCCACTAATATAGACCCTAAGGAAGTTTCCTATTTTCCCCTTATTTTTAATAAAGCAAATTATAAATAAATTCAAGTTCTGGCATTTGGAGTCTAAAAACTTGGATTTCCTAATAAAAATCAATCTCAAAGGTTTCCTTGCTGCAGCAATGGCATTTGAAAATATTGATCCAATATATTCAATATATGAGAGAAGAGGAAACAAACATTTGTCTACACAAAACCAATTTTCCACATTAGTTTTTTTTATTGAAAATATTCAAAGATGATTGTTTGCTAGTATAAGATTGATAGTGTTCATTTTATTTATCCTTTGGTTTTTGAGATGTCATTTTATATTTATTCTAATATCTCCAAAAGTTAAATTTCTTTTTATCAAGACAAGTTGCTAAAATTAAAATCAGAGACCAGGCCCTGGCTATTATTGATATTATAGTAGCTGTTTGGAGTCTAATTTTTCTTCAGACATCACTGTAATATACAGACTATAATTTAGATTGACTTTTTTAAAATTTCTTTTTGAAATACATATAACAACTTAAAAAAAAAAATATATATATAATTTAATCTTGTTCATGTATAAAATTTTTTTTTTTCAATTCATTTCTATTATCTTGTAGTCCTTTTTATTTCAATAATGATGCAATACAACTTATAGACATGTATATAGATGGAAAAAAATGTAAATATGCTGTATTCATCATTGTAACTGTTGTTTATCCTTAATAAATTTTACTTTAAAATAAAAATTGATACTACATGTCAATTATAATAGCATTTATATATCTTTTATTATATTCTTTAAAATCTCACATCGTTTGTCAGTACTTACATATTAGACCTGCTGTGCCTTCTCACATTTGTATCAATCCACTTATAACTTTCTAATCATGTGATCTGACTAAATAATGTGTACACTGGAACTTGTATAAACTTAAAATGATAAATTCATCAAAATGGACCACATGTACATGATATTTTTACAAGATTTAGAAAGTTATCAGCAGTCTGAATATATATGTGAAAAGGCATAGTAGCTTTAATAGATGACAGTAATTACACCAGACTAAATCTGAAAAAGTACATTTTTAGCAATATTAAAAATATAAATTTCACACAAAAATATTAAATGTGGCATGTATGCAATTCCCAAATGTTACTTTAAATATGGATCTTTAAGCCTGTCATGAAATTACAACACAATCACTAAAGCAAAATTAGCAATAATAATAATATTTCAATTCACTTGCATGTGTAGTGCAATTGTCCTCAAAGCTGTGTATTGTTACCAAATATATAAATAAGAATGAACAAGCTTAGGGCTTTCAAAGGGTCCAGCTTTCATAACTTGACTGGTAATATGATTAATGATATGCAAATTTATGCTAAATATGCTAGACATTCTATTTCCTAGATAAAGCATAGTGTGCAGCCAAGCTATGATTATGAAGGCTGGACCCTTCAAAAGCACTAAGCTTGTTCATTTTTATTTATATATTTGGTAACAATACACAGCTTTGAGGACAATTGTGCTGCACATGCAAGCAAACAGGAATATATATATTTCCCTAAAGTAAAAAATGTATTTGTCTTAATAATAATAATAATAATAATAATAATAATAATAATAATAATAATAATAATAATAATAATGATGATGATGATGATGATGATGATGATGATAAAAAAGCTGAAGTATTCCTACATCTATATCTAAAATATTGGCATGTCTAAATATTATATCTAAAATAGTGTGTATATTTGAAATGAAATTACAAAATACTTAAAATGAAAACATACCATGTAATATATAATAACAGGAATTGTTCCAATGATGAAACAATCGTTTGTCTGTTCTACTTTATTTTAAGTGATAAAATTTTGTTCCAAAATGCAGGCTTATAGTAAATTTTTTTTTTCAAAATGGAGATTTACTTAATACATGATTTACATAAAAATGGTCAGTAACTGGCAGCTCATAATTCAGCAGTTTTATAGGATTTTCAACAGTCCAAATAAATTGTCAATTCCTCTTCCATATTTTGTTTGACAGCTTCCATCAGAGTTGCCACTATTCTATTATGAATTCTCATGATGAAACACTCATTGGTCTCCCTACACAAACCATCAAACATCCACTGTTCTGGAAGAATTCGCCTGGCATGGCTTTTTTCTTTTTGTACAAAAGGCTCTCATCAATTTCAATGATTTTGTTAGGGTCTCCAATTTTACATTTTTCTCTGCTAAACCAAGCTCTGTTTTCTCCCATTCTATGGATGTTAATTTGTGAGCTCAGCTGTAAATAAATTGGATCACTATCAAAAATGGAATTTTGGAACCCTCCAACCACATTCTCTTATGAAGGCCTATTTTATTATTATATCCTCAAACATTGCAATGCCACTGCTCATCCAGAGTGTTGATGCACTTGACCTCATTGATCTCAGTAGTGTGTAAAGTCCAAATGTTCATCATTTTGTACTGTTTAAAAAAAATGTAGTATTAATCAGGAAATGGAAAATTAAATCAGCATTGAAGTAAAAACACTTTGAGAAGAACTTGTTTCAACAAAATCTGGACAATAAATGAAAGTGTAAATTTGTCATATTATTGGATGAGATCACATGGTTTATTTAATGGGATTGCAAGGTTAGACATTTATCATGAATGTGAAAAGGTGGAGCATGTTTCCTACATTGCAGGTCTAATACATAAGTACCCCCTTTTCATATTGTGTATAACTCTGGAATATTTTTTAGTTTCTATGCATCTACATACACACCTGGTTCTCTTGTTCTTTAAGACTTCTACTATTATTTTTTTTTTTCATTTTTCCACACATCCATATCTCTAAAATCTTAAATCTATTATCATAATGTTTTTCTAATTATTCACATTTTTCCTCCTTTAAAATTATAACCTAAGCAAAATCTTTTTATAGAGTGTCATCAAGTCATTAAATAATCTTTTATTAAATTCATTTAAAACATTTTATCACTAATTTTGTCATCAATTAATGTCCCTATTAGTTATATCTGCTATATAACTTACTATTCAATGGTTAGTTTTAATATTTCATTCACTACTTGATTTAATTTTATTTGGTTTTACTTTTTTTTTCAAACTTCATGTGAACGTATAAGAATCATTTTTCAATCAGAAAATCTGATATAATGGGGGTCCTTAATCAGAATGCTAATTTAATCCCTATCAAGCAAATATAATTTAGCACTTTATCAAAAATTTATTTATTATAACTGAAGATAAATAATATCTCTATCTTGCATTTATTTTTTTAAATCTATTTCAATCTGTACTATATATATTTTTAAAAATTATCTGAAAAAATAACTCCATTTATTCTATAATGTATGTTTTCCAGAACTATAAAACATTTATAAATGTTTCTCTTTCTTTATATATAAATATATAATTCGATTTTTACAAAATATTTAGATGTAAATATTAAAATTCTAATTAATATCTATATTTATTTATGGGAGAATTTTATTTAATTATAAAATTAATTAGAAAATTGTTACTCTGCCAGGTTTTATAAATTTAAAATATGAATGTTGGATTTACTTCCCTTATATAACCTGAGAAGATAAACTAAAAGTAATACTGTTGATTTAGTTGGCATGGACAATCTTCATTTAGCACCTAGGTTGGTCACATTATAACTTCCGTATTCTTTCTTAGAAATATGAGTATACAAACAATCACTTATGTATTTTCAATAAAGTTTTTAATTAAAGCCTCATTAATAAAAAAGAACCAGAAATGTATGAATTTATTACAAAGACAATATAAAATTTTACAAATGCCTTTTGTGAAATTATTAGAATTATCTACTAGAATAAAACATTAATGTGAATACACCATTTTTAGAAAAAAACCATTCAAATATCTATTTAAGTATAGATTTACTACAAATGAAAGGAAATTGAAAATACTCCCAATTATTGAAAATGTGACAATTCTCTCTTAAACATTGGTGATTGAGATGAAAAATCTTCATAAAATAAATTTAAAAAATAATGATAATTAGGATAATATAGAAAGTAAAATATTGTGTATGCGTGGACATCAAAGTATTACCAAAATATTTATAAAATGCACATAGTATTATTAGTAAGAAGTTTAATCTATCACATGATCACTATAGTTTCTCTCTGAAGTATGTGATGGCACTATTTAAATCTTTCTCTTGTGATAATCTTTAGTGCTATTTTGTTAGTTTTGTATTTACCTGCTGGAAAAAAAACTGGAACTAAAACAATATTGGGTTATTTTAAAAAATTCTCAAAATGCCAGTATTATACAGATCCTTTTTTTAAAAAAAAAGGATCACCAGATAATAAGTCTTTATCTACCATGTTGCTGATTGGGAGTTTCTAGTTTATTTTTGCATGAACATATTTATCAAAACATTCATGTGTATACATACTTTTGTTAGACTTCAAAAATAAAAACAAATATTTTCTGTAGTTTTTTTTTATATATTTATGATTACCTTTTCACAAAATATTTGTTTGATTTATTTTTTTAGAGAATAATGTGACTAGATTAGATTTTATTAGAATATATTTATTTTTAGAAGTCAACAATACATAGCTCCAACTTGCAATTGACTAAAAAAGAATGCCTTTACATTGGCCACTGCAGATTTATTTTTGTTATTTTTAGTAATTATAAATAGAAGATTAAATTTTAAATAAAATTTTATTAATTTCAAATAATTTGAACAAAAACTTGTTTAGACTTTACAAACTGAGTTAAAACAATTCTGTTTTCCTTTTTTTTTCATTTAATCCTTCACTTGTTCATTTACTCTTAAAAGCCTTAACAGTAAGTAGTTGGATGGAATTTACAACTTTTTATTTGATTAATTTTACTTTTATTCTTCATTTCATTTTCAAAAATTTTGAATTATTTATTAGAAATATACATTTTCAAACTCAAATTATTCTTAAAAGTAATATTTTAATTTTATAAATATATATATATATATATATATATATATATATAAAATTTAGTTATTTTAATATATATATATATATATATATATATATATATATATAAAATAACTGAAATATGTAATAGGTATTATAAAGAACAATTACTTTTTTTTCATTGGATGTTATAGTATTACTAGTAAAAGCATTAAATGAGAAACATAAAGGGAATATAGTGTAATTTTAAAGACTGATACTGAACAATATTTTTGACTTAATTCTAAAAGTACTTGCAGTAATATAATAATCAATAAAACAAGTCATATATAGCATGACATTACTTTATAAAAAACTTGTTTTTACAAAAATGCAATATAGAGAGCATACTAAAAACTCAAACAAGCTCTTATTAATAAGTGCAGTAAGAGAAAATATTTAAAATCTCTATCTGGACTACTCTTATCCACAGATTAAGAGGTGAGCAATAAGTTGGTCTGGGAATAAGAGTATTCCGGATAGAGATTTTAAATATTATCTCTTACTTTACTTATTAATAAGAGCTTGTTTGAGCTATGATCTGGGGATAAGAGTATTCCGGATAGAGATTTTAAATATTTTCTCTTACTGCACTTATTAATAAGAGCTTGTTTGAGCTATTGATACATTCTCTATATTACAGTAATATAAAATTTTATTACCTTTTTTCCAGTCACATTTGTATTAATTATATATATATATATATAATAAATAAAGTTTGATATCTGTATTCGTTTCACAATATATGTAATATACAAATCAATATATATATCAAAATACAGTACAATTTATATAAATTATATTCTTTTAGAAGTACTTTCGACTATACACTTTGTAGTCTTTATCAACTATATAATGTTGAATAATCAAAACGAGACAACCCTTAACAATACCCATAGTTCAATTCAGATTTCCCATAATTCTGTTATCTTAACATTTGATGACTGGCGATTCATTAACATTTGACGATTTCTTGAAATCAACATAGCCTCTTTTATTTTACGTTTATTATGACAACGTTCAATTTGAATAATTTTCATATTTTTATAATCAAATTTAAATCCATATTGACAAGATTTATTATGATCAAATATAACAGATGATGAAGGTTTATTTACATCTGTTCCATATTGATTCTCTTTTTGAATTCTATTATATAAAAGCATATGTTCTTTTATTCTCTTCTCAAATGTACACTTAGATTCACCAATGTATTGTACGCCGCATCCACATATCAATCTATATATAATAGAATTTTGATTAAACTTTGAATTTTGAATTTTAGAATTATTAAGCAATCTATTTATGTTATTTGTAGAGAAAAAAGCAATATGACACAAACCATTATAACTTTTCCTAATAAACTTGACCTGCTCATCTGATATAAATGGCATTGAAATCCATTTCATTTTGATATTTTTATTTTTAATTTTATTATAGTGTTGATTTCTTTTAAATCCTTTAATAATATTAGCAATAGCATTTTTTTAATAACCAATTTTCAACAAGTCATTAACAAATAAATGTACATTTTTAATTTTATCACTAGAATATTTGCATAATTTTTCATTTCGAAATAAGAATGATTTCAATCCAGACAGCTTATGACACATAGGTACATGTGATTCATATGGAATAAAACCTCTAATTGAAACTAGAGGTTTTATTCCATATGAATCACATGTACCTATGCGTCATAAGCTGTCTGGATTGAAATCATTCTTATTTCGAAATGAAAAATTATGCAAATATTCTAGTGATAAAATTAAAAATGTACATTTATTTGTTAATGACTTGTTGAAAATTGGTTATTATAAAAATGCTGTTGCTAATATTATTAAAGGATTTAAAAGAAATCAACACTATAATAAAATTAAAAATAAAAATATCAAAATGAAATGGATTTCAATGCCATTTATATCAGATGAGCAGGTCAAGTTTATTAGGAAAATTTATAATGGTTTGTGTCATATTGCTTTTTTCTCTACAAATAACATAAATAGATTGCTTAATAATTCTAAAATTCAAAATTCAAAGTTTAATCAAAATTCTATTATATATAGATTGATATGTGGATGCGGCGTACAATACATTGGTGAATCTAAGTGTACATTTGAGAAGAGAATAAAAGAACATATGCTTTTATATAATAGAATTCAAAAAGAGAATCAATATGGAACAGATGTAAATAAACCTTCATCATCTGTTATATTTGATCATAATAAATCTTGTCAATATGGATTTAAATTTGATTATAAAAATATGAAAATTATTCAAATTGAACGTTGTCATAATAAACGTAAAATAAAAGAGGCTATGTTGATTTCAAGAAATCGTCAAATGTTAATGAATCACCAGTCATCAAATGTTAAGATAACAGAATTATGGGAAATCTGAATTGAACTATGGGTATTGTTAAGAGTTGTCTCGTTTTGATTATTCAACGTTATATAGTTGATAAAGACTACAAAGTGTATAGTCGAAAGTACTTCTAAAAGAATATAATTTATATAAATTGTACTGTATTTTGATATATATATATATATATATATATATACATCATATTAAACATCCATATATATATATATATATATATATATATATTGGATGTTTAATTTGATGTGGATGAGCAAATTTCAACAGTATTATTTTATCATTATAAAACTTTGGTGAGAATGAAATTTATTATATTTTCTTTTAGTTGATATAAAATATTAATCACAAAATAGTAGAAAATGTTTTGTTAAGTATATATACTTTACTGAACTATCAATCATACACAAAAGTAAAAGGCTAAAATTTTTTTTTTTCATTTGTCATTTAAGTAAATTCATATTTAAATGGCTATATATCTTGGGACCTTTCTTAAATAATCATTAGTAAAATGGAATAAATATATTTACTGATGGAACAAATAAATAAATAAACAAATAACTGTAAAATAGGGTATAACAATTAAAAGTAAATTTGATTTGCAAACTAATATTGTATTGTGTGTTTATGCTTGCTTTTAAATAGAACATTGCAGCATATGACATTTTATACTTTTTTTTTTATTTTTATCAATTTCAAAAACACATTTATTTGATAGTAAATGTTATATGTTAATTATTGTTAATTTTTTTATGCTTATAAGCTTATAGCTGAAATGATTTGAGTACTAAAATGCTGTAGTAGTTTACATATACAGTAGAGCCACAATATCATTATATTTTCTTCCATATCCACTATATTTTGTTACAATCTCCTCTTCTCTTACATGCAATGTAGTTCATGTTTTGGTAACAAGTTTTGATTACAATTGAATATACATTTATTGAATTGTAAGGTTTTGGATTTTTCAATGTGCCTATATATAAATATATAAAACACAGATGCTTTTTATGTGTACAGTATAATATATATATAAATTAAGACTATTGCGTAAGTAAATTGGAAAACAGTGGTAACATAGTTGCTAATAATAAATTAAAAAAATACATTTACATATATATTTACTGTGAATGTATTTACTTATTTACATTCACTCAAAAATTAAAATGAAAAGCTTATATAACATATCATTATTATAATTTTTTTTTTAAAAATGAAAATTGAAATATCAGAATTTCATAACAACTACACATGCTCTGACCATTATTCTTTTTTTTTTTTTTCAAAATAACTTTCTTTTTCCTATGGAAACATTAATAACAGTTTTGTTATTAGAAAGCTATGGCATTACTAGTTATTTTGATATTTTTAAGTTGGTATTGGTTTTGTAATTTTTATAGTTACCCATTCTTTCCATTACCTATTTCAGATTCTTGGTTAAACTCTTCAAATTTTAAGATTTGTGATGTAACAGTAAGAATGTTATACAATTATTCTTTTTGCTTTTACTAAAATAATAATTTTTATTTTATCACTTATGAAATAAATTTTATGAATTTTATTACATTTCATAAAACTTTTTAGCTTTACACTTAGAAAACATTTTATTATGAAAATACTGCATTACATCATTGCGTTTTCAATTTAACTGAAAAATTGTTACAACGTTCCAAGATGAAAAAAAAGGTTGCTATTTTATCATAAAATTGATTAAATGTATAAAATGTACTGATTTGTCTTTCGTTTACTTAGATTTTTTTTTGTGTGTAACATATAACTGAAATAGTGTTTATTGATATAGTGTATATATCATAGCTTAACTTTAAGTTAAAATGCTTATATTCCTAGAATATATTATTAAGTTTATTTTAGGAAGAGATTAATGTAATGGTATAATATATGATTTATCAATGGTTTGAAGTATTTTATATTTGTGCTTTATTAATAAATCAATAAATGTCAATCACTGGTCATTCATGTACTTTGCATTTTAGCTAATTCAGATAAACACCTTAAAATAATGTTTGATTTTCTTAAATGAAAGTGTTTTTAAATTGAGATTTGCTTACATTTTAAAGATTTTCACAAAGTTGTTTTTAGTTTAAAGGTTCATTAATATTGCATTATACTGGACCGGTTTAAAATTTTTATTATTACCTCATCTCAATGAAAATAAATTTTTTATAAAATTTTTATGTAAGTGGAGACCATAATTATGGAGAGGTGTTTCATTTTGCGATTATCATCATTAATTGCTATTTTTACACCAACAATTTTTTTTTTTTTTGTTATCATTTCTCTCCAATTAGTAATTTATTACTTTTGTTAAAATTCTTTTTAATTAAATTTTTAAAATAATATTTTATGTTCATAATTTTTTTTTAATATATATTATTTACTGAAATTTGTTTTTAATGCCATTTTTCTATTTATTCAATAAATATATTTATGATGTATTTACAAATATTTAAATTATTTTTTATACTGCATTTTTTCTTTCTATTTTTATCATTGATCTTTATATTTTATATATATTTGTGCATTTTTTTTTTTAAATTAAAAAAAAATACAAATTAATTATTCATATTGTTTCTCTCTCTTTTTAATATATACATATAAAAATCAATTATTTTTGCATTGCTATAGCACAATTCTGAGATTTTAAAATTATTTTTATTAGTCATACTATTTTATAAAATGCGTTTATATGTATGTGTTTAACTCTATGTGTGTAGATTTACTGTCTCTTCGTAGTATGATGATTTAGTTATATAGCTCTTTTGGAAATAGTTTCTTGTAAATATATGTGCAGACAATTACATGCTTTTTATTTTGATTATTGAAGATAATTCATGTATAAAAATGTTCTTAGCAAAATTAATTTTTATATCACTAACATATGACTTCAATTACGTTTTAGTTATAAAAGTATAGTACTTCTAAAAGTTAGATCACATTTTATTAAAAATAAAAAGGATCAATCAAACATGTTAAAAAAATTGAATTAAAATAACAATATGATCCAGTTAATCATCTTATTTCTAATTGGAGATAGCTATCTAATGATTTTTTGATAGAAAGAAAACCATATATTTTCACTACTAAACATTTGACGTTTAATTGGTGAATATTATTCATTTTTTTTTACTAGAAAGAGAGACTTGGAGATAACATTACTTGCTGCAGACTATTTAAAAGCTGTCTAACTATAACAGATTAGTGAAATTACAAATAAGAAAATGAAATATGGAAAACCATTCCCATCTTTACATTTTTAATATTAGGTTAGTTTATTTGATTATTCATACTGAGATTGCTATCATAAAAATAGCACAAACCCACACGCATTCATATATAACAGTGAAAATTACTTTGGTAGAATTGAAGGTGTTTGTATTATTCTAAAATAATAATTATTAATATTTTAATATGACTTTTTAGTGTCGTATTAGTTAACTCAATCTAACTTGTAAAAAATAAATAAATATTAAAACTACCAAAATAGCTTTTAAACCCAGTATATTTAAGTGATCAAAATGAGATTTTTTATTTTTTATTTTATTCAACTGGGAATAAGATCAGGGATCTTCAACATTCTACCACTATTTTAAATCATAATCAGACTAATAAATACTCTTAATATCAATGATATTATAATTGACAGATTTTTACATTAATTTTTTAATGATCCAATAAATAAATAAATGAACGTTTTTTTTTTTTTTTTTTAAAAATTGATTTCCATAATTTGGCTTACAAGTGCTAAACTTCTTTCATTTATACCTTTGACACAGTCCACTTTATATACATCCATTAATGATTATTACCAATCACTTATAAGACTAGAAATTATTATATTTAATATGTAATGATATATCTAGATCATCACCATATAGCAATGATATTGTCATACTTGTTTAACTATTAAAGTTGTTAGCTAATTTTTTTTTCTTTTGAGCTGTCTTTGTAAGCTTGGATAAAGAAAAAGAGATTATTGCTATTGAGTTCAAACTGAGATGTAACATAGAAGATTTAATAATTTTTGTTTTGTTTTGGGAAAAGAGTTGTTAATTATAGCTTCAACAATGTAGAATCATTGCTATGTATTTTTATTTACAGGAAATCATTGATTATTTGAATGTCAGTCATCTAATTTGTTAATTATTCAAATTGCCATCATTATTCTTATCAAAAAAATTGTAGATCTCTTCTTAGTAATTGGAATGGAAGTAATATATCTCCTATTGAATTATGTACTGTCTACAATTATGAAAAGAATAGAATAATGCCCATTTGTCTTTTAGAACTGTTTTTATATAATCTTATTTTTTGGTTTAGTTTTAAACTATAGAGTGAATTTTGTCTATTATTTTAATTTAGATGAAAATTTTATTGAAATAATAATTGTGCCACTTAATAACTTTGTTTTCAGTTATTTATTGAAAAAATATATGGTTGTCAAAAACAGTAAATGAAATATTTTAGAAGTTTAAGAAACATTTATTCTAAAAATGCATTTTAATTATTAATAAGCGGAAACTTAAAATATAATCTTTTTCTACAAAAAATTGTTAATTATTATGATTCTTTCTTTAAAAAAATAAAACAAACAAGCAAAAAAATTACTGGTGTTGTATATTTGGAATATTTTCAATAAGCTGGAAGAGATTTGAACATTTATATTTGCTGTCTGTAATAGTTTTACAAAATTATTATCTGTAACTTTAAAAAAAAAAATTTTTTTTTATGTTCATAAAATCTTAAGATAATAATTATATATTTATTAAATGTAATATTTCTTGGGTGTGCATGGTTTCAATTTTTAGCAGTTAAAAAAAAGGTAAATAAATTTTTAAAAAAAGTAAAATTAATACAAAGTAAATTTTAATTTTCTATATTTTAATTTTTTATTTCCCAATGCATATACAGTATATACTTGTATATGGTATATGCTAAAACATAAGGTTGATAAGGTTTGCTATTATTTACAAATTTTTATATCCATGATATAATTTGAATGTTATAGAGATGAAAGGATAGGATGATAATAATTATTTTGCTTAGCATTTTAATTTTTGAAATGCATCCAACTTTGACCGTGAGATACATTTTAATATTATTTACAATTTTTTAGTTTTTAATAAATGCATCATATAAGCAAAGCATTATATATGTGTTATAATGCTTTAAAAAATTTTTTTTATGGATTATAATAAACAAATTTCCTTGTTAATATTATTATAATAAAGTCTCAAGCTAAATATTTTAATATTATGGATTTAAATAATTTGTTAGCCTATTTAATTCTTAGTAATTTAAATATACTTAGAGTATTTAATATTTGCTTAAAATACTTTAAAAGTTACTATGTTTCAAGTAAATGCAATGAACAAAGTTATTTTATCCTGTATAAAAATGGTCATTTAACTCTGTTAGGATCTTTGTTTGATAGATTTTTTTAAATAAATGGTTTTAATGTAATGATTTATTAAATGTTAGTCGATGTAAGAGTGTTTAAAATCAGAATTTAGAGATATTAAGTATAACTAACTGAGATAAGTGTCAATTTAAATCAGTTTTAAATGTTAGTCATTAATTTATTTTCATTGTTTTAAAATAATGGTTATATTTAGTGTACTTGTGAAAGTGGATATATTTGCATGCATGTGAATGAATGTAAAGTTTAATAGGTTATTAAAAGTAATAATATTTTAAAACAAAGTGTACATCTAATAATTCTAATATGAAAAAGCTTTTAATTAAGATAAAGTAAAATAATGAAGATATTTTAAGATAAAATAAATGTTTAATTTAAAAAGAAATAACTAATTTATTAGTATTAAATAAATCATTTATTTAATAATAAAATTGTAATTAAAAAAGCATTTGTATTATAATTTTTGGTCTAGACATCACATGATTGAATAGTCTGGATTGATAAAGGTCAGTGTTAAATTAATCAATTGTAAAACATAAAAATATATTAGAAACTTACACATTATGATAAAATACTGGAAGGGGATTGCTTTATCTATGTTACACTACAGGAAATGCAATGGAAAGTCTTGATGTTCATGTGTATTTAAAAGAAACAGGCACCCTATTACAAAAACAATGTAATCTGATTCTTTAATTACTTCACTTCAACATTAGTTTTTAATTAAATTGATTAGTTTTAATTAACTTTTTTTAAGTCAGTTTAAAAATTTTAAGTTTGATTCTTTATTGTTTTCATGGCTGAATAAAAGTTAAAAACTTTGCCATTGCAGTATTACTCCTGAAGTATATGTTATGTTGACTCATCAAATAATAAATTCTATAAAAATGCTGAAAATCTTAATAATTTTCAAAAGAAGTCAATGAATGATAGAGCTCACCTGAGAAAAAATATATTACTTATTCTTATACTAAAGCATTAGCTAAATTTGAACTTTTGCTATAATAATTATTTTTGACAATATAATTACTTTTTTAATTAGTTATTAACATTAATTTTAATTGCAAATGAAGTTATTATCTTTATGCCAAATTAAAATATGAAAATGATGAACTACTATCAAAGTATTGAGTTTATTAAAAAGAGAAGTGACATTTATTTAGGCTTGTATTATAAAATTATAATGAAGACAAAGTCATAAAAATCAATCTTTTAAATATCATGAAGAAAACACTTTTCAGATATTGTCACACTAAGAGGAATAAGTTAACTTTGGATTACATAATTATTCATTCCATGTTCATCTATCTGTTCATTAGAACAGTTTTCTGAAATTACTTATTTGCTTTAAATATATTGCTTTACATTTAAAAAAAAAAGGAAGAAGTAATTTAAGCTTACAACATTATACATACTATTACTAAAATGTCAACGTATCATATGAAACTTTATAAAAAAGTTATTAATTAATATTTTCTTTCTGCTCATTTCTCCTCCAATTATATTACAATTAGAAATGTGTTATAAAGGAAACATATATTATTTAAGATATTTATTATCATCTTTTGTCATCTTTAAATTTGTTAAATTTAAATGCAAACATTTTCTCAAAATAAAAATATATCTGCTATAAATCTTCATATATGTGATTTCTCTGCTTTAATGAAAGACTGTATGCCATATCATTTTAAGGAGACAACAAAAAGAACTTGAATGAAAAGAAATAATTTTTTAATAAAGGGGAAAAAGCCTTTAATCTCTAATCTAAAGAAGGGTATAATATGTATCATATATATTTTGGTATACTTAAAATTATTTGTAATTATAATTTATGTATTATATTATTATTAATATTATTTCTGATATTATAAATATGCATATAATAGTGATATACAAGAAATGAAATTGGATAAGATATACAGTAAAAGGTTTATTCTATGAGTTAATTTTTACTATTATTCTGGAGTTCTCAAATTATTGTTTAAACTTAAATAAGTGATTGTATCCAAGATATAATTACCTTTTTATATATTTGATATAAGTATTTATAAACAAAAGTAGTATGAATGTCAGTATATGTGTGAGAATTTTAGATAGTTTATAAATTGAATGTTGCCATCATCATGCAATGACAGTTTTATCAGTGTACATATATTATTATACTGAATGGATGCATTGGATGCCTTCTATTTGCACATGTGAGAGGTATATTTAATTATTATTATTAGCTCCATACCTTATACTATTAGTGGTATTTTTTTAGGCAATTTTAGGTGGATATTTTATTGCTTTTAATATGCATTTAGTCTCTCCATGAGTGAGAGTACAGATTGTTTATTTATTGGCACTGTCTGCACATAGTTACTAGGAGTCATTCATATTTTATTGTTTGTATTGTCATTATCCATTTTGTTATAGAATTTCAATGTTAATGTGTATTTTAGTATATTGCAAATATCTAAAGGCGTATTATCATATAATTCACTATTAGCTCCACTATAATTTTAAACTTAAACTATATTATAAGTGTTGAATGTATTTATTTTCTCACTCCAACATAGGTATTATTAGAGTTATATAAGTGTATTATTTATCTTACATAATATTTGTCACTATCTTTTTAAAACCTATAAAGTGTCTCCATAATGATTTTTCAATGCTGTTTTGGTCATGAAAAGTATATAATATCACACTAGGGACCTGGATATAGGCATATAGATGTATTGTTGTTATTCTATGGGTATAATGTTTGAAATAAAGACTATATTAGATGGATGGAGAACTTTTGAATAATGATAATTAATTATGTTACACATATTTAAGAATGTTTTTTAAAAGGTACATTCATGTGTAAAATGTATTAATATTTGTGAGTATAATATATTAAATTATTAAAAGTGATAATGCTTATTGTAAATAAATAGTTTTTTATATAGAAATTATTATATGATGTAAATAAATACTTTTTGCTATTAATTAAATATGTTTTTTTTTGCCATTATGACATTATTGCATTTTGTACTTTAATAAAATTTTCACTATTAATTATTTTATAGGAGTACACTTTAATTGTCACATAAAATTTATTTATCCTCTTTACTTATTGCTCATTTTACCTGTATATGAGAATTTATTTATTTTCAAGTTTATTCATTCATTTTGCTTATTGTTCATTTTCACCTGCAATATTAGAAGATAAATACTATGTTATTTATTTTATTTAATGTAACAGAAGAACCTTGTATTTTAGTAATTAGAATTAATTAATTATTATATCCTCTAAAAGAGGACTCATACTCTTGTGTTTCAAAAATCCATAGCAATTATGGTGCCTGTTTGTGTAACCTTTGATTCCAGCATTTGTGACAGAGCAGCATTCTAGTTTGTTGGTGGGTTACAATATATATTAAATTATCTAAATCTTTGATTCTCCAAAGTAACTTAATTAGTTCAAATCATCAATGAATTATTGTATATAAGTTTTGAATTTTTTATTTTATTATTTTGTATGAGAAATAATTTTTAAGATTGTATCTATTTATTATAAACTATTATTCAGACTTGTCAAAAGACGTATACATTTTAAAGTTGAATTATTGAGTTTTTAATTTAATACTAATTCCAGAATTTTATGAAACTTTCCACTACTGTACATTATTTATATTTACAGATTCTTTTATTTTGTATTTGTTAGTTACTGGACTTTATTGAATTTTTTAAAATAACTTTTAAACATTTGATAGTGTTTTAAAATAAAAAGTATGACTGTTATTATAATTTATAATACAATTTAAGTGATAATTTTTTGTATTCATCAATTTCTAACACTAAATGTCTTCAAATAAAGTTTACAGCAATATTTTTATTTTGTAATAAATATTCACTAAATAATAACTTGCTTACAAAAGTACAATATATATAACGTTTTTTTCTATTTTCTGTTAGTTTTTTAATAATATTATGTAATCTGAACAAAACAGTTGTTTTTTTATTTATTGCTTAAGATATTTTTTACAGATTGATTTAGTATATATTTTCTTCTTTGAATTAAACCTCAAAAAGTACTTAAATGAATTGGCTAATCACATTTAATTTTTATTTTTTAAAAAAAATCATTATGCAGTTTTTCTGTGTCAATCCTAATAAATTTGATAATTGTAGGGATGGTTTATCTTATTATATTTTGATAAAAAATGAAATGTGGAAGTTTTTGTATATGTACACCATGGAAGTGATCTTAAATTTCTTCATACCGTAATTATATTTTCAAAAAGTAGTAAAAAGAGAAAGTTATTAAAATTTATTTCTCTTGTAATGAATATCTGTGACTTGAAATTTTTAAGACTACAGATGATAAATCAGAATTAGATTTATACATTTATATATTTAAGAAAGTATACTAGAGAACAAAGAATTGTTGATCCTAACAAATTAAAAATTAAAAATGATATTGTGGGAGCTATTTCCATTTAATTCTATATATTTATATTGCAGAATAGGATTCTAGTTCAAGAACATTTAATGGATATTTCTATTTGTATAAATACATGAATTTGACAATTTATATTGCAAAACTATTAGCTTCTCATAATTAGAAAGATATGTCACATAAAAAAATAATGAGAAAGAAACAAAATAAAAAATACATATAATTATGCAGAATGTCATAGAAAAGTATGTGCTTGAAGTATGAATTTAAAAATAATATTAAATTGTTAATAATAACAATAGTAACAACTATTATAAATAAATATTAATGCAAATGCAGGATATGGCTGCAAAAATTTTTTTTAATCAGGCTTCACATTTATTAAGATTGTCTCTTTTTAAAATATCAAATGATATATCATATAATATTCCCTACTTTAATATAGTTTTAGTTGATAGTCTGTTAAAATTGATAGTTTGTATTTTGTAGTAATTTTTTTTTTTATGAATGAAGACCAGATTAGTAAAGAAAATTTGTATTTATATATTGGAGTATTTCTGTCAACTAATATTAGGTATTGAATGTCTTTAAAAAAAATAATTTTACTTAAATTTTCCAATTACCTTAACTTTTAGTAATAGCACACAAGTTGCATATACTAATCTGTGTGATATTACTAACAGTTGAATGTAATTGGAAAATTTAAATAAAGTTAATTTTTTTTGAAGACATTCAATACTTAATATTAGATGATGGAAATAGTCTAATATGTAAATAGAACTAAAATACCATAATCCTAAACATTTGGGAAACTGATTGCATTGCCTATATTTTATCATGGCAAGTGTTGTGAAAAAATTATTTACTTATTAAAGTGTAGACTTAGAAATGTTTCAGTTATCCAACATTTACTAACCTGTTTGTTTTCTGTATGCATAACTTTGTGAAAGATTTATGATTAATTTTTGTAAATAGGAAACTTCATTATTTCCAAAGATTCTATTAAAACGTTGTCTAATACAATTAAGAATATTAGATACAGTCTATAACTTTTAATAACATTTCAAATTCAGTGGCCAGACTTTTTTTTTTTTGCCAAGAATTGAGCCAAAATCTTCACCAGGAAAGTCACTGTGCAAATTGATTGCATAGATACAATTCATTCTAAACTGTTATTTATATGTATATTAAGCAATTTTTTGGAAATGGTTAAGTAATAAGAAATGGCATCATTAGGTGATGCTATATTTCCACTTGATCATGTGCAACAGAAGTTTATCATTGCTAATTCTCTTATTTTTAATAAAAGTTATAATTAAATTTGTTTTGATATTCATTATAAAACAATATTTCTGGTATTATCAAATACATTAAATAATAAGTTTAGTTTATAATCATATGGCTGTAAATTTATTAGAATAAAATATAATGTACAAAAATTAAAATTAATATATTTGTAGATATCTAAATCAGTTACAAAATGTTTAAAGATTTCCTCAACTTTTATATAGATTTTAATAAAAATATGTGTAATGAATTTGTTGAAGTTTAGCAAAAAAATACATTTTTAAAATAGAGAATTGTATGCCATTAAAAACATTTTGTTGACATTATGATTTAAAAAAAATGTAAATAAATTATTCACTATGTAAAGAAAAAAAAACAATAACAAAAGAGGAATTTTTGTGTTATATGGAATTTTAAATTCAAATGTGAAGCATTGTAATAAAATTTTATAATGAAGCCATGTATATGTAATACGTTTATGAAATTTAATTGAAGAATTAATAAGATTTTAATTAAATGCTCAAAGAAGTTAAAAAAACCCTCATTGGAATTATTAATAAAATATTGCTTTTCAACTATAGAGTGATTATCTTTGTTATGTGTAAAATATGATGAATTTTCATCAGTTTTATTTTTCTTCAAAGTCATCATTTTTAATCTATAAAGAAATATATATATATAGATGGAAGATTTGTTAATTTGTGATGATATCCAATTACCCTTATCAAATATTTAATAAATACTTTTTAACAAAATCTTTTTTTACATATTCATTATAACATGAGCTTTTCAATAAAGGAAAATCGAAAAATAAAAGATTATTTCAAGTAAAATATTTCAAATATTATTGAAAATCTAATATTCTTGTACTCGTTTTTTTATTATTTATAATATTTAAAAATAAATAATTTATTTCAAAGTTTTATATAAATAATAACAATAAAATATTTCATATAGTAAGGAGAAAAACAAATTTGATTATGTATATGAATTTTTTTTATTATGATGAAAATTTAAAATATATTAATATTTAAATTTCCAACTTTCTTTTTTTTTTAAGTAAAAAATTGTTTAAACTGTCCTTTTATACATATATTGTATGAATATTTGTATTTTTGATTCTGTTTTATACTTCATCTTCATAAAATATCATTAAAATTACAGAAGGGATAATATGAATTTTCATTTTTAAAAATTAGTGTTAGTTTATGTTAGAATCAGTTATTTGAAACAATCATCCATTATAGCAAATATTTGTTTAATCTTTTTTAAGAAATGGATGATTCATAAGTTCTAATTGAGTTTTGATGTAGGTATTATTTTGACATTATTCAATTTTTATTGCTGAATAATCTTTATTAGAAAACTGAATTTTTAATGTTAATTAGTTAAATAATGTCTCTCTGTTACTATATTTTTCTTTAGAAAAGTTAATTAAGATCAGGAAGAACTTAATGTAATCCAGGAAATGTGTCAAGTGAAAAATCTTGTGGTGAAAAATGGTATAATACTTAAGAGATTTAATGTAGACTTTATGAATGGAAAGTCAACTTAAAAAAAAAAAGTTCAAGTGATATTCAAATGATCATGATTGAAAAGTTAAAAAAAAAAAAAAAGGTTTTAGATTTAACAGTGAATGAAAAAGTTTTAGAATTAATATTTGAATTATTTTGTGTGTGGAGTAAAGTTTTATTTTAATGTTAATATATTGAATAGCTAATGTTAATAGAACGCGAACATATATATATATATATAGATTTAGTAAAAAGAAAATAAAAAAGTATTTTCAAAAGTATGTGATATATCACTACACTTTTTGTAATGATAGTTTTATTTTATTTTTTTAAAAAAGAAATAATTTAATATTATTATAAAATAAAATTTTATATTAACTTGACTAAATTTCACAGTTTAATAATAATATTGTCTAGTGATAATAATACTCCTAATGATACAATTGTACCAAATAACCATAAATATTAAAATGTCCCAATCATAGTATTAGCATACTATTCAAGAGAAAAATAACTGATAATAAAAAGTCTTTAAATATCTATTTATAAAATATTAGAAACCAATGTACTAAACAATATATAATTAAACAGAATTTTGATAGGAAAAAATTATATTATTTGTCTAACAGCAATTTGGGTAAAAGAAACCATATGTGATAAAAAAAATTACAGATAATTGATATAAAGTATACAGATCTGATAGACCATTAGATATTGATTCTAGAGGAGGAGGTTCATTAATTGCAATCAAGAATCATAATGGTTGTAAACTTTTATATATATTCATAATTTCTCATTTGATATAGTATGGTCTGAAATTGAACTATATAAGTCTATATTATTATTGGGTAACATTTATATTCCACCTAATATAGCACATAAAACATTAAATCATTCCTCATTACATATTGTAATGATCCGGAGAAGGAGACTTAACGTAAACTGCACTACAGGGCGCCATCTAGGCATTTGAACCTAGAAAAATTTATAAAGTAGGCAGATACGTCAGTCAAAAAAAAACTTTTTTTTTTTTTTTTAAATTTTGATTCCGGTCTTAGCCCATGTCACTAGCTCAGTGGAATAGCAGAGATTTAATAAGATAATATCCTATCTAATTATATTTCAATATTAAAAAAATAAATAAAATAAGCCACTGCCAGTAATTAACATTCAAAAATTTATTTACGCACATATATATAAGATTTAAAATTGTTTTAGTATCAGTTTTACATTTTAACATTTAACATTATTTTTAACTTTACTTTAATTTACATTTAATTACTATTATATTATAATTTTACATTTTAATTAAGTTCGCACATATAAATTTATGAAAGCTTGTTTATAATGTTGAATATAGATCGGTTACATAGATTTCACGGTCAAAAACATTCCAAAATAAACATAAACGATCAAAATACAAAATTATTGATTACTGACAATTGCGGAGGGAAATTTATATGTAACCCAATAGTATTCACCATAAGATACTTGCATTGTCACCAATAATTTAAAAGACATCCGAATAAATACATTTTAGATACTCACCATAAGGTATCATTATTTATCGAATGTCTATATATTTTGATCAAATATGAAAACCCAAAACATACTTAACCGATAACCAATCCATGCAAGCGTCTATAAACAACTTAAATTTAATGCATTTTTATTTAGGGTCAAGTATGAATAGACCACATAGATTTGCTTTTGAAAATAAACATTCTATCCCTATTTAACCTTAGGTTAAAATTCGTAGTCAAACCGGCATCAATTCATCTGATATATCGATGTATTCAATGTAATAAAATACGGCAGCACAAAAAGTTAAGAGAAGAAATTGCTTCTCATGAGATAGGAATATTACATCTATCTGCAAAGAAGAGCAATAAAACAAAAAACTCCATAGAAAGGAACTGCGGTATCCGACTTATAATTCCTTCCATAGGCAAACGGAAGTGTGCGGCGTATGAAGCGATTCTGCCCGTAGCGAATCAATATTACATCTACTAATCACACCAATATATCCAATCCATTGACCCAATTCAACAACGAAACAAATAACCTAAGATTACCCTCCCCTAATATAACTTTACAAATCTATACAACCATTCACGCCCGACTTAAGTTTAACATTTATATAATTTACCTTAACGGAAAACAGAAATCATAATAAAACTTAAAGAACAAAAAAGTAAATAACTAAATGGAAATGATTTTAAATATATATAAAAAAAGAAATACATCAAATAACATTATTAATAAATTAAGTTGGTCAGATAGGATAATATTGCAATCATTTAACTCTGGAAAGTTTAATTTAATGTTCATTATTTATAAAGTTCTTACGGTTTAAAACAGTTCCTCTTTATCCGTTGCTTGCCATGAACGTGAATTCCCATGCCGTCCTAAGATTGATATTCTGTTCATTCGGAGGTTTTTTTAGTTTAATTGGTCCTCAATGTAGGAAACGATAGTTCATTTCTCCTTTCTTTAACAGCTGAAAGAATTGACAGTGCGTCTGTCAACTCCTTCACTTCCAACTCCGTACTACTACATATAGTCACATCGTAATAATCAATTTCCAGTCACTAACTAATAATTTCCAAACTTGTCCTTTTATATTACTTTGAAAGATTGACTTAACATTACGTCATCGATGTGATGATCCTTTTCGTTGAGGTCCGATTTCCCAATGGATTTATTTCATTTGCTAAAAGTTTCTATTGTTTCCCTATCTGACCGATGTTTTTACATTTAAATGCCCAAGGCTGGTTTACATTTAACTAATTAACAATCATTTCCATTTCTGATTAATTAACCTGTTTTCCAAATCAAAGATATATTTTTATCTCTAAATCTTTTTAAGTTTTTGTTTTTAAAATACCTTTTCTATTTTTAATACAGTTTTATTTTAATAATTTTTTTTATCTGTGCGATTTAATATATACGAGTTTAAGATGATATTTAATTTCAATTTTTAATTCTTAAAGAAAATTTTTAAATGCGAACTTTTTAATTTACTTTCATGTTTAATAAATATAAAAAAAAAACAATGTAACGAACATCTGTGCTTGTTACAATATAGACATGATATTTTCATTATGGGAGATTGGAATATTGCTATAATTATTAACAGCCAATCTATTAGAGTTTCAAATATGTTATTAATCTTTAGTGACTGAAGACATTTACTATACTGCAATTGACATTGAATTATCTCTAAACTTTCAATCTAGGAAACCTATAATACAATCTAAAGGAAATTATGCTAAACATAACTACTTCTGCTTGTATAGAGCAGTTAAAAATACTACTTGTGTATATATATATATATATATATATATATATATATATATATATATATATATATATATATATATATATATATATATATATATATATATATATATATATATATTGCATTAATGCATCAAAAGCTGCAGAAATATTTCAAAATCTATTTCTTAAAAATGTAGAATTATTTGTTAATAATGTAGAGAAATTCATTTCTCTAAAAACTATCAGATCCCACAAATATCCTAAGTGGTTCACTAGAAAGCTTATAAAATATTTAAAGAAAACAGTATCTTCATTCTTTAAAAAATATAAAGATGGATAGTTAAGAATAAAATGTTTTAAAAATAAATTGCAAAATGTTTACTTTAAGTAAAATGTAATTTACTTACTTAATTTTTATTTAAATTTTTTATTAATGAGACATAAATTTATATAAATATCTTTTTATATATCAATAAAAGAGATTTATTTGCTAATATTGGTTATAACTATAACTGATTTATGCATTATATTTATTAATCAACATTTTTTATTAAGTAATCTACATTTTAATAAAAAAGGCAAAATGGCAAACTTTTTGAAATGCATCAATGCAGCAGAAATAATTTAAAGCTTCACTTATTAGGAATTACAAAGTGAAACAAACTATTGATAACATTGCCATAAAATGTACCAAAATAAATTAGAAAATGTAAATTAAGTTATTTAAGCTTTATTTTAACAAATCATGATTCAATAATATATCAACATAGTTTGATGCACTTTCAAAATAACACCTGTAAATGTTTAAAATTACTTTTTAAACTAATCACAATAATTGTAATGAGTATATTATATACTGTATTTAACACAGGTCAGTGCTTTTATTATTAATAATAATATGTTTAAACTAATAATTAGCTTTTTAAGGTAATGCACATGTGCTTTGTGGATCTTAACAATAAATGAATATTCTCATTTTCCAATACAAGATAAAGTATTTGTGAAAGAATAGAATGAATCCACCTATTCTTTCAACTTGAACGTTTAAGTATGGGCAAATCTTAAGTACTGGAAATGAGAGCGTGAAGATATTAAACAGTCACTTTAAATTACTTTTACTATAGCTGAATGAATGACGCCTGCGAAATTTACTAGAATTTAAGATATGTCATTCTTAAATGAAATTAAACATATGTAAATGAGATATTTATTTTGTATAGCATGTTGAGAGTATTCATTTATTGTTAAGATCCACAAAGCGCATGTGCATTAGCGTAAAAAGCTGATTATTAGTTTATTACAATTCAAAAACATCGCACGCTATATAAAATAAATATCTCATTTAAATAATATGTTTAGTAAAATGTTTATTTGTTAGTTATTTTTCTACCTTTTATTTTTTTTATTAGACATATAATATTTATTGTATATGTTGAATCTATGATAATGAATTAAATTTTTTACTTTAGAAAACTATTGTAATTGCTTATTTCTTATATAGGATTTTTGGCTTACAAGATGTTTTGGAAGTCCAGTTGCTCTCATTGTTTAGGATAAAATTGTACTTAATTATGCACATTATTATTATTAGACATTTTTTTGCAGGTTTTTTCTTTTTTTCACATTGAGACTATTTTTATTTTGATAGTTATTGAAAGAATGTGATTACTGTACAAACAGAGTAATAATAAGTTATTATAAATGTAATTTTAAATATCAGGATTTATCAAAATTTATGATGAATTTTAAAAAGGGATTGCAGAATAAATTTTTGTTAAATTGGTATTAATCAATATTGAACTGCTAATGATAATCAAGTGTTGTTACTTAATTATAATATCTTGTTATCTAAGTGTCTTAAGATTCTTTTAGGCACAATAAAGATTATATGTAAGTTGTCAAAACTTCACCTAATTTTAATTATCTCTTATTGATTTAGTCTTTATGATTATACTACTTATATAGTAAATGCAAACTTTAAAGAATTATTATATCAACTAATTTGAATTTATTAAAGCAATTATCAGAGAACAATACACATCTCACTGTTTATGAAATAAAAGACAATTTTTCTCCAATAATGTTATGGAGGCATCCACAATATAAAAGGATCTTAATGTTAAGTTGTATTCTCTGAGGCCTGCACATGTATTTCTATGTTTATATCAAAAGTTACATGTATATGTGACTGTTCAACTATTGTAACTGAGAGAAAAAAGGAATTAGACAATGAGAAGTAAATAACATTGGATTTATTTTTCATGACCTTTCCTTGTAGTAATGATTTAATTGTTACCATATAGTAAATCTTAGGTAATGAAATTCAAATGCATATGTGATTAGAAAACCTATAAACACACACATATTAGTACTATTTGCATAAAATAGAAAATAAAAAATTTCCATAAATAAATATAGTCAATTTTATTAAAAATAATTTCTGATTCAACTACATTTTTGTATATTAAAAATTATATTGATAACATAAACTGTTTTAGTTATATATTCAAATATTTTAGTTTCTCTTTAAAAATATTAGAAATTTTGAATTTTAAATTTGAAAAAAAAAAAAATTGTTCCTAAGGGAAAGAAAAATGCTTTTGGCAAAGGATTATGGGATTCCATCATGGCTGTTCATTAAGTTATTTTGTATGACCTCGTGTCAGCTGGTACTTGCTTTAGTTGTGTTTGTCTGCTGCAGGGCAGAGTTGTGCTCCTCCAAGAGACAGTTTCTGCTAAATGCAACCCTGAGATTTTGTAGCTTTGATTGGTTATTAACGGAGAGTTACTTAGTTATTAGGACTCCACAATTAAGGGGTTTGGAGGTCAGTTTTGATTTCAGAAGCTAGAAACTCTTAAGAAGTTTTGTTGTTATGGTTAGAGGCAAACACTCTACACATATATCTTTAGCATTACAACACATCCATGCAATCGAAATGTACTTTAGGAAGAGCAAATCATCTATAAAATCTATAATGCTGGCAACAATTTAAGCTTTTAATTATTATGAGAGTTATAAACATAGAAAAACACTTTTTTACACATATCTTTTTGTCAATGACATCTGTTGTAAGATAAAACAAAAAGAAAATAATGAGTTGAAAGAGGTTAAAACAATAATAAACATTGATTTTAATCGTAAAAACTAAGAGTAGGAAATATCAGATAAAGATTATTTTCCTGTGTTCATTATAGTTTATCTTGAAAAAACTTTTTTTATTATTAACAACAAATGTTTAAATATAGACAAAATTATAATGAAAATGAAAAGTGGCAAAACATATTTTATTATATATGTATGTGCATATGTATTTGGGATTCAAGCATTAATCTGTAAAGTCATTGTAAATGTCACCCAATTTTTTATTCTTTGTTTTTTAGTTTTAGTTTTTATTTCTGAATTCGAAGGAACGTATCAGCATGAGAGAGTGTGAATGATGATGATACATGTATAATTTTATATATGTTGTGCTTGAAGAGTGTTGATGATACATGTATAATTTTATATATGTTGTGCTTGAAGAGTGTTATATAGCAATTATATATAAAAAGTATATATTTAGGCGTTGTTGTTTTTGAAAGAAGTAAACGGTGTTTCGTCATAATGATTCAAACACTCTAAAGAGGTGTCGTGTTGCCTGATGGATGAGAATAGAGTACTATGGAGATTGACAATTAATGGATAAAAATTCTTCAGAAATTATTGTTGAAAAAAATTAAAATTTCCGCGCGTAGAAAGTTGTCAAATAATCAGAGGAAAGGACTGTAGCATAATATATAGTGATTTATTTATGAGTCTTCTATTATTTTTATTTTTCATGTTTTGTTTTTATCTTTTGGGATTTAAATGCTTATATTTATTTAGAATCAACTGCTATTAATAATAGAAATATAGTAAACAATTTTACAATGTAAAATAATATATAATAGGTACATTTTAATAAAATAATATAAATATTATAAAACCAAAAATGTCACTTGACACAAACAAATTATTTATTCTACTTGTCTGTTGCCATCTATTGTAAGTTTGAATAATGAATAGATACTAGATAATAATACTTATTAAATCTATATTCATTTTTGTGCAGTGTGCTCAGATGTTATTGAATTCTTTAGGCAATAAATTATTTGATCATTTATTTTATCCATATCCAGAAATATTTTATTCATATGCCCAGGTTACTTTCTGGCTATAACCTTTGGCAATCAGGAGCAAGAACTTATTTAATGGATCTGAAATTTTGAAACAATGCGCTTTCAATTAAGCAGCTCTTTAATGGGTTTTATTTAGATATATAGATGGTGCTATATACATAGTATAGAAGTCAAGTCATATCATTGAGTGTTTTTTTTTCTTTTTTCGTGATTGTAAAATAAGTTTATGCTAAAGTTTCTAGTCAATTTATTAAACATAAAAAGGATAGTTTGAAATAAAAACCTCCCTAAATTAGCATCGATTCCTTCTACTTACCAGTGCAGTAACATTAAGGTGGGCACAAAATAGTCACAGTGATGGATGACATGAGTAGGGTAATGTACACATATGCACAAGTAGCAAAAAAAATGCAAGAGCAATCATATTTTTAAAGTAGATAACGTAGCAAATAATAGCAGCAAAAATAAAAGCATACAAAGATTTCATTGATCCACAGCAAATGATTTGATCAAATTGAACTTGTTCACAGCAACATTGGACTATGGATTATGAGAGTCAAAAGAGCCATGGAATGATGATCATTAAAAAAGATTTCTGAAGCCTTTAGTAAAATGATACCAAAAGAATTTTATAAATCATTCAAATATTTCTTCACTGAGAAATCACTTATGGAAATCAATTCATTGCACAACTGATCATCCAAATCCTACATACATTGTGCTGGAATTTAAAACACAAGAATTAAGAATAGTTTAAAAAAAATCAGAATCTTAGATTGCTATGCATTAGTAGTAGTAAGCCTGAATAGAAATAATATTTTAAATGGTTTCACTGAAGAATTCCTACTTAAACTACAAAAGTGAAGACTTTGTTAAATTAATCAAGCCATTTGGGACAGTTCTTCAATTTCAGTCAAAGCTGCTCTCAAATATGCCAATACCAATATACGGAAACAGTTTCTCATTTAAAGTTAAGCTACATAAGAACATAGAAACAAAAGACTATTCCATCTCAAATAACTGATCAGGAGGAAATGTGTTTGATGATAAAAGGAATAAATCATGTGTTATCATGCAAAGAGTGTGGACATCTAACCAATGTTTGTCATAAAATGTATTGTACCCAATGTCAAATAAAAAACAATCCCATTACATCATTGTCTGAATATAAATAATGACTTGTCTGAAAATGCATTAAATAATATCTCTCAAACAGAACAAATAGCAGAAGCTGAAAAAGTGAGCAGGTCAACCTCACCATTGAATGATGAATCATAAAGGAAATCTCCCACAATACTAGCATTTTTATTCCTGTCAATAATGTAATTAGTTCTGTTATTGAATAATCAGAATCTTAATTTAATATTTTAAATAAAACAACTCCGAAGGTTATGGAATGCTTTTACAATATATGCTGATAAAAAGAAATTCAAATGTATCAAACAAACTGATGTCCAGTCAGCTACCATGGAAGAGAAGAGAGGATAAAAGTCACATAAAAGATTATGTGGACATTGATGCAGAAGTTAATGATATGACAGACATTGCAAAAAAAGTTAAAACCAATATCAGTAATGAACACTGATTCTACAATTCCTGTTGATGAAGACAATTTTGTGGAGGTGGTAAGTGAATTGTGCTTGAATAAACTAAATAAAATCATAGATTCTTCCTTTATAACAGTTAATAACTTAACTGAGAATGAAAGTTAATCAAAAACAGTTGATAAAGAGAAGATAATTGTAATATGCTTGTTGCTGAGTGATTAGTTTTTCATTTTCATCTTACTGTTTATCTTAGTCAGTTGTATTTTTTTGTATTTTTGGTTTAAGAAGTGGTGGGTTTTAGATGTTAATGAAGTTAAAAAGTGCATCCGTAAACATTAGGCCTTTAACTCCACTAATAGAATTTATCAACTCAAACAATGGTATGATATTGTCCTACCGCGTGTAACAGGTCTACTTGAAATCAAAATATATAATGGTTCACATATTGACCCTTCAATTTACTTTGTAAATAAAGGTTTTGCAGCTTTCTCTAAATCTTCCAAACCCCCCCCCCCCGAAGGTACAGGGATTATTGTAAATAAACTTAGCTCTTTTAGCTCTTTTAAAATTCTATATATTGATGAACCCTTTACTATTATTTCATTGCTACATAAAGCAATGATGCTAGATGTAATATTTGTATATATTCCTCCTGGACCTACAATAATGAACAGACTGATCCTCACATTAAATTCCATGCTTGGCTCCTCTCCCTACCCATGCATACTTATGGGTGATTTTAATTTGTCATATGAAAAATTTGTTAAAAAGTGGTTACATCTTTTTTCTTCCCACTGATGAGTGGGGAAAAGTTTTTTGGCAAATGGTACCATTTTCTTTAACAATGGAAGACATTCTTCACCAATTGATCTAATGCTTTATTCCCCATCAATTCATCTCCTTATTAATCTTGAAAAAAAAAAAATCCACCTTTTTCAGGCTATGTTGTACTTGTCACTAAAATTGATCTGGATTTCAATAATAAAAATTTAATATCCACTGGACATTCTATTAGAATATTACTACCATCTAGAACATTTGAATTTCTGTTTTCAGAAATTTATATATATTTAAATAAATTGATAATATTTACTAAGGCTGTAACCTCAAGAATGTGTGTGTAAAAATGTGATAATAGGGACCTCTACAGGTCTTAACCACAAGCTTACATTTTGGAAGAAAAGAGGGGAACTTTTTTATTTCAACCTACTTTCTATATAAATAGGTGAAGCTGAAGCAGTTAGATCTGAGAGCGTGAAGCTATTCAATACTTAACTGATTAAGTCCACATTTCTTATTACACATTAATACTCATGAAATCTTTTGATTTACAACGAGTCAATGGAAAGATCTGTTTAAAGTTGTAATTATAAATTTATTTAAATGCACATTGATTACATAAGTAATATTTACTAGATTGATATGTATCCAGTGCAAGCCTGGATAGCATATGTAAGCATATTATCAAACATGATTCAACATATTACCAGAGCCACAGCATCATCAGCAGGCCTATTGGCACTAATGGAAAAATCTACAAAAATATTATTCAGACTCCATCCTCAGTAAATGAACAACAAAAATTAAACAACCTTAAAAATTTATATAATGGAACAGAATCAACACTCAAAGAATATCTAGCAAAAGAAGGAGATAAATTCTTCCCAAATGAATTTACAAGGAAACTGGAGTCCATAGCTGAATCTTGCCATCCTAGCCTTCATGGGATACCTCACTTTGTATATTGACATTTAAATTTCATTACCCCCAATTACCTAGCAAATCTAGCAAATTTCCTATTAAAAGAAATATACACAATATAAAATTTATATCTTATATCACTAGTACCTTTTTTTTAAAAAAAATGATAACCATGGAAAAACTGTTCTAAAAGGTAGAATATAGCCATACATTTTACCTATGCTCTCTAAATGTCAATTTGCAAAAAAGGGCTTATCCACTAATCAAGAAGCCTTTATATTTAGAACTGTTATTGGCACAGTTAGAGTAAAGAAAAAAATATGGCCATGCTGTGATTCAGGTGGATATTAAATCTGCATTTGGGGCAGTTCCTATTGACATTCTGATTAAAACTCTAGCTGAAGTAAGTATACCTAAAGCTTACCTTTAGGTCTTGACAAATTTGCTTCAGAACAGGGAGATATATGTAACTATAAATGGATGAACATCACCACCTAGTATCCCTCAATTGCTCTATACCTCAAGGTTTACTATGGAATGCATTTCTCTTCTCAATATATATAAATCCTTTACTAGCAGCCATCTAAAAAGAAATGACAGACATATATATATCCCAGATTTAAACACCAGTAGTAAGTGTGCTGCTTATATGGATCATATTGCAATTTTCTTATCACCCAGAAAACAAATTCCACTTGTAATAAAATTGCTAAAACAATACACTGACAAATTCAAACTCTTGTTTAATATGGAAAAATCAAGTGCATGGAAAATTTACTCAGGATGCAAAATTATAGAACATTTTAAAGGAAAACCCAGCTTTTTTTTAGATTTTCATTTTTACTTAAATCCTACACAAATGAGAACAAGTATTCAAAACCAACTAACTAATAAAATTGAACATATAATTAACTCCCTAACAAAAGCTTATTTTTCTCTATATGCCAAAGTTTTATTATATAACATGCTAATTGTGACTAGAATGATATATACCAATAATAAAATTTACAAAGAAATTTATTGACCATTGTCGTACATTACTGAGAAAACTTCTTTGGGGTATAGACCACCTCCACTTACAGGATATTTAAAGGCCATTAGAGACTTAGTCCTAGAAATACAAAATCTTGTCTATATTACCCCAAAAGGTAAATGCTAATATTGGGAAGTATCTTTATTACTTTCCCTAGCCACAAAAATTCACTAAAAGTCTATAGTTGAACTTACAAGTAAACAACTATGTTACATATTTAGATGTTGGTCACTTGAGACTAAATTCTTTGATTTTCTAGTTAAGATCAACTTAGAAGCATTACCTACCAATTTTTTTTTATAAATATAAAAGTCAGATTCAATCAATAGATGATTGCTGTGATCTTTGTAAAAGGCAGTCTGAAACTCAATCTCCCATTTATTTCTCATGTCCCAACTTTGACCAGATCAGTGCAGAAATACCAGTCATATTTGAGAATAAAAATATAAATATTGGATATATGTTTAAGGAATTTGGTAACCATCTTTTTTTTGAATGTATGTTTTAATATCTTTGTTTTCTATGCTATATGGAGCACATGATCCATATGTGCATATGAAAACAGTTTAAGAAGACCATTAATTAATTGCTTTTAGAAATATGCTAGAAACAATTGAAAAGTGATAGAAAAGTTAGAAACCTGGTTGAGACTCTCTCAATCTTTAAAGCTATAACATAATGACTTGCCTCAATAATAATATCTCATGTTCTTTGATTGATTTGTTGTATCTAGTGTCTATGATTTAATTAATGTTGTAAAAAAAAAGTAAATAAGTGTAACCAATGTTTTCTTTACAAAGAATGAATAAAGTACCTTTGAAACCTAATATGTTTTATTTATATTTCAAGTACATTTATATTCATTGTTGAAATCATTAAATTAACAGATTTTTCTTACCCAAAGGCTTTTATTATTTGCTTTGTCTATTTTATCTGCCTTGCTTGAGAAAGAAAATAATGCAAAAAAAAAAATCTTTTGTGAAACATCACTATTATATAAGAAAATTTCTATCAAGTCAATTTGTTCCCATATGTTTTGAAAATGAAATAAATTAATGTAAGCTGTGAAGGAAAATATATTTAAGAAGGATTGTTAAGTATTTTATTTGGAATATAATTTTACATGGAGAACAGAGTTGGACAATTAAAAGAAAAGGGAGAAGAAATGTTTGACACTTTAGAAGTGTTGGTTAGAAATAAAGCAAAGTATTGAATTTTGTGATAAAGATGTTTTCAGTTATTTGAGATAATTATTGATATTGGTGATGATCATTACTTTATAATGCTTATCTAAACTCTCAGAAAAGTCTTAGATTGTCTGTGATTTTAGAACAATTGTACTTAGAAATATAATATTTGGCCTTTCAATAAATTTTAGATGATTTACTTCCTGTGATTAATAATAGGAATTTTAATTTTCACAATTTTAAAAAATTTACAATTTTATTTAAGTACTGAAAATAAATCCTCACTGATTAATAACATCTCAAAACTGTAGATATATATCTCTTAGGGATATAGAAAAAGTGTTATGAAGATTTATTATAAATTTTGTTTTTTATTTTATGGCAAAACATATATTTTGCATTAAAAGAATTGAAAATAAGTTATTAAAATTTAATATATTATAAAATCAAAATATTATTCACTGACATAGTTTGTTATAAATGGTTTTTTATCCCTTTTTTAATTTTAAGAACAATTTAATTTATATCTGAAAGTAGAATAGTGAGAAATTAACACAAATGTGAATGTGTACATATATATTATGTAAACATTACAAGCATAAAGCTAAACTAGTCAATATATAATTAAAATTACCCCAAATCCAAAATTCAACCAGACCAGCAAAAAATAATATTAAAACACAACCAAAGGTTTCACTGCTACAAGCAGACTTTTCAAGTGTAAAGAACTACAAAAACTACACAATATATATAATATTAAACATTACCCACAAATCCATTCACTTCTCATCCACCCTTAATATTAAAAGAACTCTTAAATAAGTTAATTGCTTCAGAATAATAAATTTTCAATAATAAAAATTCTTTAATTCTTCTTTTGATTACATTTGATGGAGCTAAGGTTGTCTTTTTTGAGAGAAATGAAATCAAAAGAAGAATTAAAGAATCTTTATTATTGAAAATTTATTATTCTGAAGCAATTAACTTATTTAAGAGTTCTTTTAATATTAAGGGTGGATGGGAAGTGAATGGATTTGTGGGTAATATTTAATATTATATATATTGTGTAGTTTTTGTAGTTCTTTACACTTGAGAAACCTTTGGTTGTGTTTTAATATTATTTTCTGCTGGTCTGGTTGAATTTTGGATTTGGGGTAATATTTGTCATAATTTTAATAAAATTCACTATTTTTATAAATAAATTATAATTTAATAAACACAAAAGTATTTAGATTTGGATTCATACATTCTAATAAATATGATAAACATGGTAACATAAAGTTATGATTACATTTACCTTCTTTAAGATTTTGTTTCAAGTACACATAGCTATTTCCTTCTTTAAGATCATCTCTCTCTATTTTGTTTTTTAAACACATATACATTATTTTTGTTTATTTTATTTTCTCATTTAAAAATATATATTTTTTACCACTTTCATTTTTTTTCACCTTATCTTTCTGATTTACTTTTTCATTTCTTTTCAAACCCATATCTGTAACATTCTCAATTTTTTCTTTTTAAATCATTCAGTAACTCATTTTTTCAATAAACTGCAGAATATTTTTTCTCTTATTATAATTCAGTTTAGCTATTACAATTCACATTATAATTTCATTATTCATTATTTTAAACATAATTACAACTATTTATTTATTGTGCAAATTTTTACTGAATTATTATTTATTTTTTTAATTGTTTTTACTATATTCATCATTATAGTTTTTATTATATATATATATATTACATTTCTTGCATTTGTTATCAATCTGATTTAATATTTTGTTAAATTCACCATTCCTCATAGTAAATATGATCCTATCATTGCTGTTATGATTCGATTCTTATTAAAATAATATTATGTGAAAAAAAAAAAGGAATGGTCAAATTTTTTTTATTACTCTTTGTTGTTCTAGAAACAAATTCTTAACTTTAATTCCTGGAAAAGTTTGGATATGATTAGTTTAAAAGACAGCAGTTTTTCTATATGTGATTAATAGAGATTATTTGACTGTAAAATCTTATTAAGCCACTTAAACATCACATTTTCACCTCTTCTTATACTGGCACAAGCAGTTCAAACACTAGAATCTTTTCCCCCATGATAATGTCAAGTAATGCAAGTTATAGTAATCAATATTGATTACTGTAGCTTGCTCTATATGATTCTACTGTGTGTAAAAAGTTGCTATTCTTATAAAACTTTTCAAAAGTTTGCATTAAGCTACAGAAATTATATAATTTTATCTTGAAATATAATATCTTTCAAGACATGTACTACTAATATTTTTTGATTCAGTATTCACTTTTTAGTGCTACTTTCTATATCGTACATTTATATAATAAGACTAGGGATGACAGTGTTATAAATCACATCTCCACATTAGTTTCTGGCCAATGATCTTCATTAATGTAAGAATTCAGAATTATTTGTTGATATATACTATATATTTGTGACATTTTATAGTAAAATTATTAATGTTCATTTTTAATTAGAATTTTGGGAAGAATATCTCAAAGTTTATTAAAAAAAATTAATTTAATTAATTATGTGTCACATTTTGAAAACTTGCATTTATTTTATAGTAAGATCATTTTATTTACTGCTTAGGCAGAGAATCTGAGCTTATGGTAATAAAATTTCAACAATCAATTTTTTATTTTATATATTGTTGTATTTTTCATCTTTTTCTAAAAATAAATAAAATATTATGCTTCATTTTTTTAAAACTTCTTATTAATATTGTATAATGTTTATAAAATTGTCTTATAATCAGTAACAACAAAAAAAATTCAACAACATTAAAAAGGATATCTTAATAACAAGTAAAAAAATATCATTAATTATTAATAAAAATGAAGTTTTATTTTGTTATTTATTATTAAATATTTTCAGACATGATTAGTTCATTTTTATAATAACTTCTTTTTTAAAAATAGTTTATGAAAAGATTTTACCTGTATTTTATTTGGTCTTCAAGATATTCTTATGACGTACTACATTATTATAATTTATTAAAGGAGTTTTTTTTTTTTGTTTAGATTTTATCTTTAATTACAGTACAACAATTTTGAATAATCAGTGAATTTCCTCTAGTGTTTTTTTTTTTGTTTTGTTTTGTTTGTGTATTATATATATATATATCGAACGTCTTAGTGATATAAAGCCGATTATTATTTTTACTTGGTTATAAACACCAAATCTTTTATGATAATTAGAGAACCCAATATATTATAAATTCACAAACAAAGTATAAATATTTCCTTCTAAAGTATAAATATATCCGTGATATTCGCGTCAACTTTTTATAAGCTGGACTCTTGTTATAAAATTAGAAAATATAAATAAAGGTTTACTTTAAAGAATAAAAATTATCCAAAACACACTTCCTGGTCAACTCAACTGATTGAATCTGTACTAGTAGCAATAATAAAAAAAGTGAACATCAGAGGAAAGTATGCCAAAATTCTCTAAGCTTGAAATAAATCTTTAAAAAAATAATTATAACAATATGAAAATTTAAGCGCATAAATAAAGATATTTAAAGTATCAGTCTTCAATTCCAACTTCAATATTAGTGACATTCATGTAAATAAAATATTTTTATTTTAACCAGTCCAAAATGATTTATGGAGGAAAACAAAAAATAAATAAACTAGGCAATAATCTTTATGCAATTGAATTGCGTTTCTATGCAAATTCAAAAGGTATAATCCATTATTTATTACAAAGTTCATCATCAGTTAAAGAATTTTTTTTAAAAAAATCTCTTCATGCATAAAGCAAAGATAAAAAAGGATAATTCTGGATGTTTAAGCAGATGTACACTAGTGGGTAATAACCAAAATATCAATCAATTTTTATTTTGTAGCAACCATCCTTTAATTTTAATGTCATAAACAAAATAAACTGGCTAAATAAACTACTTTATAATGAGTGTTTTATAGATATATATTCTTGTATGGTTTGGTGCATTGATAGAGTAATAGATTCTGAAGCTTAAGGTCTTCAGATCATTTTTGATTCTCAAACTTTTTTGAACTTCTGAGCATTAAAGCCATTCAATTATTTATTTAATATACATTTTATAATAATTCCACAGTTTCTTTTATCTGAATCATAATTCATTATCGCAATCAATTGCCAACATTTCAGCTATTATATATGATTATTGTTAAGAGTCATCTAACTAAAAAATATACATTTTTGATACATAACATTATATAAACATTGATTTACAATACCTATATTTCATTACACACTTTTAATATATTTACAAAAAGGATACATTATAATTTTAAGAATTAAAATTGAAAATATTAGGATATTATGAATAAAGTTTTGGAAAAAAATGTAAGTACATTTTTAATCCTTAAAGATACTTCTGAGCACCTGTTGTATTTCCTTTTAGTACAGGATCTTCCATTTCAATTTGTAGGGAAATTAATAAAGATATGAAAACTTGTTATGTATCATTCAGTTCTGTATTAAATTATTATTCATAATATGCCTGCTTCTTTCAGTAGGATGAAAATTGGCAGATTTATGAAAATTTAAAATTATTTGTTGACTTTTTTTTTCATCCTTTACAAATAAAAATCATTGAAAAAGAATTCAAAATGCTAAAATGCTTTTGAAATACTTTTAATGTACTAAATAAGATTACATTTTATCATTATGAGTAGAAATATTATAAAGTTTTTATAGTTCAATATTTAGGATAAATTATTTTTAGTAAGACTAAATATATTAGTCATATACTCACTTCTTTAGCCTTCATCTTTTTGAAAATCTAATGGAAAAAAAATGTTCAATTCAAATTTGTAGGAAAACGTCAAGCTACACAATTATGCAATATGTCTTATAAAAGAAGGCAGGGATATTATGTTTTGAAAAAGAAAATGGTTTACTCTAAAAGTTGAAGCCTTTCCATCTTCTCTAAAAGAAAAGAAGTTATGATTTTTAAAAAGAGATGAAAATACTTTTGAAAAGAATATAATGATATAAGTATTTCTGTATTTTATTACAATTCTAAAACTTTAATGTTACATTTTTCGATTTTTAGGATAAATTATTTATCCCGCATATATTACATATATAAATGCAGGTTTAAGCCTGTACAATGTAGTAACTGTTAATTATAATATATATAATTCAGAAAAAATATATTTTATACCAATACTATAAAATAAAAAGTTTACTTTTTATTTGTAATATCTGAATCCATATGTGCATTATATATATATACGTATACACACAGATTGATATCTTTATTATATTTATATATAAATTTATATTGTATTACTAGTGGGTATAAAAAGAAATAAGCAAACATAGGGTAATCTGCAAGTATATATCTAACTATAAACACACACACACACACATATATATATATTGAAATGGATAATGTGTTATTCATTTCTATGTCAGCTATGATGATTTTAGGAATTGTGATGATGTTAATAAATATAGTATTCAAAAATTAAAAAAGTGTTTATTATATAATGTACTACTAAGAAAATAAAACAAATTGTTTAAAATAAAATATTAAATGTATGTTAAAATAAATTATTAATTTTTATATAATGTAGAATTTGTAATAATTGTTAAAAGTATTTAAATTTAGGAGAAACTGAAAATGTATTTGAAAACAAGAAAAAAATTCAGGCAATTAAGGTGTTTTGTAAATTAATTAATTAAATTGTTTTTGAAAATTTTATAATTAAAATAAAAAGTTGTTAAAATCAAGAACAAGATCGAACAGGTTAGAAACTGGGTAGGATTGTTCAAAAACAGGAAGAAGTAAAACATATATAGTCAATTTTTCTTATAGCAGAGGTGGATTTTCACTTTATTCAAGTAACATTGAACCTTCATTATGCTGAGTGAGTAAAAGAATAGCTGCCAACTGTTAATCTACTTTGGATCCCATTTAAAAATTAATTGATTAATATTTTCTATCTTGAAGAAATCAAACTACGGGTATGGAATTTGCACTTTGTAAGTTTTTTTTAAAACAAACTGTTTAGATTTTATTTGGTGCTTGTCTTATAGATAAAGATGTCATTGGATGGTGCTGTTTTCATGCTAAAACTATAAAATATGACCATTCCTGGGCTGTTGATTATAATAATTTTGCTGTGCTTTTTTGTAATGCGAAAATAAAAACAAAACAAAATCATCTTTTATAAATATTATTTTTTTTATTAACGTATACAATTTAAATGATAATAATAAATGTAAAATAAAATCAACAAATTACAATTTGATTCATGTTTTTTTCTATCGTATATTTTTTTAATTGTGTTACGGCTTTTTTTTTATCAATTTTCTATCAGATATTTTTTTACTTGTGTTACGGCTTTTTTTTTATCAATTTTCTATCGGATATTTTTTTACTTGTGTTACGACTTTTTTTTGTTGTTGTTGTTTAACTAAAAAATAATAATCATAATAAAAAGTTAAATTTTTTAGTCTATTTTTTATTTTTTTAGTCTTCGTTTTACTTTTTTTTTTTTTTTTACAGACAAAGAGATATTACGTCTATTTTTTACTTCAAATAGAATGACAATAAAAAGTAAAAGTTGTTACGGTTAGGTTTAGGGTTAGTTTTAGGGTTAGGTTTAGGGTTAGTTTTAGGATAGGTTTAGGGTTAGTTTTAGAATTAGTTTTAGGGTTAGGGTTAGTTTTAGTGTTATTGTTCTGTTGTTTGTAATGCTAAAATAAAAAAATTCAAAATTGTAACCGTACTCAGACAAAATAAAGAAACTCAAACTTTTTTAAACAACAACAAACACATGTAAATGTCTTCTTTATTTATTAAACATGTTTATAATATTTGCTTTTTATGATATTTACAAAAAATCGTGTATATTTGTACTTTTCTTACTGGATATTTTTTTTTGGTACCGCTCTTTTTTACTTCAAAAATATACACATGGTAGAATCTTCTTTGTCTCATTACGAACAGTATGTTACTTGACGCATTACCTAATTGCAACACACTAAAAACATAGATATTTAACATTTTCCCAATTAAAACTTCAATACAGTATGTTGTAAAAAGTCTTAGAATTATTACTTTAAAAAATCTGAACATTTTAATAATTTAAAATAAAAAAAATTCCAATAAAAACAACATTTCCATCAAATTCAAATACAAATTCTCTCATCAAGCCGTAAATATTTTATAAACTGTGTGAATTTGGAAAATGTATTTGCTGTGATGCGACATACATGCTGTACTGCAATGCGGCATAGCGGCCTGCATTCTGTAGCACAACAAAAAAGTTGTATTATAGAAAATGCGGGTTCGAATGTGTCAGCCATGGAAACAGCATTTTTATGTGTTTTAGTGCGAAAACAGTGCCATAGAGCGGCATCTTTAGCTATAAGATGAGTACCCTTTATTCTAACTTATTTTAAGTTTATTTTAATATATTTATTTCTAACAAACTTTATGATGCAAATGTTTTGTTAAAAAAACTATTTAGACTTTGTCCTAACAATTTTAAGTTTATTAAAATATATTAATTTGAACAATTTCATGGCATGTTTTATTTTTTTTTAAATGCTTAATTTATAGTTAAGCTTTTACAAATATTCTAGCTGTGTGTTATAATCAAAATTTACAAAGAAATCAAGTCATATGTCAGATGATGTAATTTAACAAGCTTGTATTACAAATGTTATATATAGAGCTCACAAATAAGCTATTAACAAGCTTTGCAGAATATTCCTGATCCCAGACCAGTTTCTGTTACCGACTTCCTCAGTGATGTTCTAGGTTATTCAAGCATTAGATTTCTTTGTAATTTTATTTTTTGCTATTAAGGCTTTGGTGATTTTATATTGCTAAAGCTATTAATGTATGGTGTATCTGAACTTGGTTTAGTCCCATATGGCTATTTAAGTTAGATAGCTGGATTGGAAGACATATGAATGTCTGAAAATTTCAGATTTTCTACTTAATAGTTATCTATTAAATAAAGTGCTGGCTTGTCCTGGTATTTTTAATCTAATGCTTGAATATCCTAGCATCTCACTGAGAAATTCAGAAGCTGAAACTGGTCTGGGTTTGGAGGGATATCTGCAAAGCTTGTTAAGAGCTTATTTGTGAGCTCTATATATAACATAATCAAAATTTACATTATTTTCTAATAACATACATGTTAACTAAAGTTTTCTTTTGTAAAAAAAAAAGTTTTTTCTCTGTTTTAGAAATTGACAGTGAAAAATACTATATAAAGCATCCAACTATTAAATAATGAGAATAAATAATTATTAGATAATTTTAAGTTAATGATTTAATTGTATCAGTTGGGATCATTTTTTTGTAGTTAAAATATTTTTGTATTTATATGGGAAGTGTCATGCGAGATTTTGTTTTACAGATTTACAGATCAGTCTCAAAACAAGCCATCTTTTGGACCAAAGTAACCTTTCCTAGAGTTAGCTTTGGAAAAAATAACAGTTATAATTATTCCATGTTAGAGAAATGTGTTAATGCTAGGAAACTTTTGAGTTAAATAAATGTCGTATATTTGTGAGGCAGAATTGTATTAAGTATATTTTGGGTTAGGGCTTGGCTGCATAGCAAATGTACTCAATTATAAAACTGTAGTAATATTATAAATGTAATGGAAATTTATTGTCTAAATAAATCAAATGAACATTGGACACTTTATAAATAATTATTATTTTTCTACATGTGTGTGAACTAAAGCAATAATATAAGAGATTAGAATAATGGTTATATTGTAAAAAAGGAGTGAAAGTTATATTTTGACTGACAATTATATTTTGTAAGTAAACTATTGTGTTATATTATATCAACCTCTGTATAAGCAATATTATCTGGTCAACATATTTATTTCAAGTCATTCATTAGAAGTATCATATATTCTTCATGATCTAGTTATGTATTGCAAATGAGGTCTGTGTAGTAGCCATCACCATCATATTGTTTAAATATAAAAAAATGTGCCAGTCTATTTCCCGATGTTTAATGTTAAATGACACTCATATAAATTAAATAAATGTAAATAATTGAAACCATTACATACTAATGTTTTTATTTGTAAATTTTTGTTTGCCCAAGGTGTGGGCTTCATTTTGCAGTTATTGTCAACTCTCATTTGCCTGAGTCTGTAATATTTTTTTCTTTTTATGAAGATTTTAATTGTAATGGTTCAAAAAATTTTAAAACATTTTTAACAACATAACAGATTTGAATTTGTAATAAATAACATTTTTTTAAAGGTGAGTACTATTGAGTATTAAATAATAAATTATCATAAAATTGAATTTTTAAGAATAGATTTACATACTAATGATGAAAGTGGTTGCTACAAGTGCCATTTTTTAGAAAAATGGTAATGGAGTCCTTTTTATTGATGGCATGATGATCTTTAGTTATTGACCATGTCTATGTTGTTAAAAATATTTTAACATTTTTTGAACCATTATATTTATTACAGAAAAACAGGGTGAAAAAATTATTCTAGAATTACAAATATTGTAATTAACAAAAAATGTAAGCAAAGCTGGAGTTGTGATCCTAAAATGGCATTTAAGTACTTTTCAGAATCTAAGATGTAGTGCAATTAGTGGTAAATGCAATTATAAGTGTATTGAAAACAGTGAGTTGAGGACACATTAGAGAAACTTTTCAGATTAAAAAAAAGGTGTAAAATGAAAGAAAAATAAAGAAGCACAGGTAATGATTGCAGAAAAAAGGTAAGAAACAAGCTGTGAAAGAGATAGTGTAAAGAAAGATGATTTGAAGATTATTGATATGGAGAGTGTTCATTCAGATAGAAATACAAACAAACAAATGGAGCAGAAATAGACTAATGAAGATAACAAAGGTTTTGCAAATACTGCAACATCATCACAATTAGACATGATGTAAAAATTTTGTGCATTGTTAAAACAGATGAAATTGAGAATGAAAGATAATTGAAAACAAATGGAATTGAAGATGGATGATGGACAAAAACAAAGCGATTTATTTAGAGATGCAAAAACAGACGAAGCAGAGGGATTTAGAGATGCAGAAACACATGGAATTAATGACAAAGAAACATTTTGACCAAAAAATAGAAAAATTAAAACAAAAACTTGAAGAAGGATAGAATTAGATGAGGCAATTGGTTCTAAAGGTGGATAAATAGATGAGGCAAATAAAGAGAAGTATAGAAAAAATTATCTACAGACAGAAGAAGATATGAAAATGTGCAGAATAAACTTTTGAAAAATAAAGAATAAACAGACAAAAGGTTTGAAGAAATGCATAATACCATAACAATCAAACACTAAGGGATTGAAAGTGAAATGAGTAAATCTCTAGAAAGCAGAAGTAAACAATTAGAGCAAAGAATGGTACATCAAATTGATCAGCTGAAGTCAAAAATGGAATATATGTTTAAACTTTATAATCAAGTAATACAAGACAATCTGGGCATACAATTATAAAATTCAAATCTGACATGATGGGAGATGTCAGTAAAAAAGCTGAAAAATTAGAAGAGCATATGTTTGCACTATTTACCAAACAGTAATGTGGAGATGGAGCATAGTCTTAACAACAGTATTACTTAGAATAGACATAGTTAAGTGAAACAACCATACATAGCAACCAGTCAATAAATGTCAATATAAATGGATCATCAAATAAGAACTAATATACTAACTAACATGGACAGTAGTTTCTTATTAAAGTTGATATGAGTGAAGTCCACAGGATTACTATATGAAAATTCACTGGACTATTGAATGGACTTACTAAACTATTTGCATTTCATAGGTTAACAGATAATAAAAAAATTACCATTGCCAGGAATTATTTGAGTGATGCAACCAAGGATTGATGGAACACAATGTACCATTATCTATATACCTATGATGAGTATGAAGAGGCTGTATTACAAAGCTTTTGGAGTGAATAGCATCAAGATAATGTGCTACAGCATATATCTCAAGAATGATATAAGAGTAGCACTGGAGATAGCTTATCACAATTTTTTAGGGCAGGCAGTAAAATTAAGAGCACTTACAGCTTTTTTCCTGTCAGAAAGCTGTATTATTTGTCTTATAAGGCATAATTTTCTTGACAATATTCAACACATAATGTTGGCTAACAACTGGTTGACTATTGTGAGGATTGCAGCTGAATGCCATAGATCTGGAAATGCCTTATCCAGGTGAAGAGAATTGTGAGCGTCATTGTAAAATGCACCTATACAGTAAATTTCAACAGACCTGACAAGCAGATATTTGATCTTATATCTGAACATACTTATTGTGCATCCTCTAGTGAAAGATTGAGAAAAATTCTCTTATAAGAGATAGACCTGTTCTCCAGTCATCAAAAGAAAAGAGCCTCCAGATAACAGACAGTTTTAAACTACAGGTGAATGATCTTATATCAATGATCAATAACTGGATAAACAGCTTACAAAATATCAGATGGGGCATGAAAACAAATTAAGAAAAGTTCAGTCATTTTTTTTTTTGTTTCAAAGTTTGAGGAAAAATAATATCTTATTCATTTCAGTGTTGGCTATGTGGTCTTTTACATGGTAGAGAGTTTTAGCAGTTTTGATGATGGTAATAAATACAACATTGGAGAACTTTAAATTTTTTTTATTATATAATGTACTACTAATAAAATAGAACAAATTGTTTAAAATATAATATTAAATGTATGTTAAATTATTAATTGTCATCTTAAATAATATAGATTTTCTAATAGTTGTTAAAAATATTTAAATTTAGAAGAAAATTGATAAAATACATTAAAACTTTTTTTTATCAAAGAATGAATTGCCAAACAACTCAATTAAAAATTGGATTAAAATAAAGTTTAAGCTTGTTTGGATTGCAAATTAATCAATTAAAGTATTTTCGAAAATTTAATACTTAAAATAAAAAGGTGTTAAAAATAAGAACAAGATCAAACATGTTGGAAACTGGATCAAGTTGTTCAAAAAATAAGGACAAATTTTCCTATGGTAAATGCTGAATTTTCACTTTATTCAAGCAACAACAAACTTTTATTAGCTGAATGAGAGAAGAGAATGTCCAATCAGCTTAATTTTAGTCTTAATTCTCTTAGGGCAGTAATATTTATTTATTATTAATGTTTTTTCTTTCTCATTAATTTTAATTTTCCTATACTTTGTTGTGTGCTGCATAGTCTTTGTATTGCTCATTTATTAAATGCTCAGCTGCCAACTTCAATTTACTCTGGACATCTGGAATCTGACATTATGCCACTTATAAAATGAACTGATCAATTTGTGCTATCTAGAAGAAAATCAAATTATGGCTATGGAACATGGGTTTTATAACTTTTTTTTTAAAAAAAAAAACTTTTTAGACTTTATCCTCCATGTTTAAAGTTTATTGTTAATATATTCATTTCTAACAAAGTTTATGAAGCAAGTGATTTGTTTTTTTTTTAAAAAAGATTCTGTCCTAACCATTTTAAGTTTATTGAAGTATTTTAATTCAAGCGAACTTTATCAATTGAATGTTTTGTTAATAGAAAAAAAAAAGCTGCATTTGTGGTTGAGCATTCACACATATTCTAGCTGCATGTTAAAATCAAAATTCACTTTATTTTCTTTAATATATATGTTAACTAAAGTTTTATTTTGTAAAAAAAAAAAAAAATATTTTTTTTTCTGTTTTAGAAATTGTCAGTAAAAAAAAAAGTAATATAAAGTGTTCAGGTGTTAAATAATTAGAGTAAATAATTATTATTAGTTTTGAATTAATGATTTAGTTGTATCAATCAGGTTCATTTGTTTACAGTTAGCTCTTTTTTTGATTACTAATGATTAGATTGGGTGTAGGTGAGTTTATATTATATATGCAGTAGTTTGTTCAATGTTGAATAGTTAAAAATATTTTTGTATTTATATGGAAGGGGTCATTCAAGATTTTGTTTTATAGATTTAGGGATTAGTCTGAAAATGAGCAATCTCTTTAAAAGTCAGTTTTATTAAATCAGAATTCGGATTAAAGTGGCCATTTCCCAGAAAGCAGCAGTTACAATTATCCCCTATTAAAGAAATGTGTCTATACTAGGAAACTTTTGACTTAAATAAATGTCTTATATTTGTAAGACTGGCCATATGCAGAATTGTATTTTGCACATACTAGGAGTCAGAAATTGACTGTTCAGTGAATGTACCCGATTATAAAACTTTTTAATATTATAAATGTAATGGAAGGTTAATGTCAAAATAAATCAAATGAACCTTGAATATTTTGTAAATAATTTTTGTTTTCCTACATGTATGTGAACAAAAACAATAATATAAGAGATTAGAGAAATGGTTTTATTAAAAAAATGGAGAGAAAGTTATATTTTGACTGACAATTATATTCTGTAAGCAAACTATTGTGTTATAATGTATTAACTTCTGTATATGTAATATTGTCTGGTCTGCATATTTATTCCATGTCCATTCATCAGGAATAACATGTTCTTCATGATCTATCCAGGTATTGCAAATAAAGACTGTATAGTGATCATCACCATCATATTAAAGCAAATATTGTTTAAATACATAAATGTGCCAATCTATTTCCTGATGTTTAATATCAGGTGGTACCCATATAATTTGGAGATAAATATAAATAACTGAAACATGTTTAGTCTGATCATTACAATATATATATATGTTAATGCATTCTTAAGAATATATATATATATATTTAAACTGCAAACAGTTAAAAATTTTATATTTGAAAATTTATTTTGTACATAACTTTATTATTTTTAAATTAATTTATTGTAAATTAAAAAATAATTGCCATCACAAAAAATAAAATGCAAATATAACTAGCAGTCTGCATTTACTCTTATATATATATATGTGTGTGTGTGTGTGTGTGAATTGTATATGAATATTCTTAATAATTGTAATTTATCAAGGTTTAATTTTTAATGCACATGCAATAATTTGTTCTAATTTTTTTTTTGTTTTTTTGGCATTGATGGACAAGGTAATATAATGCATTTATTTTTTGATTAGTAATTGCATAAAATATCATAGCTATAACTTTTTTTATATAATGTTAATTGGAATTTTGTGAGATATGAAATAAACCTGTTGTCAGAAGTTTGTTTTTAATGTTTATCTGTAACATTTTTAATTTATAAATAAATATAAAATTAATAACTTTAAAAATGTTTACATTTTTGCATTTAAAGCAAAACAAAAATGCTTAGATGATTTAATATTATATTATGTGTTATATTATCTATGTGGCAGTAGATAATGTATTATATTTGCATGAAATAACCAGAAAATATGAAAATTGTAACTTAAATTAAATGTAAAAAAAATACAAAAAAAAAAAAATCCAATATAGCATTTTTAGGGATTGAATATATGTGACAGAGATTTGCAGAGGTCCCTACTGTCGTTTTTTCAGGCACATAGTTTTAAGGTTGTAGCCTTGATATACGTGTTACTTTAAATTCTAAAATGTTTTGGAAAAAATATTTCTTCAGAACTTAATTTAATTTACTTTAATGTTTAATTTAATTGAAGGTCTTAATAATTTTGGTGATTAGCTATATTTATAAATTAATATGTTTACATTTTACTCGTTTATTTATTACTGCTAATGATAAATGACAGAAAAGAATCTAAATATACTATCAAATATTTTAAGAACAAAATTTTTTTTTACTGAATTTCCAAAGTTTTATATTCTGTCATTCATAGTAGGAAACACGAATGAAGAGTCATTCTTTTCAAAATTTTTGGCCAATGCCTGTAACCATTATTTTGCATTGTTTGGATATAAAGTATTTTTGTGTATATATTGAGATATTTTACCTTGAACTGTGATGCCAGAATTGTAGTTTGCATTGGTGTAATGATATCTCATATTTTGCTGCAACATACATTTATTAAACTAGTTCATCTGTGTAGATAGTGCATTTAGCATCAACAAGCATAATATCTGCTACCTTCTCAAAATTATACTTCCCAATCTAATTTTAATTTATTCCAAGCATTGAAGGGGGCAAAAATAAAGATGATTACTGGTGTTTTTCATGATTGATGGCATGTGATTGACAAGCCATTGAACTACATGATTTGGTTATAAATTTTTTGATGTTAGATCTTATAAGTAATCAATCTTCTATTTGTGATTTTGAATAAACACAAGATTTTGAAATAGATAAGAGAACATGCCATTGATTAAAGAGAAATGAGTGTTGAAACTATATTTTTTCGTTGATACATCTTCCTAATACTATAATTAATATATAGAAAATGAATAGTTTAAAAGGCATTCTGAAGATTGCATGTCAACGGAAGCAAATATTTTAATCAACATTTTTTTTGTTATTCAATAATCTAAAAAACAAGTACATAATATTTTTTCATTGCATTATACAATAGTGATTTACTTTCTAACAAAGATTTAGTTTTGTAATCTTATACATGACATAATATAAAACCATTAGATTTCCAGATATGTAGTTACCTTGGTTTACCATATAATCTTAACAGAAAATTGCTGTAGTTTAATTTGTTAGCCCTGACACATTTATATTTTTCTCATATTATTATTCTTATCAGTTTATTTGACATATGACCAACAAATTTTTTTTTCTGCTATCAAATTCATGTAAAGTATATAGTTATCAAGTACTAATATAAATGTTAACATAAGAATTGTATTAACATTTTCTGATTATTACTGTGTAATTTTTTATTGGCAAGTAATCTTTTTATCATTTACCATTTGAAGACATGTTTTACTTATCCTAATGTTAATGTAAGAATAATATTAATTTTCTTTGATCATTCCTTTGAATTTTATTGGCAAGTAATTCTAATACCAATTTACCATTTGAAGACAGGTTACTGATTAACTTGACATTTGGAAAAAAATTCCTATGACTTAATTGCACATTTTATTCAATAACATTTACATTTCTCCCCCATTTTTACAGATTCAAGTACATACTGAAAACCAAATATTAAAAATCTTTCATTGTTAATCTTGACAAATTTGAATTTATGGCAGAAATATATTTTGTTGTTTTTCACTTTGTCACACTGCAGAGAGTAATTAAATCCTTTCTAAAAAAGCAAATGTTTTATTTCTACTTAACACATTTTTTTATAGTTAGGTTTCATAAAACAATTCTTATGCATTGATAGAAGGTCAGAATCTCATTTTTACATAATCATTTAGATAAAATTAATCTCTGTATTCAGCTAATTTAGTCGCAGAAATTATTTATTGTGATAAAATCCTCAAATTTTTAAGTTGTTAAACGCAGCAGTACATTGGTATCCATATTGCACATAAACATCTCACCCATATTTCTGGTTAAAAATCTTCTAAAATATTTAAATGGGGCCACATTCTGAATTGGATATCATTCAAGTTGAAAATTGCAGAATATTTTTTTTCTATCATTGGATGATAATTTGAGATTTTTTTTGTACATGAATTTATAAATCAAAGTCTTTCTTTATTGCATTCAAAATATTAAATACATTTCTGTAGATACTTTTTTGATTGGCAAGGATAGCACAATCATCAGCATACTGTAAATCTAGAAGTCAAGTAAATTATTCTTGTTTTTACTTTTAATTGATTAAATTCCATCATCAAACCTGTAATATATTGTTAGAGAACCAAGTTATGATTAATTTTTTTAATGAACCCAAGAAAGTATTTTGATCTATAAGAGAATTGTATGTCTTAGTAGCACAACAAAGAATGAACATTATGTTTCTTAAAAATATGACTAAAACCTAATTTTAATGTAACAATCATTTTAATCTTGGGCAGGTTCTAATCTATAATCTGTGCAACAGCCTGCAGTAAGTGCTTGCATAATGTGAACTTCTCATGCATGGATGCATCTATGTTTTTTATGACAGTTTTTCTGCATAAACACGATGTTTGTGATAGTCAACCCACGTTTTATAAGTAAATTTGATAACAACAAACCACTTGAATTTACAGCAGCAATACATTGCTTCCTACAACATTTGATCAAAATATAGTATTTGCACCAAGTCTTGAAGAAAAAAAAAGATGTTTTAATGGTATTGATGTAATAGTCGAATCTAGTAGAAATAATATTATTTCTTTGAATTTAAGAACTATGACTGATCCTATGTTTATCTTTGATTTTGTCAATCATATTTTATCTATGTCAATTCTTAATAAATCTCAACATGCATTTTTGGTTTGGGTTACAATTTTTTTTTCAAATTTAGTATATTATTGAGAAAGTGTATGCATTTTTTTTTGTTTATTTATTTCAGCTTGAAACATTGTAATACATTATTCAACATTAATTAATTTTCTGAATACATGGAATAACTTATCAGGAATTGTTGAACTAGTTACACAGATCTCTATATTTCTCACACCAAAGATGACACCATTTAAGAACTGCCATTTTTAGATATCAGGGATTTTAAAGATTTAGCTAATGTTCATATGTTTATAATCATTTAGAGATTTTCAGCATCTTGTTAATTTTCCAATACAACATAATCAGTCTTTTCTGTGATATAGCTGAATTAGTCCAAACAAACAAATAAGTTTTTATTAGAATATCTTTTTGTCTAAAAAAAAAAAGTACTTTTGTCCTTGTCTCATTTATCAGATTACCAAAATAAAAATTATCTGTGCTATAAGTGGAGGATTATTAATTTATTATAACTTTTGTTTGCCTAACACAATAACATATAAAATAAAAAAATTTGCTATAATCAACACATTATGAACATCTTCAAATTTCTCACTACATTTTTCAAAATTCCATCCAGTTACTGAAGTCTTGATTTACATTTCTAAAGTTCTTTGCAACTTTTTTTGTAGCTAGAGCTTTCACTGGGAATTTCTTTTCTAACAATCAGTTTTAATTATTTGTTCAAAACAATCTGATCGATTAGAATATTAATTAATACCATTTTTTATATTAATCAATATGTTTTAACAATTAATTAAAAAATGGAATTTAATGTCATGTAATCAACTCATTTACCAATAATAACATTTCATTTCTTGTAAAAAATCTGTACTCTCTAAATATATTTAAAACTTTTACTTAATATATTTTACTTTAAATCAGTAAAACACCATATTATCACCATTTTTATGTGTACACAACCTGTTACAACAGTAGTATCTCTCTCCAAACAATAGCACCATCCAGTGCAAGCTGTAGTAACTAAAGAATGCTAGAAAATTTGTGCATCAAAAACTCTGTCTAATGCCTACTCATCAAATAATCTTACAATAGTTTTAACTTATAGCCTTCAACAGTCAGGAGCCTTGGAACTGAGAGCACTGCATGTAGATCTTTGCATTTAAGCCCCCTACCCCATAGCCACCTTTTACCTGTTTAGTTAACTATAAAGCTGTGAACCCCAAATAGGGATTTTGATGTACAAAACTTCTATATTTCATTGGATACTATGGCTTGTACTGTGAGGCACTACTGTTTGGAGAGAGTTGGTATTGTTTAAGAGATTGTAGAAGCATAAAAAGGGGTGAACATGTGATGTTTTAATGGATTAATGCCAATTGTGGCCAAAGGATGATGTTGATTATGATTAAAGATACCAAAATATATTGCTATTCAGTTGAATTCAGATTTGTATGACTTTCAAGCTTGGATTGAAAATCTTATTGTATTTTTATTTTGAATTTATAACTTTATAGTTAATTAAATAGATAAAAGATGACTTCTGGAGGGTTTCATTAAACCCAAAGATCTAGATGTAATGCTCTCAGATTTAAGACTCCTCACTGATGAAGATAAGCTAGAAACTAGTCTGAGGTTATTGGATGAGTAGGCACTATATAGGGATTTTGATGTACAAACCTGCTAGCATCCATTAGTTATTTATACTGGGTGGCACTAATGTTTGGAGAGATTTTATTTTACTATTCTGTCTAAAGCAATTTCCATTATTCATTTCTATTAACAGAGCTCTACCCTGTAATAAAGTTGAAAAACATGTTAAACATATTGATATTAAGCAATATATATTTGAATATGGTAGCAGTTTATTTAATAAACCTTTAATTAAAACTATTTAACAATTTTAAAGATGTAATGCAATAATATTTATTTTAATAGTGAAGACAACAAATATTCTAGTTGTACTATGTATATTTTATTACTGTAACTATTTAATAGTATCTGAGCAAATCATGTGGGAAGAGCTGCTTATAAAAATTATGTATGTTTATAACTTGACATTTACTGTAAAATCATTTAACATTAAGTTATTATTGTTTTTATCTGCTTTTTTTTTTTTGAGTTTTGTATACTTTAATATTGATAAATTGGTTTTTCATTTCATCTGGAAATAATCTGTTTAATTGTTTGTAATGCCATTTTTACTCTATTTCTTTTACATTTTTAATATTAGATTATGTTTATTACCTTATTACAGCCAATTGTGATATTCATGTACAATGAGAAGTTGAGACAACAGTTCTTTTAATTGATCCAATTGACTTTTCTTTCTTCAACTTAATATATTTAAGATTTTGAGTCTACTATTCAAATATCGCTGTAAACAAATGGATACTAGGGATAGATATATTATGTGCCTTTCATTTGTGAGTATTTTGCAAGGACACTAGATGAAAATCAGATAAAATACATTGTTATTTAATTCCATAGTCAAAACAATATTGTATACTAAGTAATGAATAAATTCTGTACTGATTTATACATTTTTAGTGGCAACATTGTCATTTTATTTTCTGAAAAGATAATAAATAGCTTTAGTGAAATCATTATTTTATGACGTCATCAATCTTACAAATGGCAGTTGTTTCTAAAAAAAAAAGTTGTAGATTTTTTTTTTTTAAGATTGTTGTAGTGAATAATCGATTATAAATCAAAACAATAGATACAAATTGTTTAATGCATCTTTGCATAAAGGTTCGTTGCTAACTAGAAAAATGTGTATCTACTATTTGAAATTAAACTGTTTTTTTTCTTTATAAGTTTTATGTAATTATACTTATAAATATATCTCTCTAGCATAAGACCAATCTCCATGACCCCAATTCTGTTTAAAGTCATTGAAGGGGTGATCAAGGAGAAAATACAAGATGATATTCTGGACAACATATCCCAGTTGCAATTCGCAAAGAAGGGCTCATTCACACGCTCTGCAATTGGGGAGGTAAAAATCCTCTGTGATCATATCAGATCCAAGTATCTATACAAATCCATTGCCATTCAGCTAGACATCTCTGAGGCATTTGATTCAGTAGATGCCAACATCCTGCTCAATTGCCTCTCAGCACTAGACATTCCTACTCAAATCATTCAGATATTGGACAATCTACTAAATAACAGATTGGTCCACATTTCGCTGAATGGTTTTTTTACAGATGGTTTTATTCCTTTAAGATTTACACCCCAAGGATCTCCACTTAGTGGTCTCCTATTTATCCTCTACTTAAACTCCCTTCTTAAACAGTTTGAGGCAGGACTTCCAGGAATCTATGTATCCCAGGTGAAGAAACACTGTAAAGCGTTCACCTACATGGATGGTGTACTTGTCACCCTACCCTCCCAAAAAATATCTAAAACCCCTCATCCAAATAATCAAAAAATTTTCTGAATCCTCCAAACTTTCCTTCAAATGTAACAAGTCATCAGCCTGGAAAATCAACACCGAAAAAAGATCTCACCACCTTTCTCAGAAGACCCCAAAGCTTTTTGGCATTCCCCATATACAAGTCACCACAAGCCATGTCGATACAAATACAGAATTCCATCATTGAAGCCACCACCAACACAGTTAAAAACCTTGCCAAGGTTTATTTATTGCTGCAAGGGAAAATCTCTCTCCTCAATATCAAGGTAATGGCAAAGATTAGCTACTATCTACCCATAATTAACATGACAAAGACTTTCAACACCAAAATCAACTGAATCTGTGCACAGCTTTTATGGAATGGTAAAACAGCAGCCATAGGAATTGAATGCATGCAGTGACATAGGAAAAATAATGGTATGTCATTGCATGCAACTTTTTCAATATATTACCAAAAGTGTCACTCTCTGATCCAGATCCACATCCTTCAAAAGAAATTTCCCCAGATTGTAATGGAACAACCAGTCATTCCATCAGACAGACCTCCACTTTCAAAGATAAGCTGGCTAAATCAGATACTTGGCTACCTTCTTGCTCACAATGGCCACTCAACCCTAGTATTCAGACAGAAAATCTCTATTTGGGATGCTCATAACCTGCTATTTCCCACACAAAACTCTACCATTCCTTACCTCAGTGGTAACAATCAGGTGGTCACCAGGTTTTTCAGGCATCTCAAGCTGGAGCCAAGGTTCCTGGACTTTCTAGTGAAAATCAACCTGAATTCACTCCAGATGAACTGGTTCCTGCACTACAGGAGATTCCTCAAGAACATAGATCCTATGTGTCACAACTGCCATAGAACCTGTGAAACCTTTGATCACATGATAAATGATTGCCCAGCATATGACAAAATCAGAACTTTCATTACTCACAACTGCCACATTTCCCTGAACAAAATCTTAAATATCAAGAGCTGCTTCCTGTCCAGGGATTATGTCACCACAAGACTCTCAACCTTTATCACTTATGCCACCTGGATGGCCAGATGTCACAACAAGTTTACCATTTCTCATCCCAAGCCTGAAGACACATTCATTTCCAAGCTGAAGGAATTTCACCATAAGGACAGAATCATCTCATCCAGATTTGTATTTGCCAACACGTGGAGCCTGATTAAGCTGGATTTAACAACACCAGTGACCACATCAGAACATCTGGTTGCCTGAGTAGCATGGATAACTATTATTTTTGATTTACAATTGTATCATTATTACATATGGTTTTTCAATAAAGTTATTTATAAATAAATATATCTCTCCACACATAAAGTTTAAAATACACTTTACAAAATAAAAAAGCAATGTGTAAATTATTAATAATGAATAACAAAATTATTTATTATAAAAAACAAAAAAAATAATATTGTATCATAAACTACTTGTGATAAAGAAATCTTTTAATGTTTGCATTTAATTTGATGAATCCAAAAATATATGAACAATTATTGAAAATTTATGTAGAATATATTAGTAATTATAAAATTGTTAATTACATTATCGTTTGAAAAAATATATATTGTAGTCTATTGTATAATATATAAATCCAAGTTTGCAAAATATACAAATATATTTACATATAAATACACAATGCTCAAAAATATATGTATTATAAAGTGATATCAATATCATTTACTGAAAATCACATAAGTATAATTTTTCTTTAAACAACTTTTATCTGTTTGACTTTTCTATTTTCTAAAAACACATTTATTATTATGATGTTAGAGTTTTCCACTCATTACTGCTACCTCCTATTTTCTTAGTATTATGTACTTTTCTAATGAATCAGATTATATTATTTGTCCAAATATGGTTAGTTTGTGAATTTATTAAAAATTTGTGTGTTTCAAGCAAAAATTTTGGTTTAATCCAATTAATTATTGAGAATTAGTAGTCAAGAAAGTATATAATTAATTTTTCTTTAGATATTTTATGTAGTTATATTTTAGTTTTATCTTAAAATTTACTATGCTTTTGATTATCTTGAGTGTTGAACACTTTTTGCTTCAAAAAAAAAAAATAGAAAAAAAAAATAAACAGTCTTAAATGATAAACAGTAGGGATAAAACTTTTATAGAAGACTGAGAAATAGTCCTTGTCAGGTCAGAATATGTAGCTAGTTGGTAAAAGACTTGATTTTATTTTTGTTTAATTTCTGTCTAAGATTGTCTTGGTATTTACTTACTAATTAATAATTGAGTACCAGTTGGCTAACTTTGGTCAGTCCATGTGATAAAAATAATTAGCAATCACCAGCAATTAGATAAATTTACAGTATTATTTGGATTTGAATTCCAATTATTGGAATAGCAATAAGATATTCTACTCATTTCATTAAGAAGTCTGCAAATAATATGCATTAATATTTAGAATTAATTATCATTATATGGAAAGCAGACTTTATTTTGATGAAATGGTTTTAAAGACAACATCATATAGCCATTAATATTAATTCTGAAAATGTTATGGATAGTTCTTCTAGAACTTCAGAGATCCTAGGCTCTAGAAAAGAAAAACAATTATCTGGGATTGGCAATCTTGGAATGCCTCAAATATCAGGATATACTCTCTACAAAGTGTTCTTACAATAAAATATTATTCTAATAACATCAGTAATTATTAATAAACTTGTTATTTAATAATAAGTGATTACATTTCTCTTTAATAAGTTGTAATATGTGTGCCGAAATGCAGCAATCATAGGAAGATCAGAATATGAAAAAAAGAGAATGGATATATATATATATATATATATATATATATATATATATATATATATATATATATACAGCCAGTGGGCTTGATATATAGCCAACAATGCCAATGCTATAAACTCATAAGCAATCATCTTCCCCCTCTCCAAAAATGGATGCTCTAATTTACATACATTTGAGTACCATCGACCATATATATGTACACCTCCCTTCTTTTTTTTTTCATATTTTGATCTTGCTATGTATGATTATGGGAACACAATAAGCCCTTGAAAGTGCTCAGCCATTGTATTATTACTTTTATCAGCTTCTCTATTGCTGTGTTTCAGTGCACTCAAAACATAAATTTGTTATTATTTTTATTTGTTATAAATCCAAAAAGGAGCAGATAGCATACTTTTAATATTTCTAAAAATTAAGATCTAAAGCCCAAAGCATGGTAACCAAATTACATTATTAATATAGACCTTTCCCCAAAAATTTGCATAAATACAAAAACTATAACAGTCTTAAAAACAAATAAATGTAACAATAATCCAAAAATTTATTATTCAGTATTATTGCTATGTGTTCCTTATAAGGTGTGAGTAAGCTGTATTTAGATCAGAAAGAAGGTGCTCTGACTAGATTTTAAGTTTAGAGATTGACATTGAAAATGTTTTTCAAAATAAATTAAAATCTGATTCTGCATTTATTGATCTAACCATGGTTTATGAAAATGGTCTCAAAATTTTTAAAATTTTTAAATGCAATAAAAAATTTAATTTCCTCGATAAAATGGTTTCTAATCCAAAAAAATTAAATGACACTAAATGATGGTTATAGTAAATGCAGTTTTTTTAAAACAATCCACCACATGTTTTAGTTTTCTTATATATTTCATTTAACATATTCACCAGTGATTTTTTTGTAGAAACTTAGTGCCGACAATTTTTATTTGTGGTTATCATTCATGTGATTCTCATAAAAGTGTGTTTTTCCAAAAATAGAAAGCCCAATAATATAAACAATCTTATTCTAGGCTATTTGGAATAACCTTGGATCATAGCCTAATTTTTTATTTTTATTAAAATTAAATCTAAAATAATTTCTAGAAATAAATTCTTTGGATTCATGGTTGGCATTACTTGGAGTTGTGATGCAAGTATTTTGTGGAGAGGTGCCTTAGCACTAGCATAGTCTTTTAATAAATATTGTGCCTTGTTTGGGCAAAAAGTGCCTACACTTAACTTCTGAATATTCATTGAAATATTACAAGATAAATGCTTTCTGTTCATTCACATATTTCTTTATAAGATTTTAGAAGTGAAATTCATTCACAGAAAATGTATAATGAGTGCTATGAATCTGGCTTCACTAGCCACAAGCATACTTAGCTACAGCTAACAAAATTAACATATGGAATAAACCTTTACTTAGCTAACATTTGAAACATTTAAGCAAACCAATTACTGAAAACTATTAAGTAGAACAGACTTGCCACAAACTCAAGATATTGTTTCCTCTTTTCTTGATTTTAAACCAAGAATCACTTTAAATAACCTTAATTATTATAACATAAAAATAGACTTTTTATGATGTTCCAAACAATTCTTTATTTAGATTCAACAGTAAAATCAATTGTCTTTGACTTTCTTAGACATTATGGAGTCTCTTCAATAGATTCCTGACAACTCATGATCAATGTGCTCATCTGCTTCATAAACTGAATGTAACATCACTGGCCAATGTAAAACCATGTGGTAATTTAATTTCTGGAATGGACATATAATATTATTTGTGACATAATTATATGGAACATCTTATAAATATTCATGTTGATACATGTTTAAATTAAATATTAAATCACTCCACTATTTCACAAGAGAGCAGTGCTGAATTTCTTAACCATGTAGGATAATTTAATATTTGATATTTATTTCAGTTTAGTATTAGCACTGGGATTATGTTTAAATTAATATATATGTAAATTTCAAGTTGTTAGAGCCCGCTGTTAGTGTGCTATTGGGTAGTTAATAAAGTCTATGTATACATTTTTGCTGTAAAAATGAGCAATCAAAATTTTAAGTAATGTATTAACATCAAATATTGTGTGATGATAAAAGAAAGTTTTACTGGAATGTTATAGCTGTTGAAAGTGCTATTGTGATGATTCTATGGAAAAGTTAATTGTGCTTGAATAGTATAAGCAATTCAAAGATGTTTAAGAAGATGTAATGGGTATCTTTAGAAGTGGATAGCCAAAAACAATAATTGATATTATATTAATATCAACAGAGTGAAATAGCCAGACAAATTAATTATGAGACCAATAGCTGAAAAATTACATATTAATCAAGGATTGAGCATGTGAAATATGTTTGTAAAGTTTATGTCCAAGATCTTGATAAATAAATAGAAGTAATATTTGATTGGAGTTGTGACTGGTCTTCAAATATACTCTTGTTTTTAAAAATAATAATAATAAATGAACTTTGATGCTTCCAATATGATTGAGAAATAAAATGCAAGAGCATGCACTGGAATATCTAGATTCTTTATGACCTAAAATGCATAAATGCCATGTCCACAATTTAAGACCATGCAGTCATAAGAAATACTTCATCAATATTTTATTGAACGGGGGCAAATATTTTACATATGGCGCTATTTAGAGGTGCTGAAAAGATTAAGAGATTCTGTTTAAATACCTGCATTGTGGCCTGTCATGTGAATCATTTGGACAATTACCAAACCATAATTTGTTCAGAATATAAGATTTTCAGGCCTAACAAGCAATTACCCAAATAGATTGATTATTCTCTCTATTTATGTAAGTTAATTCTTTGTGACTTTTGCCTATTTCCAAAAATTAAAAGCTGTACTTTAGGAATGAAGAACTGATACCCAACAAAATGTGAGAAATGTATGTAATAATATTCTGTAAAAATAACATCCAGCCCTAATTCCAGAAATGGGAGTGTAATCTAAATCAGTTTATAGTTACACAAGAAGAGAACTTTGAAAATAATTATAATCACTAATGTACAATTTCACACACATTTTTAAAAAATGCTTTCTGGGAATTAAATTATTAAACCTTGTGATGTGGACAAACATAAACTATTACTTTTATAGTTAATGACTTTAAATCTATGGATACATTGACATAATTGAAACACTTAATGAAGTTACTAATGATTTTATCTTTTGGTTTAAATCTCTACATGTTTTTAAATGCTATTTTATTAATTGTTAAACTGTGTAAAAAAAAAAAATCCATATCCTAAATAGTTTTAGAGGTATTTCCAAATCCATATGCATGCTAATAATTTTATTATTTACTCATATATGTATGCTAATACTAGATAGAATCTCTATAAAATATTTTAAATGCCCCTCAGCTATATTATTTCAGCCATACTCCCCTTTAAAAAGGAAAGCTTTGCAGCCCATTTTTTTTGAGTAGGATATAAAATTCAAGTGTTTTATTATTTAAGAGCAGAGTGTGATTGAAATAATATAACTGTGGAGTGTTTAATATATATATGATGTATAATCACTTTATATCATTTTTAACTGATAAAGTAGATTAGCATTGATATTATAAAAAGCGGGCATTATTTATAAGTTCATTAAAATGATTCTTTATTAATCCCACTTGTGGATTATTTTAATTATGTCATTCTTATTTGTTCAAAGAATATGTTTATATTTTTATCATTATATGTTTGATAAGCCATAAAATTATTTATGCCCTCATTAAAATCATTAGCATTTTCATGCTTCAGTAAATAAAATTTCAAACATTAACAACTATCCAAATGCAGTTTTGATATTGTGCCAGGATTATGATAGATAGGTTAAAAATGAATTTGATTAGTTGTCAAAGATTGAAAATTTATTTACTCTGAAGCATAAAAAAATAATGCTAAAATAATCATATATTCCTTTTTCATGAAAAAAAAAATTTTTAAAACCATATGTTGCAGCACTATGTGGGAATGTAAATTATTAGAGAGATGAAGTCAATCTGATCTACTAAAAAGAACATGCAATATGTATATATGTTAAAAACTTTATTGTGTAATACCATAACATCTTCTGGCTATAAAATCCAGGTTTACATTTTTTTTTTCAGATGTTTATCAGGATTAGATTTTTTTTTTAAAAGTAGTATCTTTATAGCCAAACTAATTAACCATTCAAAATTAGTCAGCAAATGTGTATTTAGATATTCTTATATATGTGATGAAACATGGATAAAAGCCACTTAAATGCTGATCACTTAGCAATTTGTAATACTTATTCACTACTCTTCTATGACATGCTATTGGGGAGGCATTTTGAACAGAAATGGCCTATTTAAAGTTTTATCCACACATAAGTTTTATAAATTATTTAATTTCTTCGCACTAAACATTTAAAAAATATTTCTCTTTTTATTTTTTTCTGTGCTTTATGTTTTGTTACTATTTTATTCAAATTTAATTTTTTAAAAATATTATAAATCGAATAATCCATTTTTTTGCTAACTTTTATATTTAATTATTTTAATCTATTTCTTTTTTTTTTCTATTTACTTCCCCACCCACCTCTTATATTTGTTTTTTCCATTAGGCTTATTAAATAAAATTAATTAGGCATATCTTTAATTAATTATTTTAAAAGTGTTAAAAATATAATTTCTTTTTTACTTATTTAATTAAAAACTATTTTTTTAAAGGAATTCGTTAATTTTTTAAAAAATTGCTCTTTTTTTTCTAGTGTAGCATAAAATATTTAAAACTACCATTTTTTCTTTATTGTTTTAACTGTTATTAGCTTCTTCGTTTTTTTTTTTTAAATATATATATTTAAATATTTTAATATGACATTTAGAATTTCCTTTATAAGATCATTGTGGAAATGGCTTTTCTTCCTCCTCTTGTTCTACTATTGATTGTTATCCTTCTACTGGGTTTGCTTGAGACCCCAGGCTCTGTTACTGACCAGTACAACCTACAAAGAACTGATATTGATTGCTGGTTGACCTTTTCTGAGTTCAAAAGTTAGTTAACCCTCGACATTTATAGAGAAATATATAGCATTAAAAAATAAGAAATCATATATACATATGTGATTAGAAAGGTTTATAATATTAGGATTAATTAAATATTTAGAAAGTTTGGAATAAAAAAAGGGATTATAGATTAAGATAAGAAAAAGATTCAATAGTCAGGAAATAATTATTAGCGATTTTAAATATGTAGGTAATTGACTGTCCAATTATAGGAATAATGACAAATACATTGAAGTAGAGTTGCAATATATAAACATACTTTTAATAAGAATAGGTATTTATTTTGCAACATACTAAAGTTATATTTAATTAAGAAAGGCTTTGTTTTGTTTAAAGTGCAGCTTTATATTTCATAAATTTGGGCAAATAAAGAAGAGAAAGCAATATAGGAGTTTAAGTATGAATGAAGGAAAAAAATAGACTTTGAGGATAATATGGAAGAATATGATTAGCAATGTTCAAATGATGAATAGAATAATAAAAAGAGATTCTTTATTAAAGAAATTATGAAGAGGAATTGGATTTACATATAGATATACAAATTATGAAGGATATTTGAAAGATCTATTGAGTATAAAAGAAAGAAAGAGAGAGAAGTAAGAAGTTGATCATAAAAGGAAGAAACAATTATAAGTTTTTAAAAATAAAATAATTGACAGAAAATCTTAAATAAAGTTATTAAAGTAATATATGGGATCTGTCCTTGTGCATATAAATAAGTTAACATCATTCAAAAAATGGGCATATAATGTAAGTGGTCTTGTGAATTATTTTTGTACATACATTGTTGAACTCGTATTTTTTTGGTCTTAACCTACATTTTTTGGTCAAAAATGATCTATATTTCAGGTGTGAGATTTGTAATTAAATTGATTGACAAAGACTTTTTTAAAAGTCTATTTACGATTCTGGTTTTTGTGCCACAAGAATGTTTTATTTTCACTAATTTATGTAGACTTAATACTTGATAAATTTTTTATTCCATTTTATATTAATATGCATTATCTATCTCATTTTGTAATTGAAAATTTTTTTCTTTCATTACTTGTAAACATCATCTTTCATTATTTGTAAACATCATTTCTGATTAAATATATTTAATAAGCTGGGAAATTTTAATTGTGATCATTGAATAAAGCAAAACAATCATTAATGAGACATGTTGCAAAGTAGATTAGGGATAAAAATATAATCTTGGCAAGGGCTGAATGTTTAGATAATCCTATTTAGGGAGATTTTTGTCTACCAGTAATCAGAGAAAATGTTGGATTTAACTATTGGAAAATATAAAAGAGATATTTATATTAACAGATAAAAAATCAATACCACACAATTTACAGATGATCAGATATTCATCAAGGAGTTGCCAAAATTTCTTTAGGAAATGTTGTTCAAAATAAACTATACATCAACAAAAATATGGAATGAAAATAAGTGATAAGAAAATGAATGTAATGAAAATATCCCCCCAAAAATTTATGATAATACAGGTAAAGAGCTAACTATACTAACTCATAATGGAAGATACTTGTAGCATAAGAGAAATGGGGGGGGGATGACAGAAGCAATCTTTAGAAGGAAGTAGAAATTGCTTACATTTAAGCAGGGGCACTTTGCAATTTAGAGATATTTTCTAACCTTATATATTTGATCAGTTAATTGATTGGAAACATAGACCTTGAATAAAAAGAAAATAACTGACTTACAAGAATTTGAATTGTATTGTTATCATAAGTATTTGATTTTATAAATCTATTCTAATTATAAATTTTATTAAACGCTCACTATTATTTCAGTAATAGTTTTAACAAGGCTGTAAACCTTAGCAATGAGCGTCTGAAAAAATCATCACTAGGGACCTCTGTAGGTCTTTAAAACACATGCTTACGCTATGAAGAAAAGAAAATACACAATTTCTGTAAGAAGTTTTTGAAAAAAAAGTTCAAAATATTTTTTGTGCTACAGATGTGTAGCAACACATTAGTGGATACTTATTCAGGGCACTAGGGAAAATTTTAAGAAGCACAATACTATATTATTGTAGTTTCTGTAGAATTAGTCTGAAGATTGAATCATTGATGATGTTGATAATTGCTTTTATTGAAATTTATATTTGTTAGACAAGAAACTGCATAGTGTTGGATTTTTTTAAGAACTATTATTTTTTGTTCTTAGAATTGTAGATGTATCAATAAAAGACCAGTGATACTAAAATTTGACTTGAGTAATGGTGCCTGAACCCATTTTATTAGGGCTTATATTCCAATAATATATTGAAAGAACTCTGAGAAGAAAAACTTTTATTACCTAATTAATGAATATTACTTCATCATTACCATTGAAAGACATAATATTTTTTGTGAAGATTTTATTGCTTATGTTGTTAGGAATAAGAAACTTTTATCCTAAATTATTGGAAATAATAATTGTAATCTCAAATTCTGTGCTGTTAATTAGTTTTTGGTCAACATATGGATTGACAACTGTGGGTAAATTGCCATAAAAAACTTATATATATATATATCCAAGCTCAAAACAATAGTATTTAGAATATATTATACAATTAGAATTTTAAAAGAAGTTACTGTTATACAAGTATATACAAATGTGTGTTATTATAGATCATAGACTAATATTCTTTAAGATTAAAATGATAACTGTATTAAATATGATCTTACTCCATTCATATTTGCAATAAATTATCAAATTTTCTAATATTTTCCATGTAGGTTAAATTTAATAGTTATGAAATATTAAAATTTTAATTTGGACATTCAAGATTGTCATGTTGCTAAGCATAAAATATATATTGCTTGATTTATTAAAAAGAAAAAAATTGTCTACTTTTCTGATAACATTCCCATTACTGATCTAACTATAGAAAGTACATTTTGTCCATAAAAATAATGGAATATAAACACACATTTATTAAATTTGTGAAAAATAAATATTTTCAATTTTCTTAAATTCTACTGTCTTACCAACTGGTTATTAATACTTTATATTAATGTAGCTTATAAAAAATATGTAGAATGATGGATGTATTTTTATGGGTGGCTTGACTAAAATGCAATTGTTTATTTTAGACATCTTCCATAGAAGATTACATCAGTTGATAAATAAAAATCTCTCAACTGCACATCATGCTATAAAAGGAAGAAAATCAGTGAATGCTGTTTTAAAAATTCAAGAAGCAGTTCAGTATGTCAGAGAATTAAAATTGATAAAATATTTTGGAATAAAAATTAATTTTAAATCAGCTTTTGATTTGATAAATTGGACATACTTATTTAAAGTCCTAAAGCATTTGTTACCAGAACAGTGCTATTTAATTCAGACAATAAAGAACTATAGCAAAAAAAGTAGAATCTCAATTAAGAACTATAAGAGATATTCAAAAATTTTTACTCCAGAAAAAGGAATATCACAAGAATCATCATTAGCTGTTCTTCTCTTTGCAACATATATAAACCAGATAGTCAAAGATATTGAAAACCATGTGTCATGTAGGTGGGAAGATAGTAGCAATTGCTTTTATTGATGATGTAATAATAAATTGTCAGAATGTTTATAATATTGAAATTGTTATGAATATCCTGAATAGCTTTTATAATCATTAAAATCTGCAGTTTAGCAAGTAGCTACAGGTAGAAATGTACCATATGAATACTAGGCAATTCCATCATTGTTTTTAGGAATTCCACTTTATATGGCAAAAACAAGTATGAATCAGCACTTAAACAAACTCTTAATTGATAAAATTAATAAAAAAATTAAATCACTCTCATTCATTAAGGCTGTATGAAATTACTAAAACAAGAATTTTTAATGCTATAGCTATGGAAGTCCTAGATTATCATGCAACATGAATGAGTGTTTTCAGTATAACATTAAATAAATTGAAATCAGATAACAAAGAATTATATTTGGGGGATATTTCACAGCTCTTATCAGTCTTAATATTATGATTACCAATTATTGAAGAGGGCTTCAATCATATTGATCCAAAATTGTATGCATTATATATAAAAGCATGAATGTTAAACCACTAAACATCACATGATCACCATCTCATACTAGCACATAATTGTTGTAAACAAAGGCAAAACTCTTTTCTCCATATAGTAGTGCCACCCTGTGCTAACCAGAGTAATCAATAGATGCCAGAAGGCTTGTGCATAAAATCCCTATCTAGTGCCTACTCATCCAATATCCCCAGACTAGTTTCTGGCTTGTGGCCATCATCAGTGAGGAGCCTTGGATCTGAGAGCACTGCACCTAGATCTTAGGATCTAATGCAACCCTCCAGCAGCCACCTTTTAATTCTACTTTACTACAAAACTATGAGAATGAAATTGAAAACACAAAAATATTTTCAATCTAAGCTCAATAGCTTATATAGTCATATGGGTCTGAACTCAATTCAGCACCCATACATTTTGGTGTCTTTGGCTCTTAAACAACCATAGCCACCACTATCCTATTAGGCAGGATTGGTGTTAAACCACTAAACATCACATGATCACCATCTCATACTAGCACATAATTGTTGTAAACAAAGGCAAAACTTTTTTCTCCATACAGTAGTGCCACCCTGTGCTAACCAGAGTAATCAATAAATGCCAGAAGGCTTGTGCATAAAATCCCTATCTAGTGCCTACTAATCCAATATCTCCAGACTAGTTTCTGGCTTGTGGTAATCATCAGTGAGGAGCCTTGGATCTGAGAGCACTGCACCTAGATCTTAGGATCTAATGCAACCCTCCAGCAGCCACCTTTTAACTCTACTTTACTACAAAACTATGAGAATGAAATTGAAAACACAAAAATATTTTCAATCTAAGCTGCTGGAGGGCTGCATTAAATCCTAAGATCTAGGTGCAGTGCTCTCAGATCCAAGGTTCCTCACTGATGATGGCCACAAGCCAGAAACTAGTCTGGGGATATTGGATGAGTAGGCACTAGATAGGGATTTTATGCACAAGCCTTCTGGCATCTATTGATTACTCTGGTTAGCACAGGGTGGCACTACTGTATGGAGAAAAGAGTTTTGCCTTTGTTTAAAAGCATGAATGTATACTAATAGAACCCAAGACAAAACATTTAGTGCTTCAACATGAGACACTAATTTAATTAATAAAGTTGAAAAAAAAAAAACCCAGATCATTTTATGGTGATTTATTTATGGTATATAAAGACTTGTAGGATGACTTAAATTTAAGTAGTTTGGTTAACATTAAATACAATGATTTAAAAAAACTAATAAATAATATTAAATACACTTGGATAGAAGTGTCAGTGATTAAGGTTATCAAGAATCTTCACAAAATATATGCTCCACAATCATATATCAAATTCTGATGCAAATTTTTAAATGGTGTCTTGCCAATGAATATTTATTTAAATGGTCAGTTAAAAATGAATTTGGAGTTTTCGTGTATTTTTTATAAACTTTCTTTCATTTGTTTGAATAGTGTGTAGCATTTATATATGTCCCCTAAATTAAATTTGTAAAATAATCGGATAAATAAGTGTTTTCCTTGGTGGATTTATTAAAAACATGAATAGTAAGATTATAAAATATAATTAATAAAATCAGTGTAATAATTTTGTTTTCCCCCTAAAAATTGCTATTTTTGTGCAGATGGGACACATGCATTCCACCAGTAATGAATAAGATACCACAATTGTCATGAAGAAAATGAAGAAAAGAACTTTAATAATATGTTCTTGTAATACTGCTTTGTGTTTAGATTGTTTTCATACATAATTTGAATTTTCAATAAATATTTTCAAGTATAATTTTGTTTTTTTATGTATGTATGGGTAAATTATAAACCTAGTAGGATACATTTGTTCCATAGCATTTTCTTCAAAATCTGAAATACAAAAAAAATTAAAATTTTGTACATAAACTTTTAAATGTATATTAACTGAAAAATTTAAAATATAAAATACATGAAAAAAAAAAGTAGGTGCAAAAGGATTTAAAACTTTTAAGATCAAAAATATTCCATGCACCATATATACATTTAAAAAGGGAAATAAACAATATTAAAAGTTTTAATCCATATAATACAATGGTTTTATTACATGTTGTAAAAACTATATGGGTAATAAGGCGAAAAAATAATTTTTGATAATAAAAAAATACAATTGATTAAAAAAACTTGTCAATGATTGGAATTAATCCTTTAATAACTGTATCAGATACATCACCAAATAATGAACAAATAATGAAAAGATTTGGTCAAACACTGGTCTGACTCCATGTGAATTATGGAAATAATATAAAAATCAAACAATTATTATTTAATTAAAGAAGCTTATAAAATAATCTATAATTTAAAATGTATATTAAATGTGGTTTTAATTTCTCCTTATTTGTAATAATAAAAATACTTAATTGTAAATTATTAGAGAAAAAAAAATATAGTTAATAATAAATTTGGCTGAACATACTAAACAATCAGGGCACAATTTCATACCCGCTAACCCCGTTATTTTATGCTCAGAACCAAACGACTACAGGAGAAAAATAAAGGAGGCATTCTACATTAACAGAGACATCCATGCAATCAACAGAATAGATACGTGCTTCGACATCTCGAAAAAATGGGCTACGTAACAGTAACTCATTTGAATATTCTCATTTACATATATTAAGTACATTTTCACGAAGGCTATGAGTATGAGGCACAGTTCCTCGAAAACGTTCAGCCAAATTTATTATTAACTATATATTTTTTCTCTAATAATTTACAATTAAGTATTTTTATTATTAAAATGTATATGTAAATAATTATTATAAAAATGTATATAATTCTTATTTTTTGTTAATAAAGAAAATAAGGAGATATTTTCTGATTGGCAGAAGAATAAATTGAATATGGATATTCATAGGCAATATAGAGATTTAAAGGACAAAGTTGAGTAACTAATAAGAAGGCTTAAAAATGATTGATGGATTAAAACTGTAAAGGTGATATAAAATTTACCGATTATGAACTCTTTGGATTTTTTTTTTTTTTTTATGTATTGAAAATAATATTTGGATCTGATAACCTAATTGTAAATTTGGGAAAGAAGTTTTTTAAAAAAGTAAGATTGTGAATATATGCAATATATTGTATAGCTAACATTTTCTTAGAGATGATTTTATGTATGTAGGTGATTTTCTTGTATTGACTGAAGAAAAATGGGAGAAAATGAGATGGAGATGAGAATTAGTTTTAGCCTAGAAACACGAGATGAAATTTCTGTATGACATTATTTATGTGCTTCACCATTATTAATATCATGAGTAAATATTGTAACTATTATAATTATTATTATTAGTCATTAATAAACAAATATATATGACCATTTATTTAAAAAAACAAATGATAAAAAGAACTAGAATAAAAACTTAAAAAACAAAGAAATAAAAAAAGATTGGATTAAAATTGCTATGTGTAATTAAAGGAGGAAAAGACGAATGTGTAACAGTTACCCTATAGTGAGTTCTGAAGCTTAAGATCCATGGATTGCAACTCCAGTTTTGTCAGTTTCAGTAGTCTTTGTGAACTCTTAGCACTAACCATTCAATTAGCATTTATTGTCACAGTTAGTGCAGAGATATGACCATTTGCATGAAAGAAAAAAAGACAACTACTAAGCTTTAATGTACTTAAAATATACCGTTTTTAATTTTTTTTTTGTCGTTTTTTGGATAATGATAAACGTAAATATTATAAATATATTTGAATAGGCAAATTATATTAAATTCTAGAATCAAATGATAATACATATTGTCTTAATATATATCAAATTAAATATCTACATATATATTTTATTTTAAAATCTTTGAGTTAATAATCGATAATGCGATTAAAAGAACATATCACATCAAGTAATAAATTTATAAAATTAATAAAAAGAAAATATTTTAATTGATTTAATAAAGCCATATTTGCTGTGTTCAACAATCAAATTTTGTTTTTATCACATTGTTTAAAGTCTTTATTTAAGTTTAATTAAAATTAATTGAATTAGAAATATAAATTTGTTTCTAATTGTTGAAATTTATTTATACAACAAAATAATGAACGATAATTAATTTTTTATTCGATTATGGTATTGACTTCACAGTTGATATAATTATTTCAAACTAATGGATTAAAAAATTAATTAGTTTCAATGAAATTAACTCTTGAATATTTAATAAAATAGTTTTTAGATAATTTTATAGCATTTCATGAGTTAAAAGCATTTCAAGTCTCAGTAATGCTGTTATTTTTTATTGCAAAAGTGCGAATTTTATTTTCACTCCACTAGAACATCAATTATTTCTTTTTCTGCAAATATCAATAAGAATGAAATAAATAAAAACAAAATAAATAATAAATAGCAACAAAAGTAATTAAACAAACTAGTCAATTTGTTAATATGTACTTTAATTAAAACATAAATAATTTATTTAAAATTTACAGCAAAGGATGATTTTGAGCACTTAAGCAATTCTCATTTGCAATGCATTGGACTTCTGATGTAATTGGATTGTAACATACACTGTATATATTGCACAGGTTGCAATCTTTATTTTAATTGATTCAGTCAAAGACTGCATTGCAGAGATTTGAAGATGGCCGTTATAACATTTCAAATAATTTTATGAACTATGCCCCCAAATGTTAATGTATTTTACTACTTCTTAAACTGCTTCTTAGATGCAACAAATATTTGTAAGAGCTTTGTTATTTGGCCTAAAACTTTGTAATTTCCCATTGCCTGCAGTATTAAATCTTAATAAACAGTAAAAATAGTCTTACAATTTATTTATATTACAATGTTCTAGAGAAATTTTTTATAGGTTTTATTAGTCTTTGAATATCAACTGTTATTTTCTTTTTGATCATTTGCTAAGATAATCTGTCTCCAAGAAATAACAAAAATCCCATTTGTTAATTCTTATGTATGTATAAATATATACACACACATATTGTAATGGTCAATAGTTTGGTGATAGATTATCTCTATGTCCATACTATGAAATAAGAATAATAACAATAAAACAAAGAAATATCTATTTTAACTTTTAAGGCCCACCACTTTATCTTCTACACATCCTAATTTTGAATCCATCTCTGTTATTGCACTCTTTGCAGCTTACCATGCAAACCTGGCTTTGACTGATACTCATCATTATAGTACGGATTCCACTTGATAGGTATCATTCATTTATTTATTTAAATACAGATCAAAATATATTTACTCAAATGCAAATATCATTCTTCACCTAAGCCTTAGTTGCACTTTTACATAGAGTAAATTTTTTTATAATAGTTATATATATTGACATTTTTTCAAAATTTTAAACATAATACAAATTATGCTAATGATAATATTAATAAATTACATTTCAAAAATATATTAATTATATAATAAAAATATTGCTTTTATAATATTATATACTTCTATACATTTTTTTCTATACATTCCTTTTTAATATATTTTTTATTTTGATTTTTTATTTCCCTATAATGTTGCACATTTTTCAATTCAATGAGTAAATTATTCAATAATGTAGAAACATGAACATAACGATTTATTACTCCTAATTCCATATTTAGTATAATATTTTGATACTATGTTCTGTATATATCTGTTTTTCTTAGACACATTTCAAACTGTGTTACATAAGGTTTTTTGAAAATACTATCAAATTTTATTTTCTATCATTATGTATTCAAGAAGTTGATTGAATAATAAAATATTATTTATATTTTTTTATATAATTTTCTTCTGTTAGATTAATTATTCTTTTTTTGCAGTAATATTTATTATTTTATTATTATTATTAAAAACTTTGCAAAGCCATACAGTGTTATTACATACTTCAATAAAGATTTATACAAAGGTTTATATATAATAAAAAGAATAATTAAAGTAAAAATATCTTTAATTTTGTAGAATATTGTTATAGAATATCTAAATTAATTAATTAGTATATTAATATGATGTTTCCAAGACATTTTTTTTTTACCTATCATCATTCCTAGATATCTAATATATTTTATTTGTTCAATTTTATACATTTATTATTATTTATTATTATTACATACTGCATTATTATCATATATATAATCATGTGAATGCAAATATGTATCAATATTTTTATATTTCATATAAGGAGATTATATTAACATATATTTTGCTTATTTATATAAATTCCTCTCTCAAAGAACCAATGACAATGTTAATCAGACTTTCTTGACATTCTTTTATTGCATTATCAATATTGTTATTTAACATAATAATAATATTATCTGCATATTCATATATTGATCCTTCAATATTAATATTTCCAGATCATTTATGAAAATCAGAAACAACAATACACTAAAAATAGAATTTTGAAGAACTCCATAGAAAATGTTTTGCTCATTACTGAATGCACTTGTTATTTTTGATACAACTTATTTATCATTTAAATAATTTAAAAAAAAAACAAAAACTAATTTTTCTCAAATTCCCCAATTCCTATCTATACAACTGAGTTATTTATCAAAATTACCTCACCAAGTTTTATGCATATTCACCCACAACTCATGAGAATTAATCCTTATCAGTATACTGGCTTCCACTCATTATACCTGGCTAAATGAAGGATTGCATTAGTCATTCCTGGATGAAAATTACTATGGGATTAATATTGGAACCTAAAAATCTATTCATAATAAATTGAAGCTTCACAATAATTAATAAATAATAAAACAAACATTTATTGAATATATTAATAACAGAATTAGTTCTATTGTACAGATTTTTATACTTTCTCTCTTCTTGTATTTACTATCTCTCTCTTTTTTTAGTTTACTTCTACTAGCTTCTGATTTAAATTATATTCTTTGTGAATCAATGCTTATTAAACCATTACTTTTAAATTTGGAAATAAGTTATATATAGATTAGGTGAACTTATTTATAAGTTTCATTTTTAAGTTATGTTTCACAAGCATGTATATATGAGCAATATGCACCATCATAATTTAAACATTCAAACATCACAAAAATGTCTAAGGTTTAGATATTATCAAAATCTATAACTATTGACTAGATAAACCACACAGTTTAATATAGAAGATATGAACAAGCATTGATTGCTATAAACAAATATCCACAACTTTTAATGAATAGGATATATAATTTCATATAACAATCCACTTACCATGTTTGTATTCTAGTATCACATACATCTACTTAAAACAAATTTAGTTTACCAGACTATTTCCTACATAATACTAGTAAACGTGTACAAATACATTTAGATTTATCTATATTTTTTATGGAATTAAAAATAATCAGTTGTTGTATATAGCATTGGACTCCTACTTTTTATAAAGCATTACTCTGATTTCTTAGGAAATTTTTTTCAATAATACACATAAGTCTTTGAATATTAAAAAAAACATATTCAATTATAAACAAAAACTCATAAATAACTACTACTGTATAAATATTTTACAAACATAAAAGCATATCTCAACATTGATGATTAAGACTGAGGTCTAAATATGAAGTGAAAACAATGCCTAGTCACATAGATAGTTAAACAATTTGTATTGAAAATTAAATGATTATATTGTAATCTTTTATTAGCTCTTGTACATCTCTCATGATTTTATGTATACATACATACAGTCCATTCTAAATGTATACTGGGTATATTGCTACATTATGCTTTCTTATTAATTATTGGAATTTTAAAATAATATTGTAACAAAATTTTGTTATCACATTATTTTATTTGAAATAATAATATTTAAGAGTAATCTTAACAATTAAATCTTTTTTTATTTTTAATTCATACCAAATTTTAAAATGGATATTAATTAGAAGTAGCAAGCGATGCAAATTCAAGTCATTATTTTTAAATCAGTTATAAAACAAATTGCATGCTTCTCCCTTAGCGAATATATGAAAGATTCGTAAACTTAATGTATATTGAAGTATACTAAAGCATTGCTAATGAAATTGTAATACTTTATTAAAGAATATGATTGATGTAAACAATTTACTTCTGTGTAACAATAGTGAAAAGTTTCTTATATGGTTTACAAAATGTAAGAAAATCCCATCACATCTTAGAACTTTTCTCAACTATTTATATGTGGACATTAAATCACTTTCTTGCAGCTATCTATTTGCTGGTTTTAGATTCAGTTGGTAGTAAAAATTGAAAACAAAGGAAATATTGATTTTTATTAGTTTAAAAAAAACTTCAAATGTACAACCAAAAGCCTAGATGATTGCTTATTGTTTGATTTTTGGATATTGGTCATATAAACAAATTTGTAAATTCTTCAATTTTTGTTAGCTATAAGTAAACAATTGTATAATTTCATAGCTTATTGAAATCTTTTTAATTATTTTATAAAATGTTTTTCTAGTAATTATTAAAAAAGGAATATATTCAATGCTTACATTTAGATTTTTTTTTTTTTTAAAAGTATATTTGATTTTTAAAAATATAAGAAATTGAAAATAATAATAAAAAGAAAATACAATTATTACATTCTATCAAATATTGTTCTGAACTTTTGTGATTCTTTTAATAATTATAAATGCACATTTTAATTTCACAACAAAATTTTACAGCTTTATGATGATTTTATAATTATCCATTTAGATTTAAAAAATCAAATTCAATCAACAAAGATTTCATTAATTTATTTTTCAATAACATCATGATAATCAGCCAATAAGAGAAGAGTAATTATTCAAATATGCGTTTTTAGAATGTGTTTTAATTGTAAAGTTATTTTTCTAATAAATCATGTACAATTTATTGCTTCATAATATTAAATAAAGGAATTTTGTCATAAATTACTTATTTCAAATAATTCTTTTTATTTGATAATTATTCTTTTATAATCAATTAATATAAAATGGTTATATTTTCATTATATAAATAAATACATCATATGATAAAAAATATTTGTATAATAACAGTCATAATTAAAATGTATCCTTCCAAAACGTTAATTCTTCTATTTAGTTTTATTCATAAACAACAAATTATCATTTAGAAAATATGTGAAGTAAATACAAATTTTTTTATATATCTGTAATATTTTTAATTCAATGCATTTAAAGTTCTGAAATAATGTTTTGGCAGATTAGTTGTTTGAAATAATAATTAGTTTTCTCATCTTTTTTTTATTTAAAAAAAGATCTATAAATCATTTACACTTGGGTCCTGTGCAGTGATGTAACATTTTCCAGGAATACATTCAGTGAATTGTTTGTTCTACATTGAAATGCACACACTTATAGGTAATACATTCCAGAGCTGCAACTTAGAGCAAACACACTATCCAACACAACATATATAAACAGAAAGACTGTAATGCAATATCAAAAATATAAATATATATATAATTAATTTATTCAAAACATATATAAACAGGAAAACTATAATGCAATATCAGAAATATAAGTTAAAAATGTAAAAATTTATAAGAAATTAATTTATTGTATTTAACATTTGTACATGTTACTGTAGTTGTAAATTTGAAAATGTAATTCTATTGGTAATTAAACCCAAACTTTAAAAATCATAAATTTACTTCATAATTCTTGTTAATTCAAATTAGAGCTTCTATTCATTCCATGATATGACATGTAAGCTGCTTAGTTTGGAAATTCCTTTTACAACCTATGCAGTTTTTATTTTATTCTTATATTTTAAAAAAAGGTATTCCATATTCAGACTTAGAACTCTGTCTTATTGCTTTCTAGGGTGGAAATTAATTTTAAGACATTCACATTAAAATTATCTTTAGTTAGTTTATTATTCGATATTAGTGTCAGTTCAGGGGTCTCTAATCATCACCAACAATTGAGCTAGTTCCTTGGTGCATAGCACTGTGCTGTCGATTTAGATCATCTATTGATCTGATCTGGTGAGTTGGGTTTGAATTCAGTTTGGTTTGACTGAGTTTGGATCTGATGTGCAGTTTTTGGCTACCCAATCATTAGAGCTTCGATTTAATAAACTGCACACACCCTGTAGATAGTAATTATGATTTTAACTGCTCAGTCATTAAGATCTCGATAAACGTTTCTGTAGAGAGTGATATTTTAAAAAGTGTTGTATATATTTAAGAGAAAAGTTATGCGATTTATAATGCATAACTGAAATGATTTAATGAATTAAAATGTCAGTTTCTTTTAATTTCTTATACTTAAATGTTTTTAAAGATTACTTAAATGCTCAGTCAGTAATAGAATTTGTTTGTTAAATTCCGTAATAGTACTGTTAGTTAAAATAATTATTTAAAGAAAAGTAATAAGATAGTAATGTATATATAAAATTAATTATACTATATCAGTGTGTATATATATATATATATATATTATATTTGTGTTATATGCGTTCATGACAGTAAGGAGGGAATAAGCCATCTTTGTTTAGAGAAGTATCATTAAACTCTGTGCATTTTTAAATTATGAAATTAAATAGTGTTTCTATCATGGTGAGGGGTTAAGCTTCAGGAATCTGACTACAGTTTCTGAAGTCCCCTGAAAATCTTCGATGAAGCTGCTAAATCCATTTCTGGACCAATCGTGCTGCCTAAAAATCATGAAAAGATCAATCAAAATGCTGTCCAAGTAATTTACCAAATGCGCGTCTACGTTCCACCACCTCGGATGTGTAAACTAAAGAACCAGCCCTGGAAGAAATGGTAATATAATTCCATAATGAACCATAACTTTCTGGCCAGTTTCTGAACTTTACTTTACACTCCCTTTAAGAGCTCTTCTCATTCTTTAATGTAATAATCTGTATAAAACCTTCTTTTTATTTATGCTATTTTAAATTATATAGTAATTCTCTCTCTCTAGTTCTTAGATTTAACTTTCCTTTCTTACGATGGTGGTTCATTTATTGTCTTATATATATTTATTGAGTAATTTAGTGATGTCATTTATTTTTAATTATATGCCAATAATCCTTTGACTCAATGATCTCCTTTGTTCCATTCACCTTATACAAGTAATAAAATATTAAATCTGATAGTAATTTCTGCCCATTAGAACTAAATTTATACCATTCTATTAAACATCGAGTCGGAAGAATTTATTAAATATTTGCTATTTTTATAATTGGCTAATAATAAATTATTAGCTCCATTTTTAATCTATGCCCCAGCTATTTTCTCATGTTCACCAATATTTATTTATTCATATATAATGTTAAAATATTTTTGCAAAGGGTTAATAAAGGAGTCAAATGAATACATTCTAATTCAAATTGTTTTTACTATCTATTAATATTCAAAAAGGGCATGATGTTTGGGGCATAATTAATATAATTTTATAACTGCTTTAAAATAACTTTGTTAAAAGCTCATTTGACTTTAATTAATTTGATCAACTCATCATGTAGAGCATTCTATAATAAATTGGGTTTTATTATTCAAACAGTGACTATCAAGTCATCATCTTTGAACGTTGCTGACGTAGGGCAATCTTCCACTCCTTAGGCTTGTCTTTGGTGATATTACTGTTATTTTAATGATAGAGGAAGAAAGCACTTCCTCCCCTGCTTATGTTATATTTGGAACACCAAAAGTTCGTAGCTATGACTCGGCCTGGCTTTTCCCATGTTCCACATCTCCTTAAAGGGCAGTAAGACATAAAATACAAGCCACCATACCACTTAAATCACTGACAAGCTATTATCTTTCCTGTTTATTTTATAGCTCACAATTCATCAGCACCATTACCTCTCTGTTCCAGTAAATCCCGCTCTTATGCTCATAATTCGTGATGAAGTGATTTCAATTAAAGTCGAACAAATTCTTAGTCATCTCTACTTAAATAAGGTTTCTAGTAAAGGTTAAAGTTATGCCATAAATACGTATCTTGCTTTTCATGAATAGATTTGCGAATGTAAAAATAAATCTCATATTCTTTCATATAAAATTAGAATCATAATTTCCGTCACCACTGAATACCTTTATCTGCCTTTATTTTCTTGTTGGGGGCATAGACATATAGACTTCCATAATATTGCATAATCATTGTTGGCATATAATAGGGACTGCCATTCTTATTGTAATCATAAACTCTGTTTAAGGACTAGAGGTAATCAATATAATCATCATTTAAAAGTTGAACAAAACTATTACTATTTTATTAAACATTTTATTAACACACTTGGTGTCCAACTCTTTTATTCAATCATTATTTTAATGTTAATGCTCACTGTCTGTGTTGGAAACCCGAACATATACATATGATTCAACTTAAAATTATCTTTAGTTAGTTTATTATCCATTATTAGCATCAGTTCAAGGGTCCCTAATCATCACCAATTGTTGAGCTAGTTCCTTGGTGCATAGCACTGTGCCATCAATTTAGATCATCCATTGATCTGAGCTGATGAGTTGGGTTTGAATTCAGTTTAGTTCGACTGGGTTTGGATCCGACTTGCAGTTTAGGTGGTGGAGGTTTTTCGCCGGTATATGGTTATGTTTTGACCAGTGCAATATAATACACATGATAAAATCAAAACTTTCATTAGTTCATCTTGGTTAATGTCCATGCGTTTGGCAATAATATCTTTTATGGATATAGTCTATCTCTCTTTGGATTATTCTTCTTCAGTAAGTCATCCATCATTTGTTAGAAATCCTTGGCAACATACTTGAAATGATGTTTCTATTCTCTGCAGTTGCTTTCCTTTTTGATCCATTTAGACATTTAGTGTAGGACATTGGATGTTTCTTTAGGCATTATACAGGCAAGTAGATTAAGTCATCATGCTTCTGTGGTTCAGACAGTAGCAACTCCAATCCTATGGCAATGTTAATTTAGCCAGAATACATTGCACAGCAGTTTATTACAGATTTAATTTTTCTTGGTCTGTTATTTGGCAGTTAATGGCTTATATAAGTAAAAATTATTTCATTATTTATATAAATGCTGGCGATGTTATATATTTTTTTCTCCATGTTCAAATAATAGTGCAGTTTTATTTTTAAATATCAATTTAAAATCAGTTCCGTTCTTTTGTTAAACCCCATGAATTTATCAAACTTTTCTCTATTTAAAGATTGGTTGTAATTTTTTTAATAATTTTGTGCTGTGAAAATTATATGGATAACATGGAATATTCAGATAAGTCACCCATCTTCTCTTGTATTCAAACATTCCAATTTTAAAATGCTGGTTTTATACTAGTTTTTCCATTTCTTTTTTTCATTGCCATGGCTATCTATTGTTGTGCATATTATATTGGTTGAAGTTAAAAAATAAAATTATGTAACAGAATTCTATTTTTATTTTCCACACTTGGTTGCCTAGAGATTGGCTTGATATTAGGCCATCACTATGTTTACTAAGTCTAAGTCTTTATTCATAATGTTCAACACATTGATAATTAGCTCATTGTTGGTATATATATAGGAAAGATTTCTTTAACTGAATTTTTACTTTTCGTTAAAAGAGAGAAATTAATTCATTGTGACATTTGTTTAATTTGGTACTTAATAAAGCAAACATTTGTCATATATATATATATATATAACAAAATAAATGTCCGCTAATATCAATAATACAATAACAAAACTTAAATATATTTCAAACATATACATATATGTTTACAAAAAAAATGATAATAAATATTCAACTATCTGTTAGTTAAGCTTATCTTTTAAATGGCTTTGTATGGATAAATACAGGCTGGTCTCAATCGGATTTTAAGCTACACTTACGATGTGAAAAATCTAATTGCTGGATCCACTTGTTATGTCCATGACTTTGGATTTCAGTTTGTTTAAGGCTGATAATTTCATTTATAATTTTATTCTTATGTAGTTAGTTGAATTAATCATTTAGCAGGTGCTCTAGTACTCTAGTAGATACTTGAGAAAGTCACTGTACCATTCCGAAAATACCAAGTAACAAATGGAAGAAGTAATGGCAAACAAATAGCACAATTAATAGATAATAAACTTTTGATATTTTAATGAACAAATAACAGAATAAAAGTTATGAAATTTTAATGAGCAAATCCTTTCTTAAAAATATTAATATTAAAGTTACATAATTATAATGAACAAGTAATAGATTTTATTTCCTCTCCTTTAAACAACATATGTATTAAGATGTTTTAATATTTATAATGGACATAAATGTTAAGAAGTTTCACTTTTGTTTTTAGAAAAAAATCCATGCTTTTGCTGTTGTATTTAAGTGATAAATATAGAATTTGGAGCATCCTTTAGTATTAAGATGTTATTTTTATTTTATTTATATTTATGATCTGTAGGCGAGAGAAGTTTAAGACTCCCTACTAAATGATAAGCTCATCTATTTTATTTGTATTTGTGACCTGTAGGGATGGGGGAGCATAAAATCGGCAAAGCTTTGTTGCTCTAATAATCCAGAAGTAAATTTTTTTCTGTTCTTTTAATAAATCAATACTAATATATTGTAAATGCCGAACTTTAAGACAGACCTTCAAGCTTCATTCAGCTGTCACTACATCTTATACATCTGATATACATGACCACACACATGTGAAAAAGGTAAATGATCTCCCACATACACATCTTATGCTGAATCAGCATTCATCAAGAGGTCCAGGTCATCTCCCACCCATATATGCAATCACTGCTCAGTTTATATTAAGATAGAAAATCTTTAAATTTTAATGGATAGACTTCAACCTTCTCCACACGCCAACTCATCTGCCATCCATATCATTAAAAATCTGATGATGGAATGCTCAAATTCTTTGTTGATGCACCATCATTGTCATACACATGTTAACCCCAAGCTACTCTGATCCCTCATATACATATTAAGATCATGTATATGAGTGGTCAGAGTAGCTTAGGATAAATATGGGTATGACAATGATGTTAGCATCAACAAGGGTTTGAGCATTCCATCATCAGATTTTTAATGATATGGATGGCAGATGAGTTGGCGTGTGGAGAAGGTTGAAGTCTATCCATTAAAGTTTAAAGATTTTCTATCTTAATATAAACTGAGCAAAGATTGCATATATATGTGGGAGGTAATGATCCGGACCAGCTGATGAGTACTGGTTCAGTGTAAGATGGGTATATTGGAGATTATTTATCTTTTTCACATGTGTATGGTCATACGCATTAGTTATATAAGCTGGAATATTTGTATCAAGATATTGTTATAATATTAATAATAAAGCTGTAAATAGTGAAAAATTCTATTTAATTTAATTTTTTTTTAAAAAAATCTCCAAGTGCTTTGCTGACACTATTTTTTGGTTAGGTGAAGTATCTGTTAGATTTTGTTAGTTTGTGCATTTTTTTTTTTTAGGGTTTATTATTTTTTTTAGGTTAAGTATCCACTAGATTTTTTTGTCTGCCCACACAGTTTATCAGTATCGAAAACTGATATGTGGAAGTTTTTTGTGAGATTGCAACTGGAGATAAAAAGAAATAAAAAATAATTAAAAAAAAAACCAATCAATTTCTTTCTTGACCAAAATAAAATAGAAATAAAAATTTTCTCTTATGTGTCGTAAGCAAAACAACATTATATTGGAGAAGTAATAAAAAAATATTGACATTTTAAAGTGACAATTAGATTTTTCTGTCTGTAAAGAAATCTAAAGGAAAATAGATAATGGGAGTTAATGTAGTTTTTTATAAACAAATGAAGTCTTAATAATCTCTTTATGGTTTGTTCTCAAGCATTGGTGGTCGAGATGTCAGCACAGCCGCCTTACAAGCAGTTGTCGCGGGTTTGCTTCTTGGCCGATGCTACGACACATGGGAAAAAATATATATAACTACCAAAAGTTTTTTTAAAAAACTTTAAACAATTTTAATGAATAAAATAATAGTGGCTACTTTTTAGGGAGGGACAGACTTACTGTTTTTTTTCCGATCTTTATTTCACCCAAATCTGCAAAATAATGTCTTAATTCAAAACTACACATTAAATTTATTGAAACAAGAGGATCAATTTCTTTCTGTTATTTAACTAAAATCTGCAAAACAAGATCTTTCAAAAGAAGCATTGTTTAATATATGATGATGTGATGTACAGTCAAGAATCTCTCAGCAATTATGCCCAGAAACACCTGTTTGCCACTTTATTTTCCATTTTCCAGTCTAAGTTTTTCCATATTTGCTCCATCCCATTTCCACAACATAATCTTTATCAACTCTATGGCCTTTATATCTAAATCCCTCATCTTTTGCCAAACCCAGCATAAAAACCAATAATCCACTTTCTGTAGAATCACTTTTTTTCATATTTATTCTTCCATAACTTCATTATATGTATACTTTCTGTTTTCAAGCAATTACATTCAATTAACAAATGCCTAATATTTTCTATTCCTTCCTTATATAATTTACAGACTAAATCACCCGTTTTTTTTATTTACATGTATATTCTCTTGTTGCTAAAGATCCCATTCGAGCCTTAAACAATAAACTACTTTCCTTACTATTATCATATATTAACTTTCACCTAATATTCTGTTTATTTCTATATATATTTAAACTCTTTTTACTCTCCATACTAGTTCTCCATCTCTCTAACTCCATATTCTTTATTAATAAATCTATTCTTTTATCCCATTTTTTACCACTCAACAATCCTACTAACACAATTACCCCATGATTTGTACAAATATACTGATATAAATTCTTTATCCAAATCTTTTGCATACCACATTTTTCACCCATCTTGTTGCCTGCCCTTTACTCATAACCCAATTAAATACTATTTTGGCTATTCTTTTATTATCCATAAACTGTAATCTACCAAACATTTTCATTTTACTTTTTTGCATCTCTCATATTTCTCCTTGAATTGCCTCCCTTGCTGTCCATACATCTGCATCTAATGCATGTCTTCCTACTTCCCTTTGAACTTTTTCTAACACATAATGCATCATTACCGTATGTTAACCATATAATTCTAGTTACATCATATTTATTATATGAAAACACTGTTAATTTCTTTATCAATTCCTTTCGTTTCTATGCTTCATTTATCAATTTTTTCTCCCATTCATCCAAATAATTTTTCTGATTACTTAAAATAATCCCCAAAAAAATATACCTATTCACCACACTTAACTTAATATCTCCCAAATATCTAAAAAAAAATTCCAGAATATCTACTAAATGCTTACCACTGATTGATTGGTACATTTTTTAAAATTTTCTTGTAGATATGTCATAGAACTCTGTTTAATTAACTAATTTAAAACATTTAATTAAGATTTGAAAATTTTAGTTTTTTAAAAAAATATAGTAAATTAGTAACGCAATCATTTAAAAATATGTTTAATAATTACAATTTTTCAAAAATATTAATTTATTCTTATTCGCAATAATATCAATTTTTTAATTTTATTTAAGTGATAAAACATAAAATCAATTTATTTGTAAAGAATACGTTTATTTTCATTTTATGTGTTAATTTATATATATATCAGTCTTTTGATTGATGCAGCATATTAAAAATGTAAATCTTAAATTTTTTTTCACTTTGTTGTTTTATTCTTAAATATATAAAATTGATTTCTTTTTTTTTTAAAAGTAGCTTTTTTATCACTTAATAAGCTCTTTTTTTAATATCCTGATGTGTACGAATATTTATAAATAATGAGATTGAAATACTAGATTAAAAGATAAAATTTAAACTTATAAATTGAATGAAATTGGATTCGATTGCCTATTATAAATATTAAAAAAAAGCTTAAAGATGTGCTAATTAATAGAAATATTCTATAAATAGCACAGGTAAGTATGCTATTGATTTTTTTGTATCGCCAACATTTCTTTTTTTTAAAGTAAAAGTGGAACAAATTCAAGAAATTTGTATTTTGGTAAAAGGGTAACTTATTTAGTTGAATTGCTTGAAGGCTAAGATTGAAATGGCGACCATCGGCTGTCAGTGACCTATTGCTAAAATATCTGAAAACTGGTAAAAGCTATAGTAATGAATTTAACGATTGATCAGCACAAACCATATGTGGAACTCTCTGACGGACACTTGCAGACCCCTGACATTAGTGATCGCATTAAACCTCAAAGACTTTCCCTTAAGGGAGAGTTGAACATCGATCTTTCCACAAAAGGAAGGGGGCTTGCAATAGTTCTGTTCACATTTCACACATTTTGAAGATGCTTTTGAAGAGGGTGCATTATTTTTCCTGCAGTGGTCTGCCTGTTCTAAGTTACTAATGCACTTGCTTATTACATTGATCTTAGATGCAAAGATAGAAGTCAATAGTAGCGAATCTGCCCTCAATCGTTATTCTTAAAATTGGAATTGGAGTTTATATTCAGCTTTGAAGAGATGGAAGCCATGACAGAATAAAAAGCAAAAGACCATCATTAAGACCCTTAAATGTTTTGGAGGATGTAAAAGCTACTTATTTCTTCATTTAAATGAAGGAGAAAACCATTATGAAATCTGTCAGTTTCTTTTAAAGATGGATTTGGAAAGGAAACACGATTTTAACTGCACTTAAAAAAATATAAAGACAGTTTATTATTAATATCTTAACTGAAATTACTAATATTGAGACTATATTAAATATATGAATACATTAATATAAAAAAAAAATATTTTGTGATTTAATATCTGGCTGTTTATATCTGCATTTAATCTATTTATCTCTATATAAATTATTCGTACGTTATTTCTATCTATATATAATGATATTCGGTTAATATAGTGTAGATATTTGTAAACTGATATTTGAAATGCATTTTATTAAAAGTAATTAAAATAATTTTGATTACTTTTTTTTAAAATAACATTTTAAATGACTGACATGCAAATTACGTGTAACTTATGTTTTACATGATTGGGGATGTTTATTAAGATCAATTATTATTTTGAATAGATATTGATTAATTATGCTTTGAAGAATTTATTATGAAAATTATAAACATCAAATAAATAATCATCATATGACTTTATGAAAATGTTGCAATTTGTTTAATAATCATAAAAACTATTCACCAGAAAGATTAAATGTATAAATAATTTTAAAAATTAATATATGCATAAAATTATAAGAATAGCATGTGGCCGTGAAGTTGATATAATGTTTAAATGTTTATACAATATTATTTGAACAATCACTGTAAACAGAATCTATCTATCTATCTATCTATCTATCTATCTATCTATCTATCTATCTATCTATCTATCTATCTATCTATCTATCTATCTATCTATCTATCTATCTGTCTGTCTGTCTGTCTGTCTGTCTGTCTGTCTGTCTGTCTGTCTGTCTGTCTGTCTGTCTGTCTGTCTGTCTGTCTGTCTGTCTGTCTGTCTGTCTATCTATCTATCTATCTATCTATCTATCTATCTATCTATCTATCTATCTATCTATCTATCTAACCATCTATTCATCTATCTATCTATTTATCTATCCATCATCTATACATCCATCTATCTATCCATCCATACATCTATCTATCTATTTATTGATCAATCTGTCTTTCTATCTGTCTATTCGTCCAGCTATCTGTCAATCTATCTATAGCTATGTATGTATCTGCCTGCTTATCTTTTTATATTTATGTATCTGTCTGCTATTTCTTCATATCTATCTATCTATTTTTCTACCTACCTAACTACATATCTGTCTGAATACCCATTTACCTCACTATAGATCTTTTTCTATCCCACTACTTATCTACCTGCTTATCTACTTATCCATCTACCTATCAGTTTGATTGTTTGCTTTTCTTCTGTCTTATTGTCTGTCAATATGTCTGACTATATATTTTTATCTAAGTATTATTTTTAATTCTTCTGCAAAATAAAATAGTAAATCTTACTTGAATTGACTCCAACAGTTTATTATTAAGTCATTATATAGTTTTAATCTTAGAGATAAAAATCAAGAATTTTATATTCTTAAAAACAAAGAATATTTTTGTATTTTTAATATTCTCATACATATAATATAGAATCTGCAAATTTAATGACCACTATCCTAATATATCTCTAAACTTTATTTAAATAATGTCTGAAAGGCATTCAGTTTGTTATCATTCATTTACAATATTATGAAAATATAATGAATATCATTGTCTATTAGTAGTTATCATATATAGTAAAACAAATTTAAGTTGAAATAAATTCATAAGGTTGATATTCAATAAAATATACTATGCAATTTATTAACATTGCAAAAATGGCTAAATTGTAACTTGATTTTATAAACAAATGATAAGTTGGACAACTGATAGTAGATGGATTCCATGAATATTTAGAAAATGGCCAAATAGAACTAGCCAGTGATGGTATATATTTGATGAAAAATAACAATCTGGAGCAAACGATTAAAAGATGTTACATAATTAAGTACATTTGTGTGACATCTGATCATAAAATTTATGTTAATGAAATACATGATTAAAAAAGTAAAAAAAAAGAATAATATTCGCATGAGAGCATTTAAGCATCTTTTATTAATTCATTATAAAATAGGATATTAGATATTAAGTATAATAACCAACATTTGAATTACAAACTATAACAACATGGGGCTTACAGTTAGAGGGATCACTTAATCTCACCCAAAATGATTTATAATGATACCTGGGAGTTGTGGTGTTGCCAGAATAGTTTTTGCTTCAGTGCTGGGGGCTTCCTTCACAGTCTGTCTGAAAGTTACTATATGTAAGCCACTAAGACAGCTCTGGGCATGGTTAGGTGTGCCTGTTTTGGGCAATTGATATCCAAAGGATTAGCCCTCCCATAATGGTTGGAAGGCTGGAGAATGTGTATTATTTTCCTGCACATGATTTGTCAAGTAAAGATGCCAAACTCTCAATTTTAGAAAAAGGACAAGACTATTGAAAAGAATATGTGTTGCTCAAACTGTCTGAACACTCATCATAATTAAAGACAATTTGTTTAATTTTTCAGTTTGTATTTACTCTACTAGGCTTACAGTTCTGATTTTAAGAGAATCCTTTTACTAGCATAACCAACTCAAACATCACTAACCATAAATCACATTGCACATGAATTTTATTTATATTAAGCATGTTTTATTTTAAAATTTGAAAAATAAAATTGTGCATAATTTTAAAATATGATGCTGTTTATAATTAATAAGCCAATATAAAATTATATTCTTTAAAGACAAGAATTATATTCATTTCCATTTTTTAAATAAAACAGTGTAATTTAATGTGTAATAAATGCGTAATTTTGATTAATTATTGATAGTTTAGCTTTATGCTTTTAATGTTTATATATATATATATATATATAAACATTAAATATATATATATATATATATATATATATTATTTAATGCTATATTACTAATAATTAAAATGGAAAACCATATAACATTAAAATATGAATAAAATAAGAACAAATTTTAAAATTCTCCATGTGATTATGTGGAAAATTTTAGTCTAAATTTACTCTTATTTTAATGTTATAAGATTTTCTATTACACACATATGTGTAAAAAAATATTATTTTTAATGCAATTTATAATTATTAATGTCTTTTTCACAATTATGTTTTAAAGCAAAATTTATTTATTATAGCAGGAAAAAAAATAAAAAAAATAAATGCATAGTATTTTATCACAGAATAATTATTTGACATAACGGTATACAACATTAATCAGTATTATAATTTACAAATTAGTTAATATGTACAATTTATATGATTATATATTTTAGAGAAAAATAAATAAAGATTATAAGGTAATTAAAAGCATAAAGTTAAACTAATCAATAAAATAATCAAAGTTACCCTAGACTAGCCAAAAATATAAGCACTAAAACACAACCAATGGTTTCACTGCTACAAGCAGAGTTTTCAAGTGCAAAGAACTACAAGATAAAAACATTTAAATTTTAGAATTTATGTTTTTTGGTTAGTCTGATTGAGTTGTCAATTTGGGGTAATTTTAAACCACCAAACATCACATAATCATTATTTCTTATGCTTGCTCATAACTGTTATTAAATCAGGCAAAACTCTGCATACAGTAGTGCCACTCAGTAATTTTGATACACACACACACACATATATATATATATATATATAATATTTTAACGAATGTTTACTTGGAAATCTTGAATATGTAGTGTTATTCATTTAAATCAACTTAATTAGAAAGCACTTAATCTAGAACAACTCCAGACCAAGATTCAAAGCAAACTGACAGACTAATGTATCTAAAAGAATGAGAAAATTTACTTAAATATAGTCTCTTAGTTAAATTTTATACTGATCAGTGTTTATATGGGAAAAACAAAAAAATACAAAGCTAATGAAACAGTGCTACTATGAGGACTTTTCTACAGTATTAAGTGAATTATACTATAATTAGCGACATTTACAATAAAATAGGAAGCAGAAAATACATCTCACTAGAGATTAGAGCACTGATGTATGAGTGATCAACTGACAATAAAAAGGTCTGATGTGGTTATTTTCTTATCTCTTTGCTTTATTGCCTCTAGTTTGTTTTGCAAAAGTATTAAGATCTCTTCATGTATTATTATTACAAAGAAAATTGCTCCTTGTGCACCATAATCCATATAGTAAAAATGTTGTACTTTATTATTTCTATGAAGCAGGCCTTTGGGGGAAGTCTTTATAATTGAATGTACAAAGGTATTCTTTTTCTGATAAATTTTTTAAATATCTGATCACTCAAACAATACATATACACTCAAACAATATATATTTTTGGTTCTCTTGTTCTGTGGACAACTCACATGTAGAGTCAATGTTAAGTATGCTTCTGTTATATTTTATAAAGTATAAATTGGTAATGACAACATGTTTATTTTGAGTAGAAAATCAAAAATTTGATCTCAAGCATCTATATATATATATATATTCACTGTTTATTATTAATACCAAGCATTGGTGAGTCTAAGTTATAATTTGTGTTTGTGCATAGAAATACATATGTTTTCCAGTAGTGCCATTTGTCCTGTGAGAAAGTTAACTGGAATTAGATATTGATTTTATGGGTTCTGGGATTATATTCCAATATTCTGTATATGGAGGAGGTTTGTTTGTAGGTATTATTTTTAGAGTGAATTCTAAATTTTGGAATATTCTTGTCATGGATGATATAAGATTAATAGTTTTTTGTATTCTGAATTCATGAATGAAGTGTAGCCCTAGTTCATTTAGATTGCTATGATATTGCATTCACCTGAATGAGATGTCCACTCCCCCCCTAAAAGTTTTACATAGTGAATAAACTTTTGAGGTAAATAATTTTGTGAAGATAATAATCAGTATATTACAAGTAATTTTTCTATTAATTAGCATATTTATAAGTGTTATTTTAGAATATAGAGAAAGATATGCTTTTAAGAGGAAAGATATGGTGTGTTTTGTAGTTTGAATTAATTTGTTTTGTATTTGCCTTCACATAGTCATGTAACTCAAGTGAAAGTGAATTCTAAATAGCTATAGGTTTATCTTGTAATGTGTTTGTATTATATTTGTTTTTTAGTTGTAAGAAAAACTGTTATATCATCCATGTAATTATGCAGGCTACATTCAAGTATGGGTATATAAATGCCTGGAGGCTGTTTTCAATGTTATTAAGTAGTGGATTTATATATATATATATATATATATATAAATCCACTACTGCATATATATATATATATATATATATATATATATATATATATGGTGAATAGCAATGCAGTAGGCAGAGACTTTTGTGGGAATGATTGATGTGGATTAAAAAGAGGAGACGTCTATTTAGAGTTATATATATTTCTCTATTTATTAGTAAGGTTTTAAGCAAGTATAATATTGATTTTGGTATTCTTGTTTTTATGAGTATGTCAGTTGATAACAAATCAAAAGCAATCTTTATATCCAGTTGTACTGCCATCAGGCTATATATTTTTACATTTCACACAGTATCAATAATAGTTTTGAATATGAAAGCCGATTGTGATGTTGATGAGCCCTTTTTAGCAAATTATGACTGATAGTAAAGGTATAAGGTGTGTTTCAATTTTGTTTTTTATTATTGTTTCAAGTAATTTGATATCCAGTGGCCCCATGGATATTGGCCTTATGTTTTGCATTGTATAGAGCAAAATTTGTTTCTCGATGTATGGGACTATTACTATTGGGTATATATCCAGGATATGATATATTCCTTTTGACAGAAAATTAGCCATTTTAGCAAAGATAAATAGAAATGATCTAACTTATGGGTGCTAAAATAAACTTAGCTATACCTGGTAGTCCTCATTGGCATGAATCTGTCATCTTTTTCAAACTTTGTATAAAATCTTGAGATTTGAATACTTCTGAATCATCTTGTATTCCAAAATAGTTAAAAGATCGTTTGAATACTGACTCATTCTGAAGTATTTTCTTTGTGTGCAAACAGTTGTCAGCATATTATTACCTGTGACAATTACTTCTCCAATCACTAATGCTGAAGGAATTCTTGTAGCATATAGTTGATCTAGTGCCCATTGAATATATTGCCTAGATCAGATATGCAAATGTGTGATGAAAAGCCTTTTCTTTTTTTTGTGATAATGTATTCTTTTAACATGTCACAAGTGGATTTATATGTTTTTTTTAAGTTAATTATTTAATTATTGTTTGCAGTCGATATACTATGTATTATTCTTTTATGAAATTCATTAACAAGGACTAAGGGTCTTGTTGGTGGTATAGTGGTTTTTGTAACATAGTTTATAGTATGTGATATCATTTGTGTGTATGATTATCCTTTTTTGTATAGGGTCTACTTCTATGCTATTTAGTTTTCTGAGAAAAAAAATTCTGTTGTTCTTGTATGTGAAAGGATTCTTAGTATTCTTTTGGTTAGCATTGCATTATATGTGTAATTTATATCAAGAATAGCTATTATTGCTGCATGGTCTGTGAGGGGATAGAGAACTAGTTGAATTTTTAATTTGTGCTGAAGTAATGGTGAATGAAATATTAGATCTATAAATGATGAGTGTCTGCCATTATTGAATGAAATAGAATTACTTGGCAGAAATTCTTCATCACTCATAAGTGGACTATTGATGATGTGCAACCATTTATTCACAAATGTAGAAAAAGACATGTTAATGTCTCCCAGGGGTATGAATATGCGATAGGAGATTGCAAATAATGTTATGTTGTGAATAATTCTTGTAAGTGTATTCTGGTTAGGGGCCATATATACACATACTATATAGAGAGCTCACAAAACAAATTCTGACAATTTCTTTCTATTTGTCAAACATTATAAATGCAAGGATTAAATATTTAATTAATAAGCAGATACAGATGTGAGTAAGTTGTATAGCTCTTTTGAAGGCATAATAAATAAAATTGATAAATGCTATTCAACATTAAAAACACAAATCACTCTTTTACACTACATATATAGATGTGTGTGAACATGACAGTTGATGGTTAATTGAAGTAACTAGGGACAAAGCATTGTGATTAAAAATGTATACTTAGTAATCAATGGTAGCTTGTCATTGCTTATTACTCTCTTAAGGCAATTTGTTTTAGTATTTCAATATCAGATAAGTTTTAATAAGGTTTTAATATTATTAAGGATCACATGACTTATAAACATTTATTTATTTTATTTTTCCAAAACTTACCATGCTATTATCTATATAGTTTTATTGGTTAAATTCCTTCTGTACTTGGGATAAAACTAGGCTGACAGAACATTGTCCAATGTTTTAACTTTTTTAGCTTTTCTTTTATATATATATATATATATATATATAAAGCTAAAATATATATATATATATATATATATATATATATATATATATATAGAGAGAGAGAGAGAGAGAGAGAGAGAGAGACTTTAAACATATATGTATGTACAGAAGCTGAAACGAATTCATAAAATGTTTTAAGAGCAATTGCTACTTTTTTTAGTCTTTAATAGTATTTTAGTTGCAACATTAAACGATTCGTTAATTATCAATTTTATGCTTATGTATGTGCGTTTGAATTGGTAATGATTAACACATTCCTCTGACGTTTACATGAATTGAGGTTCTAATACAAAATCCACTCTCCATGCCAGAAGCTGAGAATTTCTTAAACAATTTCAAGAGTTTTCCAGATAGCTGGATGATAATCAATCTAGATAGTTAACTAATGTGTTCAATAAATGGGATGTAGCTATTCTTAAGAAATAATGATCCCATGATAATTTGGCTTAGTCAAAAAAGTATAAAAATATTGAGCATGAAATAAAAACATGATGTAATACAGCATTCATCGCTGGTGAGGGAGACATTATATATCTTAAGCTATTGAACTTAGTAGATTCAAAAATAATTATACGTATATCTATAATATGTGCTTGTGGTATACAAATATTTATTATAAATAAGTATATTTATTTTTAAATCACTATTCTTGCTCATAGATCTCAGGATACAAGGCTCCTCACTGATGAAAGCCACAAGTTAGAAACTAGTCTGGGGATATTGGATGAGTAGGCACTAGATAGGGATTTTATGTACAAGCCTTCTGGCATCTATTGATTACTCTGACTTGCACTGAGTGGCACTATTGTATGGAAAGTTTTGCCTATATTTATTTTTATTGTAACATATTTTATTTTGTGTGTTGTTTTCATAGTTTCAACTTTTTATTTAATTTCCTATTGTTAGCTTTTTAAATTAAATCAATCATATTAGTTTTTTATTTTAGTATTCTTTTTTTTTTTTTTTAAGAGTTTACATTTAAAAGTTATCATATTTTTTTATTCAATTATCTTTTTTTTCTTTAAAGATTCTAATGACATTTTGTTTTTTTCACCTTCCAATATTTAATTTTTCATTTGAAGAATTCTTTGTAATATTTCGTAAAATAATTTGATTCTTTATAATTAAATTTAAAACGTCAAAGTATCGATTTTATTAATTTATCATAAAAGTCTTCATTTGATTTAAATAACCATATCAGAAAAGGCATCCATCTATCTTGTAATTAGAAGCAATTTTAAAAGTCAAGCTAAAGCGTTCCCTATTCTATTAACCTTACACTTTGATAAACTCTTAAGTCAGTTAAAGCTGGAAATATTCTTGTGTAGCAACTGGTTTATTGTTGTATTGCTAGTTTTCAACAATGTTTATATAAATAAGATTTTTTTAGTTCGTAATTAGTTTCTTTTAATTTTTTTTAATTTCTAATATGTGATGTAATTTTTTTTATAGTATTTTTTATTTTAAATAAAATGTTATTTTACTGTATTTTTTTTATTTCAAATAAAATATTTATTTTATTTAAAAAATAATAGTATAATAAATATTATCCAGAAGCGTATTATTCATTATTATTATTATTCGTTTTGTTGCTGTACAATTTAATGCAGCGATAGAATAATGAAGTCAATGACCAAAAATTACTAATTGATTTATTTTATAAATCTCTATTTGGTTTTTTGAATGAACTATTGGCTTAGCCTATTTCCCAGGTACTTGAATTTCATTGTTTTAAGTTTTGTCGTTTAGCATAATGATAGAGTGGTAGGCCTAGACCAGAGATTCTCAGCTAAAAAAAAACAACAACTTAGTTTCACCACTTTAAGGGAATTGATATGCCCAATCTACTATTTGGATGCTTTAATGTTACATGTCTAAGTGAGCAACTAGCTTTTTTTTTTGCTGCTATTTAAAATATAATATTCGAATAATTGTAGTATAGGTTAATTCTGAACATAAGATGCTACCACAAACTTGTTAAGAGTTAGTTGAAATTAATATTAGTATGCTCCTGAAAGCACTAAATGATTTTCGTTTTTGAATACACTTTAGAGTCATAAAATCTGCTTTTTAGCAAAATATTTATTATGCATGCTGATGCTATAGTTAATTCCATTTTCTTTCAGTTTAGAGGAACAAAATATTTTCATTTGTTTTTCTTTATAGAAGTAAAAAATAATATTCTAATTAATATTTAATTATAATATATCTGTTTTATGAATAATACAATCATTTATATCTTAATATATATGACTTCTTTAAATGTTTTTAGATTCCATTAAGTTTTAACTCTGTAATGAGAGGCTTGTTAATATCTTTCACTTTAATTCATGAATCTGCCTTCATCAGAGGACTGCAAATTGAGTTTTAAAGTTACTTTATTCAATTCATATCATTTTAATGCAATGGTAAAACATAGACTCTGAAGTTGAAGTTTCATGAATTGTGGGCAGTTTTGTCATTTCTGGTGATTTAACATCTTATGAACTTTTGAGAAAACCATTTGATTATTTTTGCACTGTATGAATTAGTGCATGAGATAGAATGGCAGATTTTGAAGCTCAAGATTTATGGATTGTGATCCAGTTCTGTTATTTCCAGTGTTCAAACTTCTTATGAATTCTCAAGCAATAAATCATTTGATTATTTTTATTTATTCAATATTAATCTTAAATAAAAAAATTATTAGTGTAAAGTCTATTGGAAAAATTTGTCATCATTATTTACACTGAAAATGACTTGTAATTTATATTAGAAACTAATAAACAGAAATACAACGAATAAAGATATAAAAAAAACCTAAAGAAAAATTGGAAGCTAGTCATATATTTGAATCTTTTTCGAATTAAAACCTTGAGATATTTTTAGCATGCTAATATAAAGGACAGTTTTAATGTAATCAGAAAATAGTATTTAGATATTTTTTTTATAATAAAAATTCTTTAATGTTTTTTTAAATGTATTTTTTTTATATATCTTATCTTCTTACAGAAACAGAATAAAGAGCAAATCACTTCAGGATAATATGGTTGATAAAGCATATATGCCCACATTCTGAGATTTGAGTTCAAGCTGGATGAATCTTAAAATTTTTTCAAACTATAATCAGTGTCTTTAAAAGTTTTCCTAGATAGTTATGTTACAGACAATTTACTTATCTGTCCAATACTGAATTGTGAATGGTTGTCTTATTATAGGTATCTAGTGGACAAAATTCCAAAGTTAGTGTACAGTGGAGATCACTTGTCTTTTTCACATGTGTGTGTGATCATGTGTATCAGTTATATGAGATAGAATGGATAACTAAACAGAGCTTGAAAATTGCTAGTAAAAGGGATATCAGATGGTGAACTTATGGTTTAATTTTATATTTAACAGCCGTAATATCTTTCCTCTGTAGAACCATATTATATAAGCATACAATAATTGACTGAGTAGATACAATAGCAATCAGAATTGCATTATATGCCATTGACTTTTTAAGAAAAAAATTAGAATAGCCTTTTATTATGAAAAATTATTTTCAAAAAAGTATTTGGCTTCTCTGCGGGAGGGGATAATTTTTGAGCACCAATATGTTTTAAAACCTTGTTTTAAAATTAATTTTTTTTCATCTATTGTTATCTGATACTATATATATATATATATATATATATATATATATATAACATATCAGATAATTAAATATATCAAAAACATATATATATATATATATATATATAATGTTTTTGAGAATTTAATGTAATAATAGGAAATCTACTATAATCATTATAAACTTCAAAGTTTAAAGAAGATAAAAGACAAAATTATTACATTTATGGAGAATTAAAATAAAAACCATAAAGAAATTGAATTGCTGGAAAATATATAGAATGTTATGTGATGAGATTAAAGAGTGTGGAGGCAATTCAATGTTTCATTGTGAATCAAAATTGAACCAGACAAAATGTTTTAAATAAAAATACTGCTTTTAGATCAATTAACAATATTTTTTATGAGCTATTTAAATCATTAATATATGAATCATAAGGGGTTTTTTTCGTTATAAATGAAGACATGGTCAACAAATTTTTTTATTTCTTTATAATTAATTAACTACAATATTGTGTCACAACAGTTAATATATAAGTGCTGAATATAGGTTTTAATTTTAATTTTTAAATTTGTCATTTCTGATTTTGTTGTTCCTATCTTTATCAGTAAAACTCGGAGATCTATATTTTTAAATCAATACAAAACTAAATTATTCAACATTTATTGATAGATTTTTCTCATTTTGAAATTACAATGGTTCTCTATTTTACATGGTATTAGCCAAAACTTTACAAACCATTAGAACCTACAAATCTTTTTCCAAATCAAATATATAAAATATCAGATTGTTGATTTTTTGTTTCATTAAGTTTTAGCTACTATTAGCTAGCTATTGACATTTTATGGTTTAATATATGTATTATCTTAAAAGTAACGCAAACGGATTGAAATATTGTTTTAAGTTTATTGATAACTGATAAACACTAATAAAATCAATTTAAATCAATACTTGAATGAGAATATCAAATTCATTCAACTGTATTAAATAAGATATTTATGGTATAGGAATTTTTTTTATATAAGCGATTATAAATATCCTTGAATTATTGCTATGTAACTGTGTGCATAACCTTATATTGTTTTAATGTGTGAATTTAATTTAAAAATTTCTTTTATATGAGTAAAAATACTATATCAGCTACTACCAGTGTCCTTGAATTATTATAATATCAGAGTGGCAAACAATGGTATCTGTTTGGATGTAATTCACAACTTGCTTTCACATCTGCTTATATAAAATGAGAAAATCTCATCAGAGCAAATCCACAGTCATATAACATTCTACAATCAACTAGAATAAACAAATGTTTGTTGTGTCACTTCTAGAAAAAAAGTTAATATATTAACATTCAGTTTTGTCATTTTTTAGGAAAAAAGATGCAAAAATTTATATTTTTATAATATGAAAATTTTATCTTCAAAATATAATTCTTAAAAGAAAGAAATACTTTTTTTGCGTACATTGACTGCTAAGGAATTAGACTAAGAAATGATAAGTCTAAATAAGTTTTTAGATAAATAAATAAATACGTGGGTAGATAGACAGATGAATAGATAGATTGATGGACGAAAGGATAGGTAGATAGAAAGGTAGTATAGATAGATAGACAAGTAGATAGATGTATTTAGGAAGTGATATAGTTCAGCACTAGTTGATGTTTCGCCAATTTAGAAAAATGGCATTTATGATAAGAGTTTGAAAGATATGTGGACTGCAATTTCTTAATGGTTTTATCATTGCTATAAATTTTGATATATATATATATATATTAATCTATTAAAGTTCTGTAACAGGAATAAATAATGGAATACAAGAATATTTTCAAACTCTGTAAAAAAAGTTTTAAATGGATCTAAATCTAATTAAATGATGGGAATATTAAAAGAGATTTTGACAAAGCTAAGTCAAAGTTCATAAACAATTTCATATTTCTCAAGAAGAAAATTCCTAAAGATTATCCAGTCTTCAAAATAAAAAGCTTTAATCTGCCATCGAATATAAAATTTGTTTTAAAATAACGAACATTATTATTTATTCTTGGTGCCAGTTCACTTTAAATAATAATAATTTCTATAATGATTTTATGAAATAAAACATAAAATAAAAAATTGTACTGAATAGCAATCTACCTGAAAATACCATTAAGATGAGTTTAGAATACCAATTATGAAGCGTTACTTTTAATTCATATCTTCTCAATTATAATATATAGAATTGTCAAAAATAAAAAAACAGAAAAAATGATCAAAGTGTTAAATAATTTATATATACTTTGTTTTTCTATGGAAGTATATTAAGTACTATTGGGAATGCTAAACAAACAATCACATTACATCTGAAATCACACATGACAAGATTAATTAAAAATTGAAGAAAAGTTGATAAAATGATTCATATTTTTATATGATGATAATAAATACCAATGCATTTTTAATATGCCAGTTGGTATTGCAAATTTTATAATTAAAGCGAAAGTAGCAATCAGAGTAGACTGGAAAAACTGAATGTGGTGGTAATTGGAATTTTGAAATAATAAAAAAAAAATATTCAAACTTACTTTTGTTAGTTGAGTTTGAATCTCAAATTTGTTTGATATGAAAACTTCCATCATATTCAATAATTAGTTTTTAAAAAATAGCAATAAATATAAAAACATTTATTAACGGCAAAAAAGAGTAAATATTGATGACATTGCATCTCTAAGTTCAAGTGTTATGCAGGACTCTTAATGTAAACACAGTATAAAAATAACTAAGACTAGGGAAGTGTTATAAAAATTGATATACAAAATAATAATATAAATCCAGAAGAGAATACAAATCACTATTTTTGGGCAAACATTGGAAATAAATTAATTCACTAGTTTTTATAAACAGATCAAAAAACAATTCATTATAGGCACTTCTAAGTTATACTACTGCTGATGACATTGACATGGATGAAAATCTTTTTTTCTTAATGCTTCTAAAAACTCATGGGAGCAATAGATAATAGACGTTGATAGAGTTTAAGTACCTGAAACTTTTCTAAACATTTCCCATATTTTAAGTTTTGAAGATTATAATACTATTATAATCTTATTTGATATTTTTTTACTTTCGGAAAGTTAACTTTAGATAACCATCACTTTTTCGTTTGTTTACAACTTTAGTCTTGGCGATCTTAACTGAGCTGAGAATATATAAAATTCTTTGGTATTAAATATTTTTAAATTATATGGCAAGTCAATTTTTTTTTCGGAAAAAAAAACAACAACTGCTTTCACTTTGCAATTAAATTGCATGCGTATTATTCCTAATCAATAAGTTTAAAGGAAATTTATTTTAAATTAAAATATATTTTATATTAATAATAAATTATTTAATAATTCGCATTTAATATTAAATATTTTATATTATGAAAATTGTAAAAAAATGAATATATCTGTTTTTTTTTTTTTGAAAGTTCAACATTTATTAAAATAATATATATTTTTTAAGAAGTTATTTAAAAACTGAATAAAGCATATTTTTTAATTCACATATTGATCAGTAAAATGGTTGGAAATATTTCTTATATATATATTATTTTAAAGTTTAGAAACAACCATCTTTAAAAATTTGAAAAAAGAATGTAATATTTGTTGTGTGAGTACTGTTACATTTGTCATTTAAATAATAATTATTTGTTAAATTAGGAAAAATACTGTTTTATATATTCTTCCAAAAATGTGATTTTACTTACAAGTTCGATTTGGAAAATACTAAACATTCTTCATAAGGAGAAAAATCATAATAAAAGAAAAAGTAAATGAGCAATTTTGATAGATATAGGATACCCTTAATTAATAGACAATGTGCTAATGTTAAAATTCAGGAATTTTAGGATATGACACGAACGTGTTTACTTCGCTAAATTTGAATTTAAATAGTTTTCAGTTGTCAAGCATTGGTGGTCGAGATGTCAGCGACGGCTGCTTTACAAGCAGTTGTCCCCGGGTTAGCGGGTTCGCTTCCCGGCTGATGCTATGACACATGAAAAAAAAAAAAATTCAGTTGAAGAAGGTTAAGAAATTAATAAAAGTACTTCTGTGATTTATTATAGTTATTTATGAAATATATCAACATTATAATTTATTATTTTTATTGCAATTTTATTACAATAATTATTCTATAATGGACATTTAATATTATTTATATATACAAATATGCATATCTATCTATCTATATCTATCTATCTATCTATCTATCTATCTATCTATCTATCTATCTATCTATCTATCTATCTATCTATCTATCTATCTATCTATCTATCTATCTATCTATCTATCTATCTATCTATCTATCTATCTATCTATCTATCTATCTATCTATCTATCTATCTATCTACCTACCTACCTACCTACCTACCTACCTACCTACCTACCTACCTACCTACCTACCTACCTACCTACCTACCTACCTACCTACCTACCTACCTACCTACCTACCTACCTACCTACCTACCTACCTACCTACCTACCTATCTATCTATCTATCTATCTATCTATCTATCTATCTATCTATCTATCTATCTATCTATCTATCTATCTATCTATCTATCTATCTATCTATCTATCTATCTATCTATCCATCTATCCATCTATCCATCCATCCATCCATCCATCTATCTATCTATCTATCTATCTATCTAAATTACATTACCAAACTAATGAATGTAATATACTAATTACATCAATTCATAATCAAATCATTACACAAAATTAAAATGAAAAACAATCCCTACCAATGGTTATCCTGCCAATGCATTTGAAAAGTCTGCATTGGCAGTGAAACCATTAATGATGCATATTTTATTTTAATTTTGGTTAGTGATTTAACTTTAAATTGTTATACTTGGTTTATTATATATATATATGTAAACTAGTTTTGAGGTTAAACTGTGTGTTATTTTTGATTACTTCCCAAGGTTTTAACAAAATAGCATCTGTCATGATTTAGGTTAACTTTTCAAAGAAAAATCATTAGGTCTCAAATAGTAAAAAGATTGAGTGTGAGATAAAGAATGAGATTGAGTGTGAAGTAGTTGAGCATTCAGAATATGTAGAGTAACAAAATGTTTATTTTCTCCAGTTTCACTATTAATTGATTTCAAGTTTATATTAGAAGAAAAAGATATTTTTAAAATAAGTGGACTACATAAGGCTGTAGTACATTGTGATTCATCAGCAGTATTTAAACCAGTTTTTTTTAAATATTTCAATCAACCCACAGATGATTCTCAAATCATACTTTTCCAAATTTTGTAACGATTTCTAAAAAATGTGAAGTAAAAGCTGATGTATTTAACTTCTGATTAAAGACATTTTTATGTTCATTAATTCTGACAATAATTCAACTATTAAACTGACGTACATAGCTTTTCATGCATTATAAACATGGAATTTTGTAAACACTCTGTATTCCAAAAGTACTCTGTCTTTAGGTTTATGGAAAAAATCACCAATTTTTTTGCCAATGGAAAAAGTACTTTATGTTAAAATTACATAGTCTTCTACTGATTTTATCAGTGACTCACTTAATGTAAGATAAAACCATTCTATAACTAATTGAATGATCAATTTTTTTGTTTTTCTTCTTTTTAGTGACCATGTATATGATCTTTTTATTGTAACCATTAGGAAGTATAATATTTTTTGTTAGTTTTATTTCTTCAGTAAGATGATCTTTATCAGCCAAATTACAAGCTCTCATCAAAAGAGATATCCTTTCAGGAACTTATAGTATTTCAAAATATTACAAAGAATAGATACTAACTTTATCTAGGACAATATGATGGGAAATTAAACTGGATCATATCTTTAAAAAATTGATATAATCAAATTACACAGGCCAATAAACATTACATGATCACCATTTCTTATTCTTGCTTGTAACTTATTAAAACAGGCAAAACTCACTATACGTATTGCCACACACAGCAAGCTAGAGTAATCAATGGATGCCAGAAGATTTTTGCATAAAATCTCCATCAAGTGCCTACTCATCCAATATCCCCAAACTAGTTTCTGGCTTGTGGCCTTTGTCAGTGAGGAGCCTTGGATCTGAGAGCACTGCACCTAGATCTTAGGATCTAATGCAACCCTCTAGCATCCACCTTTTATCTCCACTTAACTACAAAAGTATGAGTTTAAAATTGGAAAATACCGTAATATTTTCAATCCTAGCTCATTAGCTTATATAGTCATATAGGTTTAAACTCAGTTCAGCACCCATACATTTTGATTTCTTTGGTTCTTTAATAACAATAGCCACCACTATTCTATTAGGCAGGATTAGGATTGGTTTTAAGCCAATAAACATCACAAGATCACCATTTCTTATGCTTGTTTATAACTGTTATTAAAACAGGAAAACTCACTATATGTATTGCCACACACAGCAAGCTAGAGTAATCATTGATGAAGGCCACAAGCCAGAAACTAGTCTGGGGATATTGGATGAGTAGGCACTAGATGGGGATTTTATACACAAACCTTCTGGCATCCATTAATTACTCTAGCTTGCTGTGTGTGGCAATACGTATAGTGAGTTTTGCCTGTTTTAATAACAGTTATAAGCAAGCATAAGAAATGGTGATCATGTGATGTTTATTGGCTTAAAACCAATCCTGCCTAATAGGGTGGTGGTGGCTATGGTTATTAAAGAACCAAAGACACCGAAATGTATGGGTGCTGAATTTAGTTCAGACCTATATGACTATATAAGCTAATGAGCTTGGATTGAAAATATTAAGGTGTTTTCAATTTAAGACTCATAGTTTTGTAGATAAGTGGAGATAAAAAGGTGGCTGCTAGAGGGTTGCATTATATCCTAAGATAGGTGCAATGCTGTCAGATCCAAGTCTTTTCACTGATGAAGGCCACTAGTCTGGGGAAATTGGATGAGTAGGCACTAGCTGGGGATTTTATGCACAAGCCTTCTGGTATCCATTGATTACTCTAGCTTGCTGTGTGTGGTAATACATATAGGATTTTTGTCTGTTCAAATTACACTGGCAGATAGATATGACTCTTGTACACCTTCTGAAATTTGTATTCAATCTTTGAAATATAGGTAACATGCATTTTAAAGGATAAAATATTCTGATGGTTTATAATGTAATTAAGTAATTTCACTGATTTTTCCTTTTATAATAAATTGTTGTTTTACTATAAAATTTTTCTCAATATGCTGCTCAATTCATGGGCAGATAATATTATTTATTACTCCTCCATTTATTCAGTCAACTATATACTCTAAATGAATAAAAAGAAAAAGAAATTTATATGTGCTTCCATTTAAAGCCAAAAAAGAGAAGGAATGAGTTCATACTGTTCTATTTATAAGATTTTTTTATTGATGTCAATGTAACTATAGCAATCATCTATATTCACTCTTTAAGCGATTTCCAGTAGCATTTCTTTAATAAAAATTTGTATTAAACAACACATAAAGTCAATATTTTAGAACTATTACATATAATAAAAATCCACGTTTCGCAATACCAATACTATTTTTTTTTATTTCAACCAAAAATAAACAATCTACATCACATTTTTAATATATTACACTGGGTCTATTACATGTAACAAAAATCCACATTTCACAATACCAATACTATTTTTTTATTTCAACCAAAAACAAACAATCTACATCACATTTTCAATATATTACACTGGATATATATTTTAATACATATTTCCTTAGTATAATATCATACAAATGAAAAGAGAAAATATAATTAAAATATTAAACATTTATTTGTATTATTTATAATTTACTATTGTGAATGCAGTAACAAACATGAAATATATAATGGAAGAATAATAATTTCATCCAAACTACAGACTTTATTATTTACATATTCATTTTTCTTTTTAAAATGAACATAGTCAATTTACAATCTTGCCATACAATTAAAAATAAATAGTTTTATATTAATATTATTGTCATCATAGCAGCACAGTTCAATATTTTATATGTTAACATATTCAGCAACCAAAAAACAAAGAAGAAAGAAAGATAAAAAAAATTATTACTGAAACTCATCTCAAATTTCAGTAGCTACAATGTAAATATATATATGAAAAAACAAATACAAGTTAATCACGTAACCTGCTATCACTTGTTATTTATGTCCAAAAGATGGCGCTATACCAAAACCGCCGAACAAGTGTAAGATTTGTTTTACATAAACGAAAAAAGAGTCAGAAATTAACTACCTCTTTCATTTGCTCACTCCCAGATCAGCTGATTTCAAGCTGGTTTGCTATCCTCAGTGGGAGATAGAGTATAGAAACTAGATCTAAAACACTGACTCTCAAGTGTTTATGCAAAACGTTTCTATCAGATTGCAAGCATGAATTTTTCAGACCGGTAAAGTCTTCAAACCCAGCCTAGCAAGCTAGATATTTATATGGGTCTGATCTCAGTTCAGAATCACCATATAATCAAAGTCTCTGCAATATATATCATTGCAAGAAAACTCTAAAGGTACATTTATGAAAAAACAAATACAAGTTAATCACGTAACCTGCTATCACTTGTTATTTATGTCCAAAAGATGGCGCTATACCAAAACCGCCGAACAAGTGTAAGATTTGTTTTACATAAACAGAGTCAGTGTTTTAGATCTAGTTTCTATACTCTATCTCCCACTGAGGATAGCAAACCAGCTTGAAATCAGCTGATCTGGGAGTGAGCAAATGAAAGAGGTAGTTAATTTCTGACTCTTTTTTCGTTTATGTAAAACAAATCTTACACTTGTTCGGTGGTTTTGGTATAGCGCCATCTTTTGGACATAAATAACAAGTGATAGCAGGTTACGTGATTAACTTGTATTTGTTTTTTCATAAATGTACCTTTAGAGTTTTCTTGCAATGATATATATTGCAGAGACTTTGATTATATGGTGATTCTGAACTGAGATCAGACCCATATAAATATCTAGCTTGCTAGGCTGGGTTTGAAGACTTTACCGGTCTGAAAAATTCACGCTTGCAATCTGATAGAAACGTTTTGCATAAACACTTGAGAGTCAGTGTTTTAGATCTAGTTTCTATACTCTATCTCCCACTGAGGATAGCAAACCAGCTTGAAATCAGCTGATCTGGGAGTGAGCAAATGAAAGAGGTAGTTAATTTCTGACTCTTTTTTCGTTTATGTAAAACAAATCTTACACTTGTTCGGCGGTTTTGGTATAGCGCCATCTTTTGGACATATATATATATATATATATAATATTCAAATCAATAAATATATTAAAATACAGTAAATTTAATTATAAAACTATAAAAAGTATGCAAATTGAATGTTCCCACAATAAACATAAAATAAAGAAGGCTATGTTGATTTCAAGAAATCATCAAGTGTTAATGAATTGGCAATTATCAAATGTTAAAATAATAGAACTCTGGGTATTGTGAAAGGAAGTCTCATTTTGATTATTCAATGTTGTATAGTTGATAAAGATTACAAGATGTATAGTTGAAAGTACTTAATAAAATAACTATAATTTTATTGTATTTTAATATATATATATTTGAATATTATGTATATTTTAAAAAGAATACAGACATCAAACTTAATTTATTATATATATATATATATATATATATATATATATATATATATATATATAATATAGAGAGCATACCAATAGCCCAAACAAGCTCTTAATTGAAAAGTGCGGTAAGAGAAAATATTTAAAATCTCTATCTGGAATATTTTCATCCCCAGACCAATTGGTTTTGAGCTTTTGGCTCACCTCATTGAAGAGCTAGATTATTCAGACACTAGATCTAAAATATCACTTCAAAGCTTAGCACTTATTTAATATGTAACATTTAAATAGAAACTCTGAAATTTTTGGACATGAAAATGTCTTTAACACCAGCTATCTAACTTTCATTTAATTTTAATAATATAAAAATATTGCAAATTGAAAAAAATAACAATAAAAGAAAAATAAAGGAAGCTATGCTAATATACAAATATAAACATGATTTAATTAACAGGCAAGCAGCAAACATTGAGATCATGGAATTGTGAGAAGGTTAGTCTTTCAAAGCTTTAGTTGACAAAGATTACTAGGATAATCGAAAGTGCTCCTAAGTGGATAAAAATTTTAATTATTTAGTTACTGTGTTTACAAATATTCAATTATATAATTATGTATATTGCTTTGAAAAAAAATACAGACATCGAATAATAATATAATTATAAATATATATTCTAATATTCTTATGGATAAATGATGAATTCATAGTATTATTTCTGAGAGCTTTCATGTAATAAAAATATAATAGCTGAATAGCTGCTGTGTTCAATACAATAACAAGTATTTTCCTCAGAGCTTTGTCTTTCTCAAATCAGAGTACTTGTTATTGTACTGAAATGTCAGCTATTTAGTTATTATATTTTTATTACACAGAATCTCCTGGAAATAATACTGTGAATTCACATGTAGATAATGTAATTAATGAACTTATATAAGCATATTATAATGATAAAAAATTGTGAATGTTAAAAATTACAACAGTAACTAGTTTTATCAAATTATTTAGCCATTTTCAATTGCTATGTTGATCAAACATTAAAAATGGCTACTTTTTTTTTGCTGAAAGTATGCTTTGCTATACTTTTTTGAGGTTCCTAATTATGTTACAACACTTTTATTCTTTTTACACAAGTATGAATATATTTTAATAAATGTATAATAATAACTAGGAGAGCATGGCCCTTCTGTCATCTTTGATGTCTCCCCCTTCAGACACTCCTATTGACCCACCCTTTTGGTAGTGCTTATGGAAAATATGTATTTTTTACACTGTTTTTCATACAATATATAAAGGTTGTTTTTGAAATTCCAACAATATTACATTAAGCTTAGATAAAATTAGAAAAGAATGGCACCAAACAGATGTATGTGGGATTTAAAATAACCCTGATTAAATATGTTGCATAAAATTGTCACTTATGGCTTTTGCAAAACTTTTATTTTTAATTTCTATTTTTTCAAGCAGATTGTTTATTGACAAAAAAAATCAGATTGAAATAATGCAATAACAAAAGTTGAAAGATCAAAATATTTTAAGTTTTTTTTCAACTTTCAATCTCAGTAATAAAGTCTCTAGAAGACCATTTTAAAAAACAACTCTATAAGTTACATTTATATATTTTAACAAAAACTATAAAATTTCTTACAAAGTAAGAATTTATAATAACACTGATATAATTGTTACTCCCATTATCTACTTCTGTCCCTTATGATTTTAAATATATATAGGGTAGATTTTATTTAAGTGGAAAATCATAGAAATTAATGGTTATGGGAATCAAATATTTTTTATTGTTTGATTACAGTATTTATTTTTAAGAAACCTTATGTAATAAACAACCATATTTCCAAAAGTTACATATCAATTATAAATATATAATTTAGTGTGTTGGTATTTTATCTTTTGTGTATATCTGTGTTATTTCCATGTACATTTTATATAAAAATATTTAAATAATATTTAGTATGTAAAAATGCTAATAAATTTTATTTATAATTTGAAATTTACAATTCTTTTACTGCATTAAATTTTTAATATTTGCAATTATTAAAGAATAATTATGCTTTTAGCATGAGTTTGGAATCATTTATTTATCATAACTGGAATTTGATGCTTTGTATTATTAAAACAATACCTTGATTATTTTCTATTCTAAAGTGTAATACAATGGAATCACAATATAAATTACATTTTGTTTCAAATCCCCTCATATACATCATTGTTTTGTTGATATATTATGATTAGAAAAGAATACATATTGAGTGGTCAATATTTTTCAATATGCACAAACAAGAAAAAATATAGTTATTAATAATAAATTGAATCATCACATTTACAATATATATTTACTATGTATCTATTTATTCATTCACATTCACTCAAAAACTAAAAATAATAAAAAAGCTTATCTTTATGTTATTTTTTTAAATAAAATGAAAATTATCTGACTTTCATCACAATTAAACATATCCTGTATAATATAATTTTTCTTCAGTAACTTTTTTTCCCCATAGAAGCAATAATAGCAGTTTTGCTATCAGTAAACAATAGCCTTTCTAGACACTTTGATGTTTTTAAATCTGTATTCTGTAGTACTTTTGAAATTTACAGTCAATTTTATTTGCCATTACCCATTTCAGATTTTTGATTAAACTCTTTCAAATTTTAAGCTTTCTTATGCAATACAACAATATTTTACAGTTCTTATTTTTTGCCATTAATAAATCAATAACTTTTATTTTATTACTTAAGAAAGATATTTTACAAATTTTATTAAATTTTATAAAACTTTTAGCTTTATGCTTAGAAAACATTTTATAATACAAATACTATACATATCAAAACAAATAATAAAATGTATGTCCTTTTAATTTAACTTGAAGAAACATTTATTACTAAACTTGATTGCATACAGTGTTTTGAGAAGGAAATATAGTTATTGCCAAATCATAAAATTTATTAAATTTACAAATTTTTATGTTTTTTATTTAGCTTTTTTTTGAATAGCTTATAATTGAAATACTATATATTCATGTGGTGTATATTATAACTGTACTGAATTTCTATAAATGATTGCTTTGTATTTAAGTTAATCATGATGATTTATAAGAGATATTTTATTAGATTTAAAAATTGAAGTAGAAATCTTGAGAACTTTAAACTAATTTCTAATCATAGTTTTTATATAACCTTTTTTAAAGTAATATATGTATTCATATTTACCTATAGGTTGTGAAAATGACTTTACTAATTATAGCACAGAAATAAAGTTGATAAGAATATAATGATTTTTTTATTATTTGGTAATCTTTTGGACAATTGAAATGATAAAATATTTTTACTTCATTATGTTAAATTATTTTATTAAAATCTTTTGCATATAGATTCTTTCTAATTAACTAGTTATAATGCTTTTTATTGACAAAAAGGAACTTTGTGGACAGCACTAATCATCTTCAATAGTGGTAACTATGTCTATATAGATAATTATAAGAATAGTTTTTGAAAAAAAAATCAAAATATTTTCTTAGGATTGAATTTTTTTAAAATTTGGTAAATATAGATTGACTTTTTTTAAATTTAATGTTGAGATATCTTTTTTCATTTTCTATCATGGATCCACTAGATCTCCTTTTTTTATTTTTTATTGTAGTTCTAGTTTCTATTCAATAATAATTATTTAAAGATTCTATCTTTTTGTCATCTAAATTTTATTATTTTCTTTTTATGTCATATTTGCTATCTTCTTATCATCATCATCATCATCGTTATCATTATTTTTATTATTTGTTTATTTATTAGTTTGGCTTTTTTGTTGAGACTATATTTCACTATCAAATTGTATTGTGTTTAGATATTTTAGAAAAGATTTTTATTCTGATATGTTATTATACTTTATTGAATTTAAAGAGATTGTTGATTAGAGTTGTTATTCTTTGAAATTTTATTAATTTCACTTTATATAAGTTTTATTAGTATAAGATATTGGATATCCCAAGTATCTCAATTTATTGAATTTAATTCTAAGACTTGAGTTTTAGTAGATGTATTATATGATTTTTATGAAAATGTACCAAAAGGTCTAATTGTTATTGAAAGTTTTGTCTAAAAATTAATTAGAAAAAATTGACTTTATAACATTTTATTTTACATTAGTAGATTAAAGAATTTTAAGTGAAGTTTTTGTTTATGGTATTTTTAATGAAATTTTTTAGAAGTTAAAAAAAGTTCTAAAATTATGTGATAGCAAGTGTGTAATAAAATATTATTTTAATATGTTGACTGACATATATTAGTGATCATTGAGGTGCCACATAGGAATCCTCTTGCAAATCTAATTTTGCCTTCAATGCTAAGAGTATAATTATGGCAAATAAAAAAAAAATAGATTGTGATATTTAAAATAAGACTAAAAATCTTTTTAATGGATTATAATATAATGTTTATAATAAAACCAGAAAAACATTACATGTCTTTAACATATAAAATACTTTTATATAGAAAATCTATTTTTCATATTACAGTTCTGCCATGTAAGCTTGAATAATCAGTAGATGTCAGATGATAGCATTAGCTCTTCTATCCATATTTTCTGATACAACAGAGATCACAAAAATGTTCTTTATTTAGTTAATGATTTAAATGATGATTCTTGAAACGTTTTCCAAATGGGCAATCATATGTATGTTTTTTTTTTTAACAATCGGCATTTTTGTGATGTTAATGATTTTTCGTTTTGTATTTAGTTAAATAGAAAATATCTAAATGCTCTTTATTATACATTATTAAATGTTTCATTTAAAATATATATATAATGGATTTTGATGTTAACTTTACAAATAATACCTTGATAGTCATTGTGCTAAATCATTTTAAATAAATAATAAAAAAAGACCTGTGATAAATTGTCATTTGTAAATTTTATTAGTTTTTGCCGCTATTATGTAAGTATGTGTTTATATTGTTTTAAATTTTTTATTTTACTGCTTATGAACTTTTTAATTACATGCGTTAAGGCGATATTTTTATAAGAAGCATTAGTTTTTTTTCTGAATGTTTTGTAATGACATATTCTTTATGACCTTACGATTTTCAGACTATTTGTTGTGTTTATTTTTTATATTCTTTTTGTATTACTTTTATTTACTGATCTCCCCCCCCCCCTTATTTTATTTTAGTGAGAAAATATATTTGTCAGATTGTACATCTATATATGCAAAGAAAATTCAATTTTTATACTGTTTGTAAGCTGATTTGTGATACAGTTTTTGTGATATTTTATGGAATTTTCCTTATGCAAAATTTACTTTTCTAGTATTTTAACCATGTTCCACATTATTTTTTATCATTTTATCTCTTTTTTTTTTTTTTTGGCTTCATAGTTTACTTTTATGGCAAAAACCTCAAGAAAGTTTTAATCATTTTTTTTATAATTTCTCAAATACTAAATCAATCACATTTAAAAGAGTTAACGTGAGTAAATATATAAAATTTTATTTTGCCTTTAGTTTAACAAATATTAAATCGTCAGTTGGAATTGTTAGCATTACTTTTCATTCATATCCTAGTATGTGATATTTTGTTTTATTCCTTCATTACTCAGTATATTGGATTTTGTTAATCTGTTATGGGGTTTATTAGTTTTAAGAAATCATATTTTTGTTAGATCAAACTTTTTTTTAAGGTAGGCAATATTTGCAAAAGAAAATTTTCTCTTTTCTTTTTTTTAAAAAAAGGTATGTCATATGAGTTCAGGAATTAGTTTTAAAGTAACTTTATTAGGTTTACTATATACATTGGAGATTATTTATAAGTCTTATTAAAACAAAAGAGATTTTAAGTAGAAAAGCAATATGATAAATGTTTTATAATTGAACAATAGTCAATATATATTTAATGCATATTAATTAGCATATTTAATAGCCAGGTCTCTGGGTTGTTGTTAATGAGATTAGATTCCATGTAACTGTAAAAATATCCACTGGTGCATGGGTTTGATCTCTGGTCATAATGTTATTTAATTTATTTAGAAAGAGTGATAATAGTATTGTAAGATGTTGGATTAAAGCTGAGATAGCATCTTATAAACTAGAGTGTGAAAAGTATGAATGTAGTAATTCTTATATTGGGAAAATGGCCACTTTGTATATTTTTTATGAGATTGTTGATTGTTAGTGAGTTGGAATGAGTCATGTTAGTGATAAGACTATGTTAAGGAAGAAGTGTGGAATAATTCATAAAAAAGTGTTTTAATTTTTCTTTATTTCTATGACAGAGGGCACATAAGAGAAAATAATTAGTAGGAAGGGCATTGACATTTAGTCCAGATATGGGGATTCCAGGTGCCAATATATGAACTTATTTTATAATGTATTTGTTATTACATAACAAGAAAGATTCACCATTATTTGATATACTATTATTATTTTCTATTTTATATGTTTGCCAATAGTTAATTTTATTTAGAAATAGATTATATGAGAGAGTAGTGTGTTTACTAATGACATTTACTGAGATTTTGATAAAATTATTGTTAATGGGTGGTGGAGTGTCAGTAGGGTTAACAGGAATTATACTATTAACACTTGGGAAGAAACTAATTAGTTTAGTCATTTCATTAATGGCTCTCTGAAGATGAAATGTGGAAATGCCATGTAATGAGAGTCCATTGAATTTAATATGTTTTTGCATATTTCTGATGCTTAGAGCTTTTTATTTCAGATTAGTTAGGTGATAAGGTGGTATTTATTTCTTTTGAATGAAGAAGTAAACTTAATAATGAGTAAGAAATAATTAATTTTAGGAAATATTAAAATGTTGATTAGTGATGCCTTAGCACACACACACACACACATATATATATATATGAGAGGTTCATTGGCTAAGAAAAATTAGAAGAAATGATCTTACCTGTAAGAATATTCCAAGTAACATCACATGACCACCACCTCTTATGCTTGTGTATAACTGTTGTTAAAACAGGCAAAACTCACTATATGTATTGCCACACACAACAAGCTAGAGTAATCAGTGGATGCCAGAAGGCTTGTGCATAAAATCCCTATCTAGTGCCTACTCATCCAATATCCCCAGACTAGTTTCTGGCTTATGGCCTTTGTCAGTGAGGAGCCTCGGATCTGAGAGCACTGCACCTAGATCTTAGGATCTAATGCAATCCTCCAGCCACCATCTTTTATCTCCACTTAACTACAAAACTATGAGTCTTAAACTGAAAGCACCTTAATGTTTTCAATCCAAGCCCATTAGCTTATATAGTCATATGGGTCTGAACTCAGTTCAGTACCCATACATTTTGGTGTCTTTGGTTTTTTAATAACCATAGCCACCACTATCCTATTAGGCAGGATTGGTTTTAAGCCAATAAACATCACATGACTACCACCTCTTACACTTGTGTATAACTGTTGTTAAAACAGGCAAAACTCACTATATGTATTGCCACACACAACAAGCTAGAGTAATCAATGGATTCCAGAAGGCTTGTGCTCTCAGATCTAAGGCTCCTCACTGATGAAGGCCACAAGCCAGAAACTAATCTGGGGATATTGGATGAGTAGGCACTAGATGGGGATTTTATACACAAGCCTTCTGGCATTCATTGATTACTCTAGCTTGTTGTGTGTGGCAATACATATAGTGAGTTTTGCCTGTTTTAACAACAGTTATACACAAGCATAAGAGGTGATGGTCATGTGATGTTTATTGGCTTAAAAACCAATCCTGCCTAATAGGATAGTGGTGGCTATGGTCATTAAAGAACCAAAGATACCAAAATGTATGGATACTGAACTGAGTTCAGACCCATATGATTATATAAGCTAATGGGCTTGGATTGAAAACATTAAGGTGTTTTCAGTTTAAGACTCATAGTTTTGTAGTTAAGTGGAGATAAAAGATGGCTGCTGGAGGGTTGCATTAGATCCTAAGATCTAGGTGCAGTGCTCTCAGATCCAATGCTCCTCACCGATGAAGGCCGCAAGCCAGAAACTAGTCTGGGGATATTGGATGAGTAGGCACTAGATGGGGATTTTATGCACAAGTCTTCTGGAATCCATTGATTACTCTAGCTTGTTGTGTGTGGCAATACATATAGTGAGTTTTGCCTGTTTTAATATTCCAAGTAGATTTGTTTTTATTAAAACGGATTTAAAAATTGTCAGTATAATTATTAAGTACAGTGTCAAGTAAGGGAAGGAGTTTTTTGCTGTGAGAAAAATTACTGTCATCCATATTGGAGATGTGATTAATGGTTTGGTTAATTATAGAATATGTATTCCTGGAATTTTGCTTTCTATTTTGAAAAGAAGAATGTTGATATAAGTTATGAAGAGAAGAGAGCTAACTAAGAGGAGAGCCTTGAGGAATAAAATTATGTGGATGAAATTTAGGGAGTATTTTTCCATTGAGAGTTATGCAGACTTCTTTATTTATGAGTAGATTTTCCAGAATGTAGAGGTATGGTACTGGTATAGTTTAGATATAGGAACTGAGTCAAGTACAGATCTCATATCCAATTGCATAGCAATAGGCCCTGTTTTTCTACATTGCCTAACATGATCTGTTATTACTTTAAACAGAATAGCTGTTGATGAAGTAGCTGAATCTTTTTTTGCAAACAGAAATTTTGATAATGAAGGGAGAAGGAGTGGTTGGATTTTATCTGGGAAGAAATAACTGATGAACATTAGAAACTTCAAACAATATGAACTGTGTTTAAAAAGCCAGCAATCTATATTTTGTAAATATTGTTTAAAGTTTTAATTAAAAATCAACATACTTTCAATTTATTATTATTATTTTTTTGAATTTGTTGTGGTGTTTTTATTTATATGTTAAGATATTATTGTTTTTGTCTTGTGCAATGCTGTTTAGTTTTTGTTATTTCATTACAGTATTTGATTACAAGTTGATGTAAACTTTTTATCAACAACTTCATCTTATCTGTTGTTTCTTTTAACCAATTTTTTTTTTTATAAAATTCTATATTAAAAATATTTTCTTCCATTTTTTTTTTTACAAATATTCTTTATACACTATTCTCTGTGATTTTCATATGATACCAAAAGAAATATATTTGGATTTACATCAAATCATTTGTTTTATATCTTTTTTTTTGCTCATTGTCCTATCGTATTTTTTTTTTTAGATTATAACAATAAAGTCTTTCCAAATTTGTCAGGAAAGAGTTTTTTTTTTTCGGAAGGGGGTGGTTTACTGGTTATAAGCAGGATTGTTCAAAACTTCTTAAGATAGTTACTGTTATATAAATATTATATTTCATATTTATTTTAGATAACTCTATTTTGACAAATTTTTTTTTCTGAATTTATTTACTATTTATATATTTTTATTTTCACGTTTTACTAAATTTATATATTTATACTATTTGAAATTAGTGCATTTTATGTGAACGGATGCATATCTTATATACTTATATATATATATAAAACTGTCTGTATATATTTATTTATTTTCTTACTTTTATATTATATATTTATGTGTATGAGGGATAGTGCTTATCCCCTAATCCATACAACTTTATTCGCCATAAAAGGCCTATTATATATATATATAATTTGTTATTCTATAAACAACCTATTTACTTTTGTATACGTAATCAAAATTATATATATATATATAATTTTGTTTTTATATACAATTTTGTTGTTTTTTAATAAAATATTTATATATATCGATATTTAAAAAGTTGCTATATTTATAAAAACCAATCTCTACACGTTTGTTTATTTACTGTGATTTGAAGTTTTCACATTTTTCTTTTTTTTTTTTTTTTAGGGAAAAAATAAAATTATAACTGTTGTTTGCTAATTGTGTTTATAAACACACACAAAAAAAGATTAATACATCTGTGCAAAAGTTGTTGCTATTTTAACAGTTATTATTTTATGTTTGTTTACAGTCTTGTAATACAAAATGGTACATGGCTAATATTTTTAATATTGTCCTTCAGCCATTTTGATAACAAATACAGATTTTCTGCTTCACTGCTACTCATCAGTTTGTATTTAATTAAAATAAATATGTTTTTTTTTTTTTTAATATATTTTTATTTCAAAATAATTATTTGAAAAAATTATTTTTAAAATCTTCCTTTTATAATACAAATTGAAAAAATGTGCAGCATTTAATATTTTAAAAATATTTTTAAAATATGAAATGTAAACTGATGCATTATATTAAAAGAGTATTTGAGTGTACATGTTGTAAAATTTCATTATCTTTATATATTATTTTACAGTTATATATATATATTAATGATAATAAAAAGTAGTAATAAAATGTATTATTTTAACTGGGGATTATTTTATCTGAATAATATCACTTTATGCATAAGGCGAAAAAGAATATATATATCATCTGATTTTTCATTAAGGAAGCATTGCATATTAAGGAAGGATTGCGTATTAACTACTTATTATTTTGTTATAAAAGTTTTTATTATTGTTACCTGAATTAAAAAAATGCCATGATAACTAAGTAAGAAAGGTCATCTACTTATTTTAAAGGAATATGAGAGAATATAATATAGGAAAATAAAGATTTTTTTAGCCAATGGATTATACAAAGGGAAATATATAAGTTAGTTTATAATTTGTCTATAAAGTCTTGGTAATTTAGTTACATGTTTTCAATCTACCAGCCAAAATTACGAAATTATATTTAAAAAAAGAGAAGAAATTAAATGGAATTTATTGTAATTTCAACAATGGACTTCATAAAAATAATAAAAAGTAATATCAAAAAATTTAAAAGTTCAATAGTATTTATATTGCAAATCATATGGGCAAAATCAGAAATGGAATTTAATTATTTGAGATAATTTATCTCCAACCAAAACAGATAAAATAAAATAAATTATATGATTACGATAATCAGAGTGAATAAAATAAAATAGCTTTTTAGAAAAAATAATATTTGTCATGACTTCATCAAAAACAAAAACTGATATATTACAGAAATAAAATATTGTAAACCTGTAATTTGTTTAATTAAAGTATTTATTTTGGCAGCTTTTAGTTTGATATAAATCTATGCATTGTAATGTTTTTTTTTTAATTATTATTTTAGTTATTAATTTTCAGACATTCTAGTTTTAATATTTGACCTCCAAGTTAGAAGAATTTTTAAAATCTATTATGATAATGTGATCAAATTTTATTTTTTTAATTTTAAAAAACCTGTTTACTTTTAACCTTTTAACTGGGCATGTGTTTTATTTTTTTAAACATATTTTGTTCTGAAAATGTGATTTTTTTTAATAAAAAACATCTACATACTAAATAGTTATATAATAGAAATATTAAAATTGAGAAATATTTGTATTTATGAAATAAAATATATTTTTCATCTAGAATAAAAAATATTGTAATGTTTCAAAATATGCGAGAAAAAAGATCAGAAAAATATTTGACTTGCTAAATTATATATAGATATGTATTTGAAATTCTGAAATATTTCTACTTATGAAAGAAATAATAGTACATTTGGAATAAAAAATATATTATTTAAATTACAAGGTATTGTAAAAAATATTTCAAAACATAGAAAAAAAATAGAGATTACTAAAATATTTGGCAAAAATCATCAATTAAAATTGTAAAATATTTATATTTTTATTATGTGAAATATTTATTACTCACTTATTATATTGTATAATAACAAACTAATATTGAAAGTAAAAGCTTTTTTTTTTTTTGAAAAACACTTTTGGAAGACAGGCTGACTTGTCTGTTCTGAAGGTAGGAAGAAAATAAAATATTTTTTTTTTCATTTTCGTACATGCTAATTAGAAAAAAATCCAAAAATCAAGATTGCTTCTGATTATATCTGCTAATCACAGAAAATTATTAAAACAATAAAGTACTATAAATATATTAATGATTAAACTTTAAAATTCAAGATTTGAGCTAAATATTAGAAAGAAAAAATGTCAAAAGTTTTCATGATTACAAAACATGTATTGCAGACAATATTTATCTGCACCACTATGAGACTGTACAACAGTATTTATGGAAAAGTTAATAGTTACTTAGGTAATTGTTTTTTTGTGTGTCCTTTTAGTTTTGATGAAAAGAGAATAAGATATTTTGTTTTCTCATTGGATTACATTATTTAAAAATAAAAATTCATTTATTAATTATTAATTTATAAATTTATTGCTATCATTTTTTCATATTATTATTATCTTCATCATCATGTTGGATTGAAATAATTTTAAAAAGTAAAGAAAAAATATTAGTAGATACAATATATTTATGAGTTACTCTGTTATATTATGAATTAGATGAATATTTGATGAAAGTTGAAAAGTGTTTATTAAATTTATAACATGATGTAATTTTAGCTGATTTTAATGCTGATGATTATTATTTACATAACATCAATGATGTTAGCAATGATGCTAACTTTTATAGAATTAAATACTTTGTTGATTTAATTAAATTAATACAACATAATGTTGTTAACAATTTCAAGAGAAAAGTATTAGATTTTGTTTTTAGTACTAAGACTAATTTGAAGTGTAAAATGGCTGAATAGACCCTAATGTTTTCTGATCCATATCATTCATCATTAGATATTATGATTTACAAACATATAATATTGATTAAAACTGATTTTAGAGAATATAAACATGGAGATTATTGTGATTTATTTAAAGTCATGAAATATTGCTACTAATAAATTTATTGATATTTTATAAAATTGTTTGGAACAATATATACCAGTTTGATGTTCTTAGAATAACATGATTCTTTAAAGAATTAGTTTAAAGGGTTGAATAGGAAACATAGATATCATAGATTATATAGAATAGGTATTGTTCATGAATTATATAAAAAAATTAGTATTTTGCATGCCTATTCTAAGTTTTTTAAGAAAAGAGATAATGATAATAATTTTAATAATATTGAAAGTTTGATCATATAAGTTGTTGGAGTATAGATGTTGATAAAATATATATTACTGAAGTGATTAGTGCAATTCAAAAAGATAAATCAAAATCTTCTATGGGGTGTTGTGAAACTCTAATTTTATTATTAAGGGTTGTTTTGACTCTTTGGTAGCTTTTTTTAACAACATATCAACTTATAATTGATCCTGGCAACTATATGTTTACTTTAATTCTGTCACTTTTTACTAAAATTTATGATAGATATATTTATAATAATATATCAAATGTGATTAAAATATGCAAACTGATATTGAACATTTTAATGTTTGGTAATAACTGAAATACAGACATTATATACCTGTATCAATATATGTAATATATAGGGTATATGAGCACAGACTTTCACACAACCCACCACTCTATCTCATAATACTGATACACCTGAACACATATATGTCAAAAAGATAAATAATCACCAATATATGTGTTTCATGCTGAACCAGCAACCATCAGTTGGTCCAGATTATCATCTCTACAGATATATGCAATAAGTGCTCAGATATATATTAAGATAGCCAATCTTCATACTTTAATGGATAGGTTTTAATCCACTCCCCACTCCAACTCTTTGATCATCCATCCAATTGAAAATCTGATGATGGAACACTCTAAGACTACCCTGAGGCCGAGATTCTTGTCACACCCATGTTAACCTAAAGTCAATCTGACCCCTCATGTACAGGATATAATCCATTTAATACATATACAAGGGATGGGCAGACATCTCTACTATGTAATAACTGAAATGCAGGCTTATTATATACCTGTATTAATTTCAGTTATTACATAGTAGAGATGTCTGCCCATCCCTTATATATATATATGTTAAAACGAAGATTTGCACGGGTTAAATATATAAAATACATATTTTGCGGGTTCATCCGTGTTAAAAACTTTTAATATCAATATACTGACGTTTCGACCAAGTCGAAACGTCAGTATATTGATATTAAAAGTTTTTAACACGGATGAATCCGCAAAATATATATATATTAAATGGATTATACTGTACATGAAGGGTCAGATTGACTTTAGGTCAACATGGGTGTGATGAGAATCTCAGCCTCAGGGTGGCCTTTGAGCTATCCATCATCAGATTTTCAATTGGATGGATGGTTGAAGAGTTGGAGTGTGGAATGGATTGAAGCCTGTCCATTAAAATATAAAGATTGGCCATATTAATATATATATCTGAGCACTTACTGCATATATGTGTAGAGATGATAATCTGGACCAATTGATGATTGCTGGCTTAGCATGAAATATGTATATTGGTGATTATTTATCTTTTCAACATATATGTTTTCAGATGTATCAGTGTTATGAGATAGAATGGAGAGTGATGGGTTGTGTAATGATTGGTGTAAATTTAGTAATATGAAGATCAATGTAAACAAAATAAGTAGTATTTTTATGTTCATAAAGGAGGCATTATAGAATTGAAGAAAATTGTATTACCTATAAAGAGATTGCTTCTGTTTAGAGATTATTTTTTATAAACATTTTTAAACCATATATAAACATATTACAAATAAAGCTTATAAATGAATGGGATGCATCTTGAAAAGACATCTTCCCCCTTATATTAGATACATGTTACCTTGTTCTCTTATTGTTTCATTGTTAGAATATGGTTCTTTTATATTGAATTTGTATTTAGTTTATATAGAATTTAGAGATTATAATGTGAAGAAAATATATATTAGATTAATGAAGGAAAACAATTTGAATGTTAAAACAGTACTAACTATCAGAAAAATATTTAAAGACGTGATAATGTTAAAAAAATAATTGTTGGAAAAATCAATGAATTACAAGTCCCTGCTTAATTGTTAAGAGAAACATACATTTAATATTAAAAAATTAGTAATCATTTTTAAATAATTCTTCCACCAATAGGCCGCAAAAATGTATAGTCAAAAAATTATTAATATAGATAATTTTTGTAATTGTTTTATTACTAATATCAGGAAAGAAATTGAATTGTAATTGAAAATAACTTACTACAATATACAATATAGTGTATATTATAATTATAAATATGCGCCTTTTTTTTTTTCGCATTAATTATTACGTTTTTGTTTATAATGTTTAATTTTCTAATTCTTAATATTTTGATATTAACTTGTGTATTTCTGTTAAAGCAAAAGTGTTGAAATTCACGTAACAATATTGAATTGAAATATTATTAATAATTGATAATTATTATTTACATTAAATATGTAATTACACACTATTCTCAAATAATATTCCAAGAAAAAAATATAATGAAGACTTAGGCATTATTTTTAATAATAATAATGGATATTTAATAATAATATTCATTATACTGCTGCAAAAAGCTATAAATATTAGGTTTGATTCTCATAAACTGTAAAATGTAAAAAAAAACACACATGCATCCATCCTTGTTTCATTCATTGGTTTTATTCATTTTAAATTACGATTCTGTGATCTGGAACTTCTATAAACTAAGTTACAGATTAGCATTGGAAAAAGTTTAAAAATTTTTTAAATTTATATTGACTATGAAATAATATGTTGCCAATATATTCTATAAAATTGACATTGATTTGACATTCAATATAAATTTAAAATTTTTTTAAAGAAAATTACATAAAGTATAATAAATGGGAGGCATTGCCAAACAACAATATCTTTTAAATTAAAAGTAAAGAATATGAGAAAATTGAAACCATAAAAGAATTCAACACTAGTAAGATTATCTAGATTATATAATAACTACTTTAGTGCTGATAATATATTTGAACCAAATGATGGAAAATTTAAGATTACTGTACAAAAAACTCTGCAAATATTTAGTGAATAATATTAACTGTGCATTTTTATTTGAATGCAAAATCTGCTATATACACATGACCCACAACTCCCCACACTATCTCATAACACTGATACACTTAAACACATATATGTTGAAAAGATAAATAATCACCAATATACGTATTTTATGCTAAACCAGCAATCATCAGTTGGTCCAGATTACCATCTCTACACATATATGCTATAAGTGCTCAAATATATATTAAGATAGTCAAACCTCACACTTTAATGGACAGGCTTCAATCTACTCCACACTCCAACTCTTCAACCGTCCATCCAATTGAAAATCTGATGATGGAATGCATATATATTTGAGCATTTATAGCATATATATGGCTGCAGAAAGGAGTTTGCTATTAACTGAAAGGAGACCCTTTGATTCCTCTTGGAAGCCTTAAAGGAACCGAGCAGAGCAAATTCCTAATGTCCACTCCATATGTTCTTGTCATTGCAGCTGTTATTACTATGTGATTATTCATGTAGTATACGAACATGGATGGGCTGCTCACCAACACGCATTAGCCAGCGTGGTAAGTTTATTGGCTTTTTACCTCTGAGTTTAAGATCAAGAAACATCATGGTCTTTCTTCTCAGTGCCTGATAAGGCAGAATGAATGTTTGTGTAAATGATAAATATTTTTCCAATACATATATACAATTATGACAGACAAAAATAAAGCATGGCCCTTATTCCCAGGAGGCTGTAAAGTCACCAACCAAGGCAGCGGTTGGTGGCCAAAGGTGGAGGGTGCTAAGAATCCCCTGATTGCGGACCCAGGCTGCCATTTGATGATGACTTTTTATTTAGGTACTTACAACTGCAGATCACTTTCAAGTGAAGGAAGATTGCAAGAATTAGAAGAAGAACTCTCTTATATTAAATGGGACATTATTGGACTTTGTGAAGTTAGAAGAAAAGATGAAGAGACAAATGATTTAAAAAGTGGACATATACTCTATTATAAAGGCACAAATATTGGAAATACAAGTGGAGTAGGATTCATTATAAATAAAAAGTGGAAGAACAATATTGTGGAGATTGATGGTGTATCAGACAGAGTGGCAAGATTAGTTATACAACTTAATAGCAGATATCAAATGCAGATAATTCAGGTTTATGCCCCAACAAGTGCTCATAGTGATGAAGTAGTAGAAGATTTTTATATGGATGTACAAAAGGTTTTGATCAGAGTAAACAACATTTTAAAATCATTATGGGAGACTTTAATGCTAGAATTGGTAAACAAATGAAAGATGAAAGTGCTGTTGGTAATTTTGGTTATGGTAATAGAAATGAGAGAAGACATAGACTTGTGGAGTTTGCAGAAAAAGAAAAACTTTATATTATGAATTATTTTTTTGAGAAAAATGTTAAAAGGAAATGGACATGGAAGCATCCAAATGAAGGTACAGCAGAATTGGATTATATTTTGACTAATAGGAAATACATATTTCAAGATTGTAATGTTCTTAATAAATTTAACACAGGAAGTGATCATCGATTAGTAAGGTGTAAGATACGTGTTAATGTGAAACTAGAGAGATAAAAATTATTAAGAAAAACAATATTTACAGTTGATATTCCTAATCTTCAGAAACATTCTAATGAATTTAAATTAGATCTTAGAAATCGGTTTCAAATATTAGTAGATTTTGAGCATGATTCAGATTTGAATGAAATTAATATGAAAATAACTGATACACTTTTAAAAACTGCAACAAAGATAGCTGGTAGAAAAAAGCAGCAATTGACCAATAAAATTTCTACTGAGACTAGAGAATTTATGAAGAAAAGAAGGAATATGAAGATACACAAAAATGATGCATTAAAAAGAATTGAATATCTCGAATTTTGTAAAATGGTGTGGAAAAGAGTTGAAAATGATATAAGAAAGTATAATTGTGAACTAGCAAGGAAAGCTGTAGAAGAAAATAAAAGTCTTAAGAATGTAAAACAACATTTTGGTATTTGTAGGAAATTTATATCTGTAATAAGAAAAAAAGGTGGAATTGTTACTAAAAAGAGAGATGACATCATGAAATTGGTAGAAGATTTTTATCAAGAATTATATAGTAATAAAGAACAAGTACCTCCTATATCTATTACATCTTCCGAATTGCCCAGAATTTTAAATGAAGAAGTGAGACACGCAATTAAATGTATGAAGAAGGGAAAGGCTCCAGGTAATGATGGAATTATAATTGATATATTAAAAAAAGCAGGTGATGAAATAGAAAATATTTTTAGCAAAGTTATATACCAAATGTCTAAATGATAAAGATGTACCAGATGATTGGAAGAATGCAGAAATAATATTAATATTTAAAAAAGGTGATAAAGAAGATATTAGAAATTACAGACCTATCAGCCTTTTATCAGTTTTATATAAAATTTTTACCAAGATAATTACAACTCGTCTGCAGAGAACATTGGATTTTCACTAACCAAGAGAACAAGCTGGATTTAAAAGTGGTTTTAGTTCAGTAGATCATATCCAGGTGTTGAGAGAAGTTATAGAAAGGACAAATGAATATGAGTTGTCATTATGTTTTGGATTTGTAGATTATGAAAAGGCATTTGATTCTATAAACATTTCTTCAGTGATTAAAGCATTGGATCATCAAGGTATTGATCCGGGATATTGTCATATTTTGAAGAATATTTATAAAAATGCAACAGCAACAATTAGATTACATAATGATACTGGGAAAGTCAACCTTGAGAAAGGTGTAAGACAAGGTGACTCCATATCTCCAAAACTTTTTACAGCAGTGCTGCAAGAAATATTTTGTGGATTGAAATGGGAAACTAAAGGAGTGAAAGTAAATGGAGATTATTTAAGTCATTTAGATTTCGCAGATGATGTAGTTGTTTTTGCAAATAATGCTTCAGAGCTGCAGGATATGTTGCAGGAATTATCAGATGAAAGTAGGAAAGTAGGACTAAAGATAAATGTTAAAAAGACTAAAGTAAAGTTTAATTGATTTGCTCAAACTATGAAAATAAAGATTGATTATGATGAATTAGAGGAAGTTAAGAGTTACAAATACCTTGGTCAGATTATTAATACAGATGGAAACATAATGGAAGAAATTAATCATAGAATTAAACTTGGTTGGAGTGCTTTTGGTAGAAATAACTTGATACTAAAAGGAAATATGCCTATGTGTTTGAAAAGGAAGGTTTTTAACAAATGTGTTTTACCAGTTCTTACGTATGGATCTGAGACTTGGACACTTAATAGAAGAGCAATACAGAGACTTCAGACCACTCAAAGAAGTATGGAGAGATGTATGTTGGGAGTAACAAGAAGAGATCGAAAACACAATATATGGGTAAGAGAACAAACAGGTGTTACTGACCTCATTGAAAAAATTAAAAGATTGAAGTGGAGTTGGGCTGGTCATATTGCTAAAAGAGATGATAATAGATGGACAATTGAAATTTTAAACTGGATTCCAAGAGATTGTAAAAGACCCAGAAAGTGACCACATATGAGATGGATGGATGAAATAAGAAAGTGTGCAGGGATGATGTGGAGAAGAGAAGCTGAAGATTGGAGAAGATGGATTAAACTTGGAGAGACCTTCATCCTGCAGTGGATTGATAATGGTTGATAATGATGATGATAACATATATATGTAGAGATGGTAATCTGGACCAACTGATGATTGCTGGTTTAGCATGAAATACGTATATTGGTGATTATTTATTTTTTCAACATATATGTGTTTAAGTGTATCAGTGTTATGAGATAGTGTGGAGAGTGGTGGGTCATGTGAAAGTCTGTGCTCTTATACCCTATATATTACATATATAAACACAGGTATGTAATAAGTCTGTGTTTTTCATTTTATTATTATTATTATTATTATTATTATTATTATTATTATTATTATTATTATTATTATTATTATTATTATTATTATTATTATTATTATTCCAATTTGGATAATGACATTCAATTAACAATTAACTCTCAATTTACTACTGCTGATCCATCTTCTGTAGTTGATATCTCATTTAATAGATCTCACTTGATATGCCACTTCTAAGGGATAATTATTTTTTTCACAATAACTATAGCAATTTGACAATATTTTCAACATCCCCTTAAATTTACTTTGTATATTTTTCAATCCATTATTCTCACTTATGTACATAAAATATTAATGAAATGTTTTAGCATTGTAAGACCCCTGCTAATTTTTCTTCACAAAAATAACAATAATAGTATTTGATATGTCGATTGTGGTGTCCAATGTACCACTGTAATTACCAATAAATATATTTATATTATTTATCCCATATCACATGAAGGTATTCAAGGAAATTTGTTACCAGATACTAATTGTATTAAAAATAATATTCCCAACCTCATTGTAACTGACAATTTTAATTCTCTTAATGGTACATTTAATAGACTGTTAAATCATGAACAAGTTTCAAGTAGTGCTCATGATGGCATTTACTGTTTTAATGAAAGATAATAGAGGACAATGTACTTACCCCTTTTGTCTCTAAAGAGAACATAATTCCTACTTATTTACCAAAAAGATAAAATTAAGCATTTATTTAAGCCTAAATCATCATTGCAATCTAAACTTGGTTTATAGTTTGAAAATATATGAGAAGATATACAGAATTTTTTAGAGGATTGTAGTACTTTTAATTCAAATACTCACATATCTTTCTAAAAGTTTAATTTTCAAGAGTGGGATATTGATAAAATTCATCTTAAATTTTTTAAAATATATAAGCAATTGATAAAGTCCTATCAGGCTATAAATACTTTGAATGATATTAATTATAATTAAAAGAAATTTGCTAGACATGTCTGATTTATTATCATATTAATATTATATGATGAAAATCACCTTGATATTTTTCCACCTTAGCATATATAGAGATATTCAGAGAAAATTCATTTTCATTTCACAAAATCTCACAAAATTCATTATTCTCGAGTATCTTAATAATTTCTAAAATTACAGTAGTACTCCTAAATATCTGCTTTTGTCTAATACTAGAAATCTTCAATTCACTTCCAAATATTAAATCACTTGCATTAAAAAATTTCTTGGAAAATAGTCTAAAAACAAGTTTTTCATAACAAAATAAACTTTATTTTTTATTCCCTCAACCAAGCACTGGAATTTTAATTTTCCAGAATCTTTGATCTTACCATAATTCAGTTGCCTTTTTTTAAAAGTGCTTTTTCTAAAATATTGAGACTTTCAGGATAATTTTTTAATCTTTAGCCTTTTTTTAAAGATATCTTTCCTTTAATTTGTTTAATTTATATTTACTTATTTATTATCAATTCTCATATATACTTGTTCTTTATAATTCTCATATATACTTGCTCCACTTTATCCTTGTTCTAATATGGCTTAAGTTTCTTTTTTTTATTTATTTCCATCTTCTTTCTTGAATTTTCATTATGATTTTATGCTAATATTCAAGGAATGAGGATTAAAGGATTCTACTTAAAACAGTTTTTCTGATCAGAAAATTTTGATTTTATATATTTTTCTGAAACATGGATAACAATATAAAGAGACAAATGTTTTTAGATAATAGATACAAAGTCTTTTGTAATGATAGATCTCCAGAAATTGCTTCCAGAGGTGTTGCATACTTATAGCAATTAAACAGTATTTGGTATGTAAATCCATCTCCATGTCTTCTTCCTTAGGTGAATTTACTTGGTGTGAAGTAATATTAAATAATAGTCATAAAATTTGTTTAGGCAATATTTACATAAAACATCATGCTTCCCTATCTGAATTAAATGAGCTATCTGTGTTTTTTGGGGGATTTTTTTAATTTCATATGATTCCCCTTCATTATTACTGATGGCTTGAATATTTGCGATCTGTATGTTGGTAACATCATCTTTCTAATTTATCTAAAATGGCTCGAGGATGTTGTAATTCATTAATTTATTAGATCTCAAACAATATTATTCTATTACTAATTGCAAGGGATTGAAATTATATTAGAATTTTAGTCATCTTTTCACAATTAATTTAGTAATTTTTTCACAATTAATTGTAATTTTATTTTTAATGTAGTTTTTGTTTCTTGATTTTCAGCATTTCCTATTTCATGTTAAAAGTTATTTTTCCAGGCCTATTTCCTTTCAATTTATAAAATGAATTACAGAAACTGATTATTTGGGTTTGTGTTTGAATCTATCTAAATTTTATTGGAATCCTTTATACAATTCTTCTGATGCTAATTTTAGTATTGAGTTTTTTTTATCTCTATTCATAATAATGTTAGATTCTTATATTCTAACAAAAATTATCATCAACAATAAATTTTTCTCCATGGTTCTCAGTAACTCTCAAAAAATAACTTTAAAAAATCATACCACCACAGACAATACCTTAAAACAAAAAATAAGTTAAGGTATTTTTATTAATTTTAGAAGATTATACAAAATTTGGACTAAAATATTTTTAACAATCCCCAAAAATTGTGGTCCTTAACCAAAATTTTTGGTCTAACCAAAACAAAACTACAGCATAATACTAACACCACTTTGAAGGTACATGATTTGCCAAATACTTTTCTGAGATTACCTATTCTTCTTAATTTATTTTAATTCTAGTATTTTAACTAATATTTCATTTTTTTTCAATCTGATATAATATCTTTCATCAAAAAACTCAGAATGAACTCTACTTTAAGTCCTGATAATATTTCTCTTTTTATATATAAAGGATATGCTAAATTTATTGCATCTTCTTTCTGCCATATTTTTAACTGTTTTATAAGAAATGGTAGCTTTGGCACAACTTTGAAAATGGCAGAGGTTTTTTCTATTTATAAAAATGGACCTAAAAACGTGGCTCATAATTATAGGTCTGTTTCTGCCTTACATATGATTGCCAAAATCTATGAGTGATGTATTTATGACAAAATTATTTTTGATATTAGAAAACTTCTAGCCTCCAATCATCATAGTTTATCCATTAACAACTCACTTGAAACTAATATTATCATCTCTGATTCTATTACTCATGCAATAGAAGATCAGACCAGGCTTGACATCATTTATTTTTGATATGTCTAAAGCCTTTGACAAAATTAACCATAATGTTCTCTTAGCCAAAGTATATAATTTAGGGTTTTCAGAATCAATAGTCAAATTATTCATACATTACAGAACTGGTTTTAAATATAATGATAATATATCTTCACTCTACTCTTGCTCAATTGGAATACTCTAAGGTAGCATTCTATTCCCATTGTTGTCCAATATATATATAAAGTAATTAGATATATGTAAAGTATAACTTTAAATTTTTTTAAAACTTTATATATATCTGATTACTGTTTTTATAAATATTCAATTATAAGATTACGTATATTGATTTGAAGAAATACAGACATCGAATTATAATATTATTACATATATATATGTGTGTGTATTAATGATCTTAGGAATAGTATAAAATAATTCTAACATTTTTTAAGCAGATGACTGATAAAATTTTCTGATACATTAATTTCTTTTCTGATTGCTTTTCACTGCAAACTGATATAATTAATTTTACCACATAATCTATTAACAAATACAATTAAGATTAATAAAGACACATGTTCTGATGTCTTCTACTCAGAAAGATTTTAGAATAATTTTTTCCACTAATGGCTTCTTCCGATTTCATGTAAATACCACAGTGAATAGGGCATTTAAAATAATGGGGATCAAAATATTTAGACATGGTAAAATATTTTATCAGTCAACTAAATAGAAACGTTTCTTCTCACTAATCCTCATGATTTTAGAATTTGTCTCAGTTTATCTGGAATCCTCATATTAAAAGTGATATTCAAAAAATCAAATCTGCACTTGGGAAATACTCTGAATGTAATAATTTTGCTGACAATTTTAACATTTTTTTGATACAAAGAAGAAAAGAGAGACCTTACATATTTATATAAGACCATCTCCAAATTTACAATTTCTTCAGATTTACTTTCAAATAAGCTCTCTCACTATTATAATAGATCATATAGACCATTAAATTTTATTCCTTGTCATGCAGATGCTTTTGGGTTTTTTTATATTTCATAAAATCAGCATATATAATAAGGATTTTATGAATAACAATCCAGATTTTAATCAATTCCACAAAGCCAAAACTAAAATACAATTTCCACCCTGAGTGGGGGGGTTGGCCCCCCCCCTCCCAAAAAATACATACAAAAAACAAAAAATAATAATAAAAATTTTAACACTCGCTGGGAATTTTGATGGCTCTTTTCTTCTTTTTTGGTTCCTTTTTGTTTTTAAATGTTTACATACTTCTTTTTTTTGATTAATTCGTGGTCTTACCCGTTGTTTTGGTGTTGTTGTGGGGTTGTCTGTGGTGAGTCTTGGATCTTTTTTTTTTTTTTTTGGTTTTTTGTTTTTCTTTGTGGTGTGGTGGGGGGTGCTCGGGGGGGCTTTGTGGGTGGTTGGGGCTTGGGGGGGGATAGGAGGGGGGTAGGGGGGGGGGTTTTTGAGGTGGGTTTTCCTGTGGTGTGTTGTGTGTCGGGCGTGTGGCGGCGGGCTCCCCCCTCCTTTCCTCTTCTGTGTGTGTTTTTTGTTGTTTGTTTGGGGGGTGGTGTGGGGTGTTTTTTGTGTTTTTTGGGTTCTTTTCCTTGTTTTTTTTCTTGCCCCCTCCCGCTCTTCGGTCTTTTTGCGTTCCTTTCGCTCCTTCCTTCGGTTGTATGGTGCGAGATGGGAGTTTGGAAAAATTTTTATGTGTTTTTTTTTCCCCGCCGCACCCGTGTTTTTTCTTTTTTAAGTTTTTTTTTTTTTATAATTTTTTTTATTTTATTTTTTTAAGGTTTGGGTTTTTTTGGGTGCTTTGGTGTTTTTTGTTTGTTTTTTGTGTTTTTTTTTTTTTTTTTTTTTTTTTTGTTTGGTTTAAAATACAATTTGTGATCTCAATGCCCAATTATCGATCATGCCTTTTTTCCTCCCAATTTTTTCTTTTTTCCATAACTCTGTACTAGTTTGTTCAATGATAAAGTGTTATAAATATATCTTAATGCTTTTTGTAATTGATATGATGCAACAACATTCAATAAACATAAAAAATGAAATCCAGTATCTGATTCAAAGAAAACTATGGTTAATAATGGTCAGTACTATATTAACCCACAGCAGCTACATCTGGTACATGATACCATTATAAATTTTCATTTGACTTAATTTCATAGAATTTTTTAATTGAATGGGTCTCTATTTTATTACTTTTCTAGGTATGTCAGCATTTTGCAAAAATCAAATTAACTTGAATTTATCTCACATCCTATAAGTTAAAAAATTAACTGATAGTGATGATATATTGAAAAGATGGAAAGAACATTGTCAGTATCCATTTAGAAAAGAAAATTATTCAATTAATTATGGATTTGAAAATGAAGAAGTTGTTGGAGCAAATACTAAAGGTATAGACATATTGTCAGATGAAGGAATAAGGTTGATTGAACAAATGAAAAATGGTAAAGCTGTTGATTTGATTAATACTTATAGAACATTTTACAGAAATGGGATAAATTACTATGTAGGAAATAGTTGGACTTTTCAATATGATATATAGTAATAGTGTCCTGATAATGATTTCAATTACTAAGAGAAGAAAACTGTTAAATGTGAAGAATACAGGACAATAAGTTTGTTATGCCATGCTTCTAAAGTTTTATTGAGGATTTAACTAAAAGAATTTATAAGAAGATATAATATTATACGGGAGAAAAACAGTTTGGTTTTCAGAATGGAAAAAATAAGAGATGCTATTGGTGTTGCTAGAACAATTGCAGAGAGATATATTGAAAAAGATAAAGAAATTGATACATGTTTTATGGATTTGATAAAATGATTTGATGGAGTAATCTGGAATAAACTTATGACTGTCTTAAAAATGAAGAAGCAGTTTCTAAAGATAGAAAATTGATTTGGAATATGTATATACTGGGTAAAGAATAAGAATTAGACTGGAAAATAAGGATACTAATGAAGTAAATATATAAAAAAGAGTTAGGTAAGAATACAGTATATTGCTTTCCATTTTTAATATTTATTTAGAAGATGTGTTAAATAAATATTTAGACTGTGATGGAGAAAATATAAAATGTATAAGGTTTGCAGATGATATAGCTCTTATAACTGAGGGGGAAAGGGTTATCCAAAATATGTTGAATAAATTGGAGGAAGGATGTATAGAATTTGAAATAAAGGTTAATATCATTAAAATAAAATGTTTATGAATAGGGAGGAATATAAAAACATTGCAAACTGAAATTCAAGACAATATAGTTCAATAGGCAATGGATTTAGATTTATGAGTAGGTGTTTGAGTAAGGATACAAAAAGTGAAGATGAAATTAAAAGAAAAATAGCATTAGCAAAGAAGGCATTCACTAAAAGAAAGAAAATAAAATATTAAATGCTATGTGTGTAATATTGTATGGTTGTGAAACATGGCTAATGAGTAAAAAAATAGGTCCAGATTAGAAGTCATTGAGATGCAGTCATGGTGAAGGATGGAAAAAATCAGTTGGATGAATAAAAAGACAAATGAAGTATTGACAAGAGTAAATGAAAAAAGAAGATTGTCTGAGGAAATTAGAATTAGAAAATACCGAATTAGATATATTTTAAGTGAAAAGAATAATGCCGTGAAAGATGTTTTGGAGGGAATGGTGAATGGAAACAAGATGAAAGGCCAAAAATAGTGAACTTGATAGATGATATAAAAGATGGAAAAGTATATATGGAATTGAAGATCTTGGAAATGAAAAAAAGAGAGTGGAAAAATGAATGTATTTGTTTTGTGACTATTGTCTGGACCTCACCAAATGATACAATACTATTTATTGTTTGAATATAAGTGTTATAACTCCTTTTGGGTTAGGTAATATCTTATACCACTTGTAGTCTAAATGAAAATACATTTTCTTTGTCTTTTCCAAATTATTACTATCTTTTCTATTTTTTTGACAAATATTATAATATGTATTGTAACTACTTAATGAAAAGCAAATTTAATTTATTATAAAAATTGAATGTAAGAAAGCAATTAACTAATTTCAGTTAGAAGCTATCTAAATAAAAGTAATTTATTTCTCCATTTTCATGATTTTATGATCATGTCTTTTTATACAAATATTTTAATATTTATTGTAAATAATGTTTATAATAAAAAATCAAATTTGGAATGATGATTATATATAATAGAGGTCCCTTGTTATAAAAAATTAGGAAGTTAATTAATTCCCCCCCCTCATGTTTTTACTTCAAGTTAAATCTAAAAACTCCAATTGTGATTGAAGAAACAATTATTTTATTTTTTTTAGTCCACAGTCAATAAGAGCATTTAATATATAAAAAAAATATCTTTATTATTTTTACGTTTTTAGTATTAGTACAGTAAATGAAAATGTAAAATTATATTGTACTTTAAATTGACTGGATACTTATAGTTGATATATATCACTAGATATTTGTGCTATAAGTTAACATCTACACTCTTTATGTATATGTCACATTTGGTATGTGTACATAATAATATAGGTATATAATATTATGAATGAACTTCACTTAATACATATAATTTTATTTTAAAGCTATATCACACACATAGTGTATATATGTCATTAGATATTTCTGCAGTAAGTTAATATATATATTCTTAAGGTATATATTATATTTTGTATATGTAAATAATTATATATGTATAACATAGTAATTGAGTTTTGTATTTAAAATTGTTTGATAGTGTTTATTTTTATTTTAAAACAGTTGTTTAAAAAAAATGCTAAAGAGGAAATTTTGTGATCATTGTTTTAAAAAAAAAAATCATGATTTCTTTTTTTAACTTTTCACTATTATTTTAAGTAATGTGAGTTTTCTAGTTAGCTTTTTTAAAACAATTGTTTTAAAATTAAAATAAAAACTATCAAACAATTTTAAATAGAAAATCTAGTTATTGATTTATTATACATATGTGATTTTACAAAATATGATATATACGTTAAGAGTTTAAATTAGAATATATATATATATACTGCCTTTTTGTTATTATTATTTAAAACAAATGGAAGTTCTAAGAATAATTGTTAACTATGATACATGAGGTCATTGAATATTTTTAATATTTTCCCACCTCTGTTCCATATCTATGAAACTCATTGACATACTGAAATATGTGTTTGAAATGGATTAGACTGGTATAACTTAGTTATATATCAATTTTCAAGAAATTCTGTTAAATTTAAATGTACTAAACCTTGATTTTAAAATTTCATTCTAATTTGAAAAAGATCAAAAGTTAATACACAAACAAAACAATTTTCCAACTTCAATAAAAGCATTTTAAAACAAACATTTTTTAAGGTGCAAAAGGAGATATCACTTGTAGCATTTACATTAAAAACTATGTTGTAGCCATTGTGGGTTAATGATAAAAAATATTAAAAGGTTTCAGCAAAATGATCTGGGATTTATTTTCAATAATAAATTTATCTTTAATGATCATATTCAAATAGAGATTAATAACTCTTATAAATTATGTGTATGATTTTAAGATTAAGTATTGATTTAAATTAAAAATGTACTGGTATTAATTACAAATGACAAAAAGTATGGAAATCTCAGAACCAATGATAAAAGTAGATAATATATTCTAAGAAATGCAGTATACAAACATATATATAATGAGAAAATAAAATAGAACATCATATAATATTAAAATACTAGCTAAAAATAAATTTATATGAAAATTCTTTCATGAGCATGGTCTATTTGTTAATGGATGAAATCATAATTGTAAGACAATTTTAATATAAATTTGTTTTTAGCTAGTATTTTAATGTTATATGATTTTATATTTTATTTATTTACCAGATGTACTCTGCCTTTTGAAAGCCATTGTTTTAATATGTTTAATTTGACATTGTTACTACCTTCACATTAAATTCTTCTAATAAAAATGATATATTATTAAATCTAATATTTGTAATTTTTTTAATTTGTTGCTTTAACAATTTTTTTAAAGATTTAATATAAGTATATATATAGTAAACATTACTGAGTATATTGTTCAACTGAAATATATTAGGGAATTAACAGACCACGAAGCACCTCAATGCCCAATTACTAATTGGAGTTTGTGGTTGTTTCTGCAGCTGATTGGCAACCTTTACCCCAAAATATGCAAACAGTAGCCAAGCTAACTCACTCATCCTGGATTCCATGCTGGAAGCCACAAAACTTGCTGACTAAAGCCAATAGAAGACCAGTGAACTAGCCATCCCACTATCATTCATGAATTTGACAGTGTTATTACAGTTTAATGGCAGAACAAATAATAATTTTTTTTGTTGAAAATTATGCCTTGTTGTGAATTTGACATGTGACATTGGACAAACATTAATACATTCACCAATCAAAGCAATTAGACTGATATATATATATATATATATATATATATATATATATATATATATATATATATATATATATGAATGTTTCCACAGGTTACAGATATAAGAGCCATGCTTTGAGGTTCATCTGTGTATGATTTTAATTAGATATTCCAGTGCTTCGACTTGATCAGCAAACCCCTTTAACTGGGAAATGAATGGTATATAATTGTAGAAGCACTGTAAACAGGGTCTATATAGATAGTTGTAGAAGCCCTATAAACAGTGTTTACTATAATGATTAAAGTCCCACAATTAGAAAAAATGGGTGTATAAAATTGAACAAATGGAAAAATAAAAAATTCAGAATCTTCAGAGTAATTTATTTTTCAAAACTTTTTTCCAAATATTAGGAAGTTTACACATGTCATCATGTTCGTTGATACAGTTTGGTCTTTGTAGTATCCCAGGATAGGATCATGGTCTTAGAAAACTCAATATTGTGACCTGAATTCATAGCATGGATTGGGAATGTTGCTGATGAGGAATGTTGCTTCACTGCATTACCATGTTTATTCCATCTAATATTGATGTGATGCTTGTTCATACCCACATAAGAAGATTTAGAAATGCCACCTGAAATCACATAATTTCCTTGAGCTTCAAGAGAGACTGAAACTTTAGGGTTGGTTAAAAAATTACTAATTTTTTGATAAGGAGCTTATGCTGTTTGATATTGTAGCATTTTAGAATATGTCTGATATTGTCTGTGATTTCTTTTATATAAGGAATAGAAACTGTAATAATTGTTTTTTCTTTGTGGTTTTCATTCATGGTATTTTTAGCTATTACCTTTTTATTATAACCATTTGCTAACAATACATTATTTATACAATGTATTTCTTTGTTTAGATATGATCTATCTGAAAGATTAATTACTCTGGTAAATAGTGTTTTGGTTATAGGAAAAATCTGAGCTGGACAATGATGAAAAGAAAATTGGAGGTAGCTATCAGTATGTGTAGTTTTTCTACAATCTGAGAATGATAAAAAAATATTTTGTTTCTTGATGGCAAGAACATCAAGAAGGGAATTTTCCCATCAGATTCCATTTTTATTGTAAATGTAATATTCTCCTATTTCAGGAATTATAGCTGATTTGTTTATGGAATATATAGAAACTCATGCTCTGCAATCAGCACTTTTAAAATTAGTTGTTTGGTGAACACCTTTGGCAATATGATAAAGATAAATTGGAAAAATTGGAAGATTTGTTTATCATATTTAAATAATATCTGTCCAAATATTATATTTATAATGGAAATGGAATCTGATAGGAAATTTCCTTTTTTTGATGTTCTTGTTATCAAGAAACAAAAAAATTTTTTTCATTGTCATTTTTTAGAAAAATTACACATCATTGATAGGTACCTCCAATTTTCTTCTCATCATCCAGCTCAGATTTTTCATATAGCCAAAAACACAATTTACCAGAGCAATTAACGTTTCAGATAGATCACAACTAAAAGAAGAAATACGCCATACAAATAACCTATTGTTAGCAAATAGTTATAATAAAAAGGTTATAAACCGAGCCTTGTTTTAAGTTAAAAATACCAAAAATGAAAAACAAAACAAAAACAACTATTAGGGGTTGTATTACTTATATAATAGGAACCATAGATAGTATTGGACATATTCTAAAATGCTACAACATAAAGACAGCATACATTCCTTATCAAAAAATTAGTAATTTTTTAACCAAACCTAAAAATTTAATCCCTCTTGTGGCTCAAGGAGTATGAGATTTCATGTGGCATTTGTATGTCTTCTTACATAGGTATGAGTAATCATAACATCAGTACTAGAAGAGATGAACTTACAAATGCAGTGAAACAACATTCATCATCATCAGCACTTTTTATCCATGCTATGCATTCAGGTCACAATATTGGTTTTTCTAAAACCAGGATCCTAGCCAGATGTGAAAACCTACACCCATATAGGATCAGGGAAGCTATCAAGATATTAAAAAGACCAAATTGTATCAACAAATGCAATGATATGTAAACTTTCTCTTATTTGGAAAATTTTTTTGAAAATAAATTAATCTGAAGTTTATGAATTTTTTATTTGTTCTTTCTTTATTTTTTATTTAGTTTCAAATTTGTTCAATTTTATAGACCTCTTTTTTCTATTTGTGAAACTTACACAATTATTGTGAACATTGCTTACAACACCTTTACAATTATATAGTATTGACTTCCCAGTTGAGAGCTTGTGTGATCACATCAAAATGTTGGAAAATTTAATTAAAATTTTATTTGGATGAACCTGCAAAATACATCTTTTATATGTATGAAAAATATTTATTGATCATTGTTAATTATACTTTTATTATAAGACTGAAAATAAGAATAGAATTTCAAGTAATTTATTAAAATGTAATGCTGGGCAATTCATTACAATGAGGGATGACTATCTGGGTGGATTAGCAGTTAACAAAAAATGACTTTCAGATATAAAGATTACTTATGAAACACCAATATAAAGTACTTAATTGAAATTGTTTTCTGTTATCATCTCATATAATGTCGATTTATCAAAGGTATCATATCATTTTGATGCAAACAGTTTTTTCTATTATTTACTTTGCTTTCTTTTTTTTTTTTTGCCTTGTTAGTCTAAAATAATAAACATTTTATCTTATACTGTTCTTTGTTTATATATTTTAACATTCATGATCGCAGAAAATTTCATTATAACACCAATATTTTTATACATAAAAGTTAGTTAATGTTTCTTTGGATTTTTTCATACTTTTACCAGAATAATCTGAAATTTTAGAAAGAAAGAAAAAATAACTTACTGAAATGGCAAATTTTTGTCAGTCTTTACACATCGATAAGCCTGAAAGAATATTTGATATAGACATATAATTATATACTTAAAATTTTCATTTCATCTCACATTCTTGAAACAAATAAACAAGAACATATCAAACTGATAATTGATCCCAATATGTATTTTATGCTGAACCATTGGTCTTCCATTTATTCAGATCACAGTATCATACTCATCTTAATTATTGAGTCAGTAGCCTAATAATTGACTAATAATAATCATTAATTTGGTGTAAGTGCAGAAAGTTTGGGTATATCAAAATACACACACACACACATATATATATATATAATCACAGAATTAAACTTACTGCTGACTGAAAGGGTATTTTTTGATTTGTCTTTAGATCTTAAATGATCCAATCATTTGTTATTGCTATGTGATTATTCATTCATATAGTTAACCAAAATGAGTGGGCTATTCACCAATATGCGCATTCAGGTCATGAGTTTATTAACTTTCTGAGTTTAAAGTCAAGAAACATCATGGTTTTTCCTCTCAGTTGTATAACAGAAATATCAGTTGAGTTTTCTCGAAAGTAAGATAAATGAATAATCTTTTTTTAGATATTTATAATAAGGATGTATAAGAATATATATTAAGTCATACTTTTAGAGATTATAATGTTATCAACCAAGGGAACAGTTTGTCACTGGTATTAAAAAAGCTAAGATTATCATGATTGTAGACTCTAGTTACCATTTGATGATGATATTTTATTTAACTATCTATAGATGCAAATGACTTTCAAGTGAAGGAGGATTATATGAATTGGAAAAAGATACATAATATTAAATGTGACATTATTGGATTTTGTTAATTTAGAAAAAAAAAAGAGATATTCAATTTACAAAATGGTTATGGATTATATTACAAATGCACAAATATAGGAAGCACAAGTAGAGATGGAATTAATGTTAAATCTAAAGTGAAGAACACTGTTGTGGAGATTGATTGAGTATTCGCCTTAATGGAAAATACCAAGTGGAAATAATTAAGATTTATGCTCCAACATGATCTAGTTGCAATTAAAAAGTAGAGAATTTTTACATAGATGTACAATATTGAGACTTTAACTTTAGAATTAGAAAACATTTGAAAAATGGAAGTGCTGTGGGTATATTTGATTATGGTGACAGAAATGAATGATGAAACAAACTTGTGGAGTCTGTCTAAAAAGGAAATATGCTTATTATGAATTTTGATTTTGAGAAGAACATTCAAATGATGATGTAGCAGAACTGAATTATGATTTGGCTAAAAGAAAATATGTATTTCAGGATTGCAATGTTCTTAATAGATTCGATGTAGGAAGTAAGCTTCAATTGGTGAGATGTAAGATACATATTAATCAAAACTAAAAAACAAACAAACCAAAAACTATTAAGAAAGATAATATTAAGAGTTGATATTCTTAATCTTCAGTAATATTTCAGTGAATTTAAATTAGAACATGAAAATTTATTTAAAATATTAGACTTTAAAGATGGTTTAAACTTGATGAAAATCAAAAAGATATGCTTTAATAAGAACTGCAATAAAAGTAGCTAGTGCAATACAAAAAATAAAAAAAAAAGGCAATTTATAAGAAAAATTTCAATTGAAACCACACAATATATAAATGAATAAAAAAATGTTAAAACATTTTAAAATGATATATTAAGGAGAATTGAATGTCTATAATTTTGTAGAATGATATAAAATTTTTTTAGTAATGATAAAAAAATTAATGATGAATTGGCAAAGGAAAAAAAAACTATAGAGGGGAGTAATAGTCTTTGAAGTATAAAATCACTTCTTGGTATTGGAAGAAAATTTATTTCAGCAATAAGAAAGAGGGATACATCATGAAATATATTTAAGATTTCTCTAAAAAATATATGATAATAAAAGGAACAAAGCAAGTATAACCTTTACAATTAAACATCTTGTGAAGTGACAAATATTTTAAATAAAGGAATGAGATATGCAATTAAATCTACAAGAATGGGAAAGCTTTAGGAAGTGATAGAATTATTGCTGATATTTTAAAAGAAATGGGTAAAGAAATAGAAAATGTTAGCAAGTACTATATTCTAAATGATCAATATATATCAGATGGATGAAATAACACAGTATGTTATATTGATACTTAAGTTAAATTATAAAAAAGTTAATACAAATTATAGACTTACCAGACATTAATCAGTTTTATATAAAATTTTCCTAAGAAAATTTCAACTAATCTACATAAAACTTTAGACTCAAACCAACCTTGGATTTAAAAATGGTTTTAGAACAATGGGTCATTTACTAATCTACATAAAACTTTAGACTCAAACCAATCTTGCATTTAAAAATGGTTTTAGAACAATGGGTCATTCAAATATTTTTGAGATGTTATTATGTTTTTGATTTATAGAATATATAAAGGCATTTGGTTCTACAAGAATTTCCTCAATGATAGAAGCTTTGGACTCTCAAGATATAGATGCTGGTTAATATCGTAATTTGAAGAATATTTATCATAATCATTTCTAATGATTAAATTATGTGTTAACACTAAAAAGATTAATATTTATATGTGTATATAACAAGTTGATTCCATACCTCCCATGTTTTAGTATCCAATTTATAAGTAGTATTTTGTAGATTAAAATAGGAAGGTAAATTAACAGAAATAGCTAGATTATATTTAAGTTATTTAGTTTTTACAGATAATGTGGTTATTTTAAAAAATAATATTTCAGAGCTCTGGGAAATATTGCAAGAGTTATCAGATGAAAATAAGAAAATAGAATTAAACATAAATGCTAAAAAGATTTAAGAAATGTTTAATAGATTTTTAAGAAAGAAAATAAAAATTGATAATCATGAATTAGAAGAACATCCACAAGTATAGTAGGTCAGATTATTAATATCAATTGAAACTTATTGGATGAAGTTCAACATAGATTTAATCTTGATAGAATGGTATTGGTTTGACATAATTTATTATTAACACATTCAAGATCTCTAGTAGGGCAAGAAATTTTTAAAATTAGATCTACAGAAAGGAATAAACTTGCAGTATTTGTCCCTTTTAATATTTATTTGTTATGTCATTATTTGTATATGAATTTTAGAAAAAATTTAACTGTTATTAGTTATGCTTTTTTTTATTGTATTTCAGTGAAATGGAAAGAGTAATAGAAAGATTAGGAAGAGGGATAGAGATACCGTTAATAGGTAGTAAGGGAGTATATATTTTGTCAGGTCTTTTTTTTGCTGATGATATATTTTTATATGCAGAAAGAAGAGAAGATGTGGAAGTTATGTTGAGGACATGTGCAAAGGTGGGTAAAGAGATGGAGATTAAATTTAGTGAAGAAAAATCAAATATAATGATGGTTAATACTGTGGAAAGAGAAGATGTAGAATTTTTGTTGGGAGATATTAAGTTAAGTGTGGTGAATAGATATAGTTATTTGAGAATTATTTTAAGTAATCAGAAAAATTATTTGGATGAATGGGAGAAAAAATTGATAAATGAAGCAAAGAAAAGAAAGGGATTGTTAAAGAAATTAACAGTGTTTTCATATAATAAATATGATGTAGTTAGAATTATATGGAAAGGAGTTGCATTAGCAGGGTTAACATATGGTAATGATGCATTATATGTTAGTAATGGGGCATTAAATTACTTTTAAAAAGTTCAAAGGGAAGTAGGAAGACATGCATTGGATGCAGATGTATGGACAGCAAGGAAGGCAGTTCAAGGAGAAATGGGATGGTCGAGTTTTCATATGAGAGATGCAAAAAGTAAAATGAAAATGTTTGGTAGGTTGCAGTTTATGGATAATAAAAGAATAGCCAAAAGAGTATATAATTGGGTTATGAGTAAAGGGCAGGCAACAAGATGGGGGAGAAAGGTAATATGGTATGCAAAAGATTTGGATAAAGAATTTATATCATTATATTTGTATAAAAGATGGGATGATTGTATTAGGAGGCATGTTGAGTGTTATAATAGTAAGGAATGGGATAAAAGAATAGATTTATTAATAAAGAATAGGGAGTTAGAGAGATGGAGAACTAGTATGGAGAGTAAAAAGAGTTTAAATATATATAGAAATAAACAGAATATTAGGTGTGAGTTAATATATGATAATAGTAAGGAAAGGAGTTTATTGTTTAAGGCTCGAACAGTATCTTTAGCAACAAGATACTATACATGTAAATGGAAAAATATGGGTGATTTAGTCTGTAAATTATGTAAGGAAGAAATAGAAAATATTAGGCATTTGTTAATTGAATGTAAATGCTTGAAAACAGAAAGGGTAGATATAATGAAGTTATGAAAAAATAAATATGAAAAAAGTGATTAAACAGAAAGTAGATTATTGGTTTTTATGCTGGGTTTGGAAAAAGGTAAGGGGGATTTAGATATTAAGACTGTAGAGTTGACAAAGATTATGTTGTGGAAATGGGATGGAGCAGAATATGTGAAAACTTAGACTGGGGAATGGAAAATTAAGTAGCTAATAAATTTTTTTTGGTATAATTGCTGCGAGATTATTGACTTCGTTTAAGAAGCTATAGTACATCACATCACATCACATATTGGTTTTTATGCTGTGTTTGGGAAAAGATAAGGGGGATTTAGATATAAAGGTCATAGAGTTGACAAAGATTATGTTGTGAAAATTATATGGAGAAGAATATGGGAAAACTTAGAGCGGGGAATGGAAAATTAAGTGGCTAACAGATTTATCTGGGCATAATTGCATAGATATTCTTGACTTCATTTAAGGAGAAACCACAGTACATCACATCACATGATGGGCATGATTTTTGATTTTTAACATGGTCTACTTTTTATCATCAATCATGTAGCACATCTTTTCTGTTTAATACGATTTTACAAACACAAGTTAAATACACTTTTTAAATGTTAATTCATATTATTTAGTATGTTATAATTTTATAGACTTATAACATTAATTATTAATTTTTCTATCTTTAAAGTTATAAAGTATACATATTAATGATAAAAAAAATATTCAAAAGTAAATGATTTAATTTGTATATACCTCCTATTTTAATTTCAAAAAATATAATTAATAGAAACAGGATTTAAAAATAAGTTTTTTTAAAAAAATAAATGTATTAAAAAATGAGATCGGAATGTTTATTTTCAAACATAATCAAAAATGTTTTTTTTTTCAAAAAGGCATTATTTGACAGAAGCATATATAAAGAGTTAAAAGTAAATACATCGATGTGTTTGAAAAGGATGGTTCTTAATTGTTGTAGTCTATCAGTTTTTATATATGGATGTAAGACTTGAGCACAATAGAAGATAAACAATTCAAAATACAGCAAAACTCTCCATATAGTAGTGCCATCTTGTGCTAACAAGAGCAATCAATGGATGCCAGAAGGCTTGTGCATAAAATCCCTATCTAGTGCCTACTCATCCAATATCCCCAGACTAGTTTCTGGCTTGTGGCCTTCATCAGTGAGGAGCCTTGGATCTGAGAGCACTGCACATATCATGTGATGTTTAGTGGTTTAACACAATAGAAGATACATAGATTTTTTATCATTCAGAAAATATGGAGAGATATGTTATGAGTAACAAGAAAGAACTGAAAGAAAGTACACATGCTAAAGAACAAACAGTTGTTACTGATGTTATTGATAGGATTAAGAGACTCAAATAAATGTTTTTAGAATTCTAGATCCCAAGCAATTGTAAAAGATCTAAAAATGACAACATTTGAGATAGATGAAACAAAAATTTTTTTAATGTGATAAGCAAAAGAGGGGCTATGGAACTTGGAGTGACATTCATTTTTTTATATAAAATATAGAATGTTTTATTCAGAAATTTGGTTACAGCACATGACAAACATTAAACACAGAATATATTACATGGTAATCAAGGGGGTGAAAGTTCAATATTGATATCTTGCTTAACACTGTCCAAAAGGACTAACATGAAGCATATCAGCAAGGAACGAGTCTGGGATTTAGTATCTTGGTGATAGGTGACCACGCTTGCATGTCTTATAATGTTAAACAATAGATCTAATCCTTTGTCCATGCTTTGTATGGTTAAATTGACTCTTCATATTGGAGGTCAATTTCATAAAACTAAGGGTCTGGGCAATAATCATGAGAAGCAAGGTAAGTCATCACAAAGTGAGGCATGCAATTCAGCCTCAAAACACTTTCCAGGGTAGGAGCTTTCTATTCAGGAATCAAAGGGATCAGCTTTTGGGGGCCAAATCAATAATCTCCATGTAGAATTGTAGATGTAAGAGGGGGCCAAGTCTGGTCCCTTTTCCAAATTTTTTTCATTTTGTTAATATATAACTCAAGCGGACACTCCAATGCATGATTAAAGGTGATCCAGCACTGCGTGTACCATAGCGAGAACAGTATGAATGTTTTTAATCATATCTCTGGGATGGATCCACACAGTATATTGTCAATGAGAATCGAGAAAGCAGGCATATTGTTATTTAACATGGAGGCTATAAGGACTCTGTAGGGGTGAAGGGGAACACAGTGGCAGAGGAGGTGAAAATCAAAATATTTGGGTTTAAGGAATCATCGCTTAAATTTCTTGATTAGCAGATGGTTGTTAAGCCTGAGGAGAGTTGATCCTGCAGAAACATCAGGATTAAGGAGGTAGTATGCATCCCAGAAATTGATTTTCATTAAGGATGATTTGTTAGGAATAGTATATTTGGAGATAAGAGATGTGAGGGTTGCCAGCCAACCTGTTCTATTAGATGAAGGCTTATCTGTGGAAGTGACCTCCTTGGAGGGTGAGTAGTTTGGATACTGCAGGCACATTCTGTAGAAGAGACATTCATTTTGCAATGAATTGATAATAGTTAAACATATTGATTATATATATATATGAAAAAGAGAAGGATTTGGAGCACCATGAAGAACACTAGGATTATTCCAAGGAATTGTACTTGAGAAGTATATACACATTCTGTTCATGCAAAAGTCAATGATTACATTTAAATGAATTTTGAAATAAATAAAAGACTATCCCCAAAACTTAATTTTAATAAAATTATATTTATCAGTAAAAATCAAAATATATAAACACAGAGCATTAACGTAATCTAAATGTCAGTTTTTTTAATAGCATTTGTTCTCTTGGAATTAAATTATAAGTTTAGTCATTAAATATGCACAGACTACTTTAACGTAATTAAATATTATATTACTCAAAACTGGGATATAATGATCCTTATTTTAGTTAATAGTAATTATTACTAGAGATTTTAAATAATACAATGATTATTTTTTTAATTTGTCAATCCTATTTTCAGTATATAATTGCTTTTAAAATTAAAATGCACTTTTATTTTAATACAGCATTTGGAAAATTACATATCGTTCATTTTACTTTATATTTACATTATTTAATATTAGATGTGTTTTACATTTTAGTTTTATAAATAATGTTTTGCAAGATTTGGCCCAATGATAGAATGGCATACTTGAACATCTCTGGTTTCAGGCTTGAAGCTCATCATGTCACATTTAGTGCTTGAATGTGACATGACATCCCAAGAAGTTCTCTATTTTATTATTTTTTTAAATATTCACATATTGATCACCATTTTTTGGAAAATGTTCAAAACATAACAACATTACTTCTTCAGTACTTTTAATAATAGAGTTATTTTCTTAAGGAAAGAAAATAATAAATTTATAAATTATCAAGGAATAAGTGTTTTTTAAGCTATATAATATATATATATTTCAAAATGAACTATAATATTTGCAATTTAAGAATTTCATAGTGAAGAATATGCCATCCACCTGATATGCCTGTGACAAGGGTTTTAATTCAGGCTAAAGGAAATTTCTTTCAAGAAGCTTAGGAGTTTTTTTTTATCAGTTATTTGGTCCATAGTTAACCTGGAAAACTATCTAACATTGATCAAAGAATAGGTATCTGGCTATTTTTAGCTAGAGGGAAAACAACAAGGTAAAATCACTCAAACCTTTTACACCCAGTGATTGGAAACATGGTTAATACTGTTTAATGAGAAATTGTTGGGGAGGCCTTTGATTAGGAGTTGGGTATTTATTAAAAATACTGTTTTTTATTGTAACAGTAGCTATGTGTATGAGAGAGAGAAGTCTCTTAAAAGCGCTTAGCTAAAATAAATCAATATTCTTATATTTAAAGTAAATTAATATCTTGCTCTAATTGTATATATTTACTAGCTTCATTATCTGTGCATACATCACACATATATATAGTAGTGTAATGATTTATGACGACTTTTTCTATTTGGAAATCTAATGTAATGTGAAGAACATCTATATTTAAGATTTTGCATAAATGGCTTTTAAACCACTGAGATTTAATATCAGTATAAAGATAGGAATTACTTTGGATTAAGCAGAAATATGAACCAATAATATATTATTCTTCATGATATAATACAATGATGTTTTTGAATTAATTCATGTCACATAAGATTCTCATATAATGTTCTCTATTTAATCTGTTTTTAATGTAATAAATTATTAATTTTTATTTCTAGTTTTATTCTTCCACTTTGTAGACATAAATAATTTTACATTTGAAATTTAAAAAAAAAACTTTTTTATGTATACTGCTATTAACAATTAAACAAATTTTCTTATCTTTTCCCCTTATTTTTTTAAGTTCATTAACCTTAATGTCATTAGTCATTTATAATAATAAAGGACCCTTATCATAAATCTGTCATGTTATTGGTCATTTCTATGGACTAACTGCAATAATAGATTTGTGTGTTTGTGTAACCACATTTCATATTTTAATTATATACACAATAATTCGACACCATCGTTTGTTTATTTGCTTTCTATAACTTATTGATGAATAGTTTGTTACTCAGATATTCAGAAGTTTGGGTTCTGGAATGGATTCATGGATTTTGATCTTTGGGGTACACAACTCTATTTGTGCATTAAACCACATAGGATATATTTATTGAATAATCTGCCAATGATAATAATGAAATTGAATTTTATTGTCTTAGTAACATAATTTCATCCAATATTTCAAAAATGTAACTTTGGCAGAATAATGTTTTGTTTTATACCACTGTTTTTATTCCATTTTTCTTCTTTCATTTTTAAAAAATAAATAGTCTGGCTCATCTTCAGTACTATTGAAACAAACAATAATATCAATAACTGATATATGTTTTTTTATATATTTTAATTTCAATATATGATAAGATTATTTTCGTCTAAAGTGTTCAGCTAACTTTACTTTTAACCATAGTGTATATTTTTCTTTTGGTTTCTATTGAAATTTTTTTTTTTTAATTTTGAACATTAAATGTCAAAATAATTCAAATAAATCATTAATACATATATATCAAATATAAAATAACAATAGGCCTTGAAAACGGATTTTACCATTTCAAAGTTTTAATACTTAAGCATTTACGCAATACAGTGATTCAAGTGATAGTATTTGATCATTATCAGAGATAGTGTGCTATTTCTTGCTATCTTCCTAATATAATTTAAATTCAGTTAGACTTTTAAATTATTACGATTAATTACTTTTTTTTCTTATAATTTTTATGCACGCCATTGGTATGTTTTATATATAATTTTAGGAGAAGAGAGACTATGTACATTTAAATAAAAAAGCAAAGATGAAGAGGTTAGTTTTATGCAAACACGCACACACATGTATATATGATTCCTCATAGAATTTTTTTCCTGTCATTTTAAAAATCTAATAATTTAATATATCTTCTTATATTTTCTGTAAAAAAATAATAATTTCTTAAGCAATTTCAATTGCAAATTATTTTAAAGTAATTTGCATATTATAATTAGCTTTTAAGTTGTTTGAATTTTAATTCAACTTTGAAAAACTACTAGAATGAGATACAATGTAAAATTTAAATTCCAATTATTTTACTTCTTATGATATTTTTTAATTAAAAATGGAGAAGAAGTAAAAAAACTTATGCAAATTTGGAAAATGTTTTATTTTATAAATTAGTTTTAAAAAATATTTATAAAGAACTATAATTCATATAATTTCTTTATTGCTATAATACTTTTTTAAAGTGTTATATTTATGATGTAATATTAATTTACAAAAACTTTTTAAAGTTTATTCGGCAAAATGAATTAAACTAATGAATGAGAAGATACATATGACTACAATTAATTAATGCTGATGATTTAGGCTGTGTTTAGCGGAAGAAACTTTTATTTCAATGCATTAGCTATTAATAAAATCATTAAATTACTTGATCTCTAATGGTAATTTTGATCATCATTACCATGTTTTTTTTCCTGTTTGCACTAATTATTGATCGGCTTGTGTGTACAAGTTTTAGTGAACCGATCGCTAACCTACTGCCTTTTTTGCTTTAGATTTGCCTGTTTAAAATGCAAATTAAGTCATCACCAGATGTCTCTGTATTCAGTGATTTAAGTAATGTTGGTTTGAAAGATAACTGTGAGAGAAAACTGCCTTCTGCATTGCTTAAAAGGCATATTAAAGTCTGACCTCTGGTGGAAGGCGAATACAGTTGATTTGCTAACTGTCATGCCCACAATGATGATTGTCACCTCCCTCTCCTCTTCTTTTTCTATCCTGTTGATTGTGAACCCTATCCTTTAGTGATTGAAATGCCAAGATAAGGAAAAGACAACAAAAGCAAATGCTGGTAAAATAGTTCAGGCACTAAAAAATAACATTAATGATGTCTTAGATAATGAATGTATTGATTAGTGTAAAAATGTTTTATTATTATCAATATTCACAATAGGAACATATCTATTACATAAAGCAAACTATCAATAGAATTCCTATCTGGAAATATTTGAGATTAAAATAATTAAACAAGAAAGGGAAAAATAACTTGTAAGCTTTTCTTTTAACTGCATTACAATAAAACATCAGTATGATGATGATTTATAAGTCCAGGACCTTATGATGTAACGTTAATGTATCTTTCTTTTGTATTCATAACCTAGAATTGAATTAGGATAATATTTGCAATTTTTTAGGCATCTGTTTATTAGTTAGCAAATAGGTATTCTGTATTATTTTCCAGAGAATAAACAGAGGAATAAAAAACATTGTAATGCCTTTTTTTTAATGTGGAGTGAATGAAGTTAATCTACTTTTCACACAGTGTTGTATATTTGAACTGTATTCATTATATTTAACAATATAATTTTTGTACAACTTTTTGCATTGTATGCACAGACAGATATGCACAGACAGATGTATTTTCACGTATATCCAAATTATAAGTATGAGAGTTTATTCTAAAGGTCCTGTAAATCTATTTATATATTTTTTTCCATTAGTGATCAGACAAAATAAATGAAAAAAATATGCATTCATCTTTATTAAAACATTTTGAACCATTTAGTAGCTCAAGAACTAAAGCTTTTGGAATATTTTCCTGAGAAAAGTGGAGGGAGCATTCTGATATATTGACTGTAATCAGTCATTTTGTTTATTATTTTGTTCTAACATTGCTTTCTTATGTAATAAATAAATATTATGAAAATGAATTGCTATTGTGCTCATTAACAATTTGAGAAATTCTTATCAAACATGTGATTAACATATAACTTATTTTGATGAATTGCTAGCTTATGTTTATGAAATGATAAGAGAACAACTTTAGATTTATATGTGAAGAATGACAGACCATAATTAGTGAAATAATGGCTCATTACCAAATTACTGTTCCTATGAATCTGAGATACAGGAAATTAGACCTTGGATCACACCATATTTTAAAAATATTAAACATAAAATTAATAAAGTTATGTTTTATGCTTACTTTATGAGCTCTATGAGGGCTATTTGTGGTCTTTGGCAAAGATTCACATAATAATGTTTAATTGGAGATGAGAAGAAGTTCCCTGGTTCATTCCACTATCAGTGTTGAAAAATACAATCCTTGTTTGTGAATTTGTATTATAATTATGTTTATCAATTTTTATAGATTTAACTATATGGTCAAACACATACATGCAATGGCAGAATTGAATGGATTAATTAATAAAGCTATGAGTAAATCCATCTTCTAATTTGAATCTGTATAGATTTTTTTTGTAATTGGTTTTGAATGGCTAGCTATTTTAAAAACAATCCATATACTAAATAAATTAATTTATTCAATGATTTTATTGTTTTCGAACTTTAACTTGTATTTTTGAATTTTTCAATTATAAGACATTTTTCCTTCCTCTATTCTAGCACCATCTATTGTAAGCTTGAATAATTACTATTTATTAAGTGATGGTGCAATTTAATTCTCATCACTAGACCATATTTTAAAACTTGGAATTTAAAGTTGAAATCAATGCAATTGTACATCTCACAGCTACTTTTAAGCCCCCTTTTCATTATCTCAGTTTTATTCTTGTTTTAAGCATCTTTTTTTAGCTAGATCTCCCCAAGTTCTAATTAATAAAGGCAAGAACCAGAATTACACTTCTATCTGGCAACTACAAATTATTCAAGCTTTTGATAGATAGAGCTATAGTGAGAAAAGAGATATATATGCTCTTACATACTACAATAAATTGAAAGAATCAAATGATGTTGCATTGTTATGTAAATCATAATATTATTTGTAATTACTTTTAATATAAATAAATTTACTTTTAAGCTGAAAGTAATACAATTTTTTTCTTCTGCTATATGTATTGTTTGTTCTTGGTATTTTTATCACATGATCATGATGATTATTCTATTAGAATTTAATACTTTAGATATGCTTCTAATTTCTCTAGTAATTTGTATTTGTCATTTACCTTTTTATATATTCTTACTAGTATTTAAGGTTCTGACTCTGGCTTTTAATATTATTAAAAGGAGCAATAAAACATCAATAATAATAAATCATTGAAACTTTTATTAATTTTTTTTCCATCAACATATTTGATTGTGTCAAGATAGGCAATATGAATCTTTAAGGCAATTATGATCTGACATTTTTTAATTATTGTTTTATATAGGGTATATGAGCACAGACTTTCACACAACCCACCACTCTCCACACTATCTCATAACACTGATACACTTGAACACATATATGTTGAAAAGATAAATAATCACCAATATACATATTTCATGCTAAAACAGCAATCATCAGTTGGTCCAGATTACCATCTCTACACATATAAGCTATAAGTGCTCAGATATATATTAAGATAGCCAATCCTCATACTTTAATGGACAGGTATCAATCTACTCCAAACTCCAATCCTTCAACCATCCACCCAATTGAAAATCTGATGATAGAATGCTCAAAATCTACCCTGAGGCTGAGATTCTTGTCACACCCATGTTGACCTAAGTAAAATACTATTTTTAAATATATATATATAAATTGCACATCTAATTATTTAAGACCATTTTTTTATATTTTTAAATATGTTTTTAAATTTTATTGTGTAACATTTTAGAAGTTTATAAATATTTGTTTTATTATTGTTATAACAAATTTTGTCATTCACTTCAAACTAATTCTTAATTTGACTTTCATCATTGAAATAGAATAGAGTAATTCTATGAGAATTTATTGTATTTACTGGGAAAATAATTTTTTCAATGACTAATAAGTCAAAATATAAACAATAACATCATTTTCATAATTATATGTTTATTCATATGTTTCCAAGAGCAGTTTTCTTCACCCTATTAAACAGCCATATATTGTGAATTATCAATACCACACTGTATAGTGTCGTAATATCCTCATACTTGGAATAATTTCTGGATTTTACTTTTGTTAATGGGGGCTAATAATCTGAAATTAAAAAACCCTATAGTTTTGAATGGAAGCCAACTCATTTGCATAGTTATATAGATCTGACACCAAACTATTTTCTCTATTTTTAAGACTAATTTTATGCCACTTCTAGGCTTCCTTTTATTTATAAAGATTTTAATCTTCATGGATGAATTCAAAATCCAGAAACTGATTTTATGATTTTTATAGCAGTATTTTATCATTTGGTGTTCATTGATTACTCAAACTTATAATAGGTGACTCTAAAATAGGATGAAAAGAACTGCTCTTGAAAACAAAATGTTAATTCTGAAAGTGTTTTGTTTAATTGCTCTTTATTAGCAATCTGAATTAAGATTTCATAAAAAAATATTAATAATTTTTTTTGGGTTTTAAATTTTATTCTTGAATGAGAATAAGTAATTTTAAAATTAAGATTTATAGATGCCAATTATTCTAGAGATCTTTTTTGTATTTGTTGTTGCTAGTAAATTGGAGAGGAGAGGTATATTAGAAGTAACAAGAAGAGATTGAAAACAAAATACATGGATGAGAAAACAAATAGTTATAGCTATGCAAACATATTTCTAGCAAAGATGATAATAAATAGACAATTGAAATCTTAAATTATATTTCCAGAGATTGTGAAAGATCAAGAAAGAGACTTTATGTTAGTGAGACTAATGTATGAAATAAGGAATTGCATTTCTTTTATGTGAAGAAAGATTATCATCAGAGAAACTGTATTAAACTTGTGCAAATTTTTATCCTGCATTATATTGATAATGATTGGAAATGATGATGATAATGATTCAATTAAGATGTGTATAAAACTTAAATGCAGTAAACAAAGAATAAAATAAGCATAAGAATAAGTATTAAACAATAAACAAAATTTTAAAAAATAATAAAAAAAAAAACGTTATTTTGAAAATATTTTAACTTTTGTATAAATGGATTTACATTCATAACCTTATAAACCAATATGAATACATCAAATAAAAAAAAGTAATTAAATAGCTTTTGGAATTTAAAAAAAAATGTTTGAGTGCTAGAAATGACAAAACTACAAATAATTTGTGGAATTTAAGCTCCAGAGTCATGCCACTGTACTATTGCACCAAGCCATCCAGGGCATGATTATATTCTTACCCTCTATTGAAATTTTGATTTGAATCAATTAAAAGTAAAATAAGAACTTCATCTTTTTGGATTCTGGATTTATAGTATAATGATGACTATGCTATTTTTTTCTATCAAAAAATGATTTACAGAATGCATTTAATATTTTGAATACACTTTACAACTATTTTAATAATTTATCTTCAAAAAACAAATTTCATTATCAGATAATAGCAGAATGATTATCCTTAGCAACTTTTAACTTAAATGATTATCATTCTGAGAATCTAAACTAATGTAAATAACTTGGTAGTTTTATTAGTAAAACAGTAGAATTACATGGTGAGATGCAATACAGATTCCAATATGGTACTACTGTTTTTAATAAGATGAAAGGTAGAGTTTATTAACATAGGGAAATAGTTATTACAACTAAACTGTATATAAAGCTATTATTTTATTTAATTTATTATATGGAAGTGAGACATGGACAGCAAACTGATGCAACGTAAAGGCATTAGAAAAGTTTCATTTAAGGATTCTCTGCAAAATTTTAAAAATACAATGGCAAAATTATAAAAACAATAAATATATTCTTCAATTTGCTGAATGTGTTATTATAGAGGCCACCATTGCAAAATCATATCTTCGTTGGATTATACATTTAAAATGAATGAACAGTACATTGTTTTCTAATGGATGTTTTACAGTGTACTTGAGCATAAATTTCATGATAGAGATAGGCTCCAAAGGTTATCTCAAAGGCATGTTCAATGTTGATGCTTTTATTGGGAAGATATGGTAGAGAATAGAATACATTGGATAGCCATAATTAGACATGGTGTTGAAATATTTTAGAAAGTTTTATGCTGAAGAAATTAAAAGACCACACCACAAAATATTAAATAAACAGAAAAATGGATCAGCAAGTTTTCTGCATGGAAGTATTGTGATTCACATATTAGCTTGTATAGTTGTAAAAAAAAATTTATTTCTAGATTAGTTTTTATTCTTTTTATTGTTTTTCTTCTTGGAATTGGATAATTTTATTTGTTTATGAATGCCTGCTATATGTATATATTAAATGTTATATGAAATTAAATATTCTCAGTCTACTTAATTTCATTTAACATATTTAATCTCTGTTGAAGTATTTTCATATTATTATTAATAATGACAGAGAATCTAGATATTATATATATAATTATTTGTGTGAGGATTTGTATTTACTTTGTTCAAAACAAATGACATTTTCTATAGTGATATTTTAAAAATATTTATAATTTTTTTTAAAAAAAATATAGTACTCTTTATAAAATATTAATGGAAAGGAATGCTAATTTTATGAAAGTATTATTTTTTTTTTGTAAGATAAAATAGAAAGTTTTATAAAAAAGATAAATAAAAACTTAGTTACCATTTTTTATTTTTTATTTAAAGGTGTTTGCTATAACTATAGGAAGCTAATTAATAATTTTTATTAGTCATTCATTAGACTACTTATTATCCAATAATGAATAATATTTCTGTAGTGTAATTTTCATTACACCTCACTCACAAGAGGTAGGAACTGGTTTCTATCCATTCTATCCGCTTTTAACATCTTGTGAAGGGATAAAATCATAAACATATGTCCAAAGATATGTAAAAAAGATATATGATTCCCCAAGATGCATATTTTGTGTTGAACCAGAACTCATCAATTGACTCATACCACAATGTCTCACATATATCTTTATCATTATTCAATATATATAGATAGCAAATTATTACAATTTAATTGATGAACACAAACAACTTAATGGAAATATATTAATAATTTTTATTAGTCATTCATTAGACTAGAGATTATCGATGTAGTGAAAATTATATTATTCATTATTGAATAATCTCTAGTCTAATGAATGACTAATAAAAATTATCACTATACTTTCATTAAGTTGTTTGTATCAAAATTGTAAACACAGCATGTTTAATATATAACAATTAAGCTGTAGTAATTTGCTATCTGTATATATTGAACGATAAAAAAAATATGTGTAAGAGATGGTGATCTGGGTCAACTGATGAGTGCTGGTTCAGCATGAAATATATATTGAGGATCATACTTTTTTTTTTTTACGTCTGTGGTCATCTGTTTATGATTACATCTCTCCACAAGGTATCATAAGTGAATAGAAACCTAGTCCCTACCTTGCGTGAGTGTGGGGCAGTGGAAATTACACTGCAGAAATATTATTCATTATAGGAAGCTAATGTTTTACTTTTATAGCAAAATAATAATATAAAAAATTGACATGCAATTATAACATCTCGCCTTTATTTAGAATATTAAATGTAAGGAAGTTGAGAAACCCTGAGTTTGAATAGAGTTTGTAGCAAAATTAAATGATTTTTTTTAGTGTAATTCTCATTTGAAACATTTTAAAGCTAATAAAGAAAAGTATTTTACTTCTGTAATTTTACTCTTGTTAAGAAAATATTATTCTTTCTCACTTAGATGATTAACAGTGCTTCAAAAAATTAGTAATTATAAAAAGAAAATGCTATTGAAATATAGGTGCAAAACAACAACAACAAAAAAATCTTTAGAATAATATATAAATATTTTTCAATTTTACTAATGTAATATTATTTTTTTTTATCAAATCTCACATAGCACTTGCTTGCAAACATAAAGTTGATCTTATCTTTTGATTATACCTGATATTCATAAAAAAGGTAAAACTAAATTATAAATTCATTATCATTAAAATATAATATTGCCATGAAATATCATGCAGGAGATTGAAGAAGAATTCTGTTACAAAGTTGCTCTGTTATTAAGGACTGCATTAGAAACTATCATAATACTGATCTGGAATTATTCCAGAGTGGATTAGGTTAAAGTAGAAACATAAAGTGTGCAAAAAGTAAATTAAAAAATGTACTTTATGTTAACTTTTTTTTTACTTTATTTTAATTTTAACAAATTCGATTTAAATGGATGTAAATTTGACATTGCTGCCATTAATATGCCTACCACAGCCAATAAATATTTAAATTTATCGATACTGTATTTATTAATAAACTTTTTCTATATTGCACTTAAGTATGATTTAGTATTTTTAAATTAATATGTTTGATGGAATACTTATTCTTTAATTCTCAGTTTAAAATGGTTTTTTTAAATTTTAAATAAGGTAATTCTACCTTAGAAAAACATTCATTAGAGTAGTTATTTATTCATTTTGTTTAAGACTTGATTTATGATAAATAATTGAGAATCGATTGTTCTTGTTATTGGGATAAAGGCATTTATTAAAGCAAAAAAAAAATATTTTAGATTATTTCAGTTTATTCTATGAGAATTGGTATTAGAACTTCATTTAAAATTAGTAATTGGGATTTTATTTTATTTGTTGATTATTCAAGTATAGCTTTAATAACAAATAAATTGAAAGTAAGAAAAATAGATCAATTAAAATAATCGCAAAAATGAGTAGAATATAAGTACTATATACACATTTATTAATAATGAAAATTGTCAGGAATGGTATAATTAAAATAATTATGAATTGTTTACAATATAATCATAAAAATGATTACTTTACTGTGTTATTAATATATGGATAAACACATGGAACTAATTTCAGAAAATGTTACAGAACTACTTCTATTCAAAGACTGAAACTATAACTTAAGCTGCATAAGTTACAAAAGATTTTATGAAAGTGGATGAAAGAGGACTATATATATATATATATATATATATGAGTTTTTGGAACTTGATTATGTTTTAAATTTGTTAAAAGTGTGAAGCCTCAGAAATTGAAATATTTAAAGTTAAAGTATATCTATATTAGTTATTAATAATCAAATGTTTTTTATTGTTTGATTATTGCAAACTTTTTTTGGAATAAACCAGTTTGCTATAATCATATATTATCAAAACTATTCATAAAAAATGCAACAAATAATAATGTAAAAATTTGTCCAATACAATAATTTAATAAATACCTGAAAAAATGATTTATAACTATTGTAAAATAAACGTTGAGCAAAATTTACTTATTACGTACATGCTTATATATATATGTTTATTTTTATATACTTGAAGTAAATTCTTTTTTTTTTTTTTTTTAAATTAAAATATAATACTACTGTAATTATTATTTTATACAAGCACATAAATAATCATTAAAAACCAGTCAACACTTAAATAAATAGTACGTATCTGTCAGTCATTGAAAAAATATACTTAAAATATTTCATTTACACATATTTTCTGATAATAATTAGTCTTATTATACAGCGCAAATGCATAAAAGCACAATAAAGTTGCCCATTGTAGGCAAAAACTCAAAAATATTAAAGTTTGCTGGAGAAGCTAACATCGTTATCTGAGTAGTCAATTATCGGTTCTTGAGGGTTATTACTTTTTTTTTTTTAATACATTCACACACCTAAATATATAATTACACATATAGATGTTTGCTTATCTCTCATGGACATTTATTTATACGTGAATTTGAAAATAACATAGTTGAAGTATTCAAACCATAACTTTGCTTACAGTTTATAATTCAGCGCTTAGTTTATAATTCAGTAATTTTGTAATTCATATTTTAATTAACAATATAAAATGTGAAGTTTAATGTGCATGGTTTTCTCCTTTTTTCCTCCCGTAATATTTAGCTTTCTTTTTTATTTTGAGAACTTTTCCCTCTTTATTATGATTTAAATATTTAAGTTCAATAATTGTTATAGAGGCATTAATAATAATTACATATATAGTTTGTTTTTTATTTTTTAAGCTCGGATTAGTTGTATTTTATGAATAATCTTACTGTCTAAAATTAAAACGAAGTATTAATAAAAATATTCTTGTAATAATGTTATTTCATGATAATAATAGTGTTTATTCTGAGTAAAAATTTACTTTTATATGCATTGAAAAAATAAAAGAAAACAACACTCTAACTAAAAATTGTATTTATAAATCGATTTACAAATCCTTTGTATATATAGATGCAAATAAGCATGCACACTTAAATGAAATACAAATATTTTGAATAATAAAAATTATATACGCAAAAAAAAAAAATCTCCAATTTGTTCGAAGCTAACTGTTGTCTGCTAGTGACATCTTTTGATCAGGTTCCATACTGTTTGTTTAGCTTCAAGGGAATGTTAATTTAATCATCTTAAATGGAGATAATCAAAAAAATATTTTGGCTGCTAATAAAATAAGGTGATTTTTTTAAAAAAAAAATACACATATTAAAGAAGTTAGTATATATTCTGAAATAAAAATTATTGGTATATTTTTTAAAAAAATAATTTATTTGTGTATATAAAACATTATTTATAGATATATTTATAATGTGTAATTTATAATTAATTCATCATAAATGATAAATTGAATATAGATTGCTATATAAAATTTGTTAAGGGTAGGAAAACAATAACAAATAATATGGTAAAAGCAATGTTATATATATGTATACATTATACTACCAAAACAATCTGTATTATAATCAATGTTATACAAATATGATTTTGGAAAAATAGCTAAGTGCTCAATGTGATAATTTTCTAAATTTTGATAGCTAAATATATTAATCCCAGCAAAAGTAAGAATCCATTTGGCTCATAAATAGAATAATGAGTAATCATTTTAGGATTTGTGTGTTGGGAAAGTATCTTTAACCACTTTTTTTGTCTTGTTTTTATTTGACACATACATATGCAGTAAAATATTGAAATACTAGTATCACAAATAAAGGAACATTTCAGCTTATGATATATTGATTATAAAACATGAATACTACTCGTTCCCAATTTTTAAACTGAACTCTGTACTAGTATTAAGTTTATATTTCATATTTAAATATTAATTTAAATTATCAACTCTTTATAACTGCTTTAAGTTAATGGAACTCCTTTCAGAGAAGAAATGAATTAAAGCTTTATGACAAAGTAAAAATAATTAAGAATATAAAATTGGGTAAAGTAGAATATAATAAATGATAAGAATAATACTGGATCATCATGCTATATTCAGGTCACAAACTTACACTTAATGAAATCTTTATTGGATTTTATGTTTAGATATTAAAACATTCCCCCCCCCCCCTTTTGTCATAGCATCGGCCGGGAGGCGAACCAGCAACGACCGTCTGCAACCAACTGCTTGCTTGCAAGGCGACTGCGCTGATCTCTCGGCTAACAACGCATGACGTTTTTAATTGCTTATTTAGTTCCATTATTTAAATATATATATATGCTGGCAGTTTCAGTAACTAAACAGTGAAGTACTATAACTCAGTTATACCACTTGATCATCATCAATGGTTGACTGCTATTACTTACTATCTTTTTAACAATTTTATTCTAGCAAGTCAGGAATTTAGAGATACATCAGAAACTTTAATAAAGCTCATTACATCTTACAATTAAACCCATTAAAACTAAAATTAGAATTTTTATGATAAAAAATGCACTAATGACTCCTTCAAATTAACAGATCGCTTTTATTTGGAAAATCTTTTTTTACTTCTGGTTTTTATTGGTGGGGGGAAATTAAAGTACACGTTTGTGAATGAAAATACAAATTAGTGGGTGTATGTATTATACATATCTTAAGTGAAATAATTTTAATCGTAACCATCACATACTACGGTTCCTTCATTACTACATTTTAATTTTGTTTTTAAGTTACATTTGACCTTGAATATGATTTTTTAAAATTTGAAATGTGATTGAAACTTTTTTTTTTTTTAGACTTTGCTATTCTATTTCTGATTTAAAAACACATACACGCACATTTTAAAAACAAGTTTTAACTTCTTTTTTGGTCGACCACGTAAAAGGTAAGCAAAAATAGAAAATTTATTGTCGAAATATATTACATATTAAAAGAATAAATCATAATAAAAATATTATGTAAGTTTAAAAATATTTTTAAATAAATAAATTTCACTTAATATTAAAGCATAAATACAGTTTGTTAAAAAAAAAAAAAAAGAATAAGAAAGTCTTAAATCTGTACCACCTGAGTGTCAACAAGCTTGATAATTGCTTTTCCCTCTTTTAAGAAGGATGAAATATTTTAAAACAATATTATCTTTAAATATTGTTAAGAAAAGATTTATAGATAACTTTTTTTATTGATATCTTAGTTGTATGTGAAGGGAGTTTGACAATGGTAAATGAAAATGTACAATTTACTCTAGATAAATACTTTGCATATAATAAAGATATATATGAGAGATAGTGACCTGGGCCAACTGATGAGTGCTGGTTCAGCACGAAATGCATCTTGGGGGACATTTGTCTTTTATTGTATCTTTATTTATATGAATTTGAAAAGAATGGGGAAGTGTGGAGGTGTTTATTATATCTATAACTTTTTTAATGTATTATTTATAATAAATCATCCTACCCCAGGCTCTGACTTAAATTAATTTCACTCTGAATTACCAACAACATGACAAAGATATACCAAGAATAGGTGGATTCATTCTATTCTTGATTTTTCATTCAATATTTAGAGTGCTTTTAACTCATAGCCTGGGGAAGTGATGATTTATTTCGTTTGTTTGCATATACATTGAGCTATGTTTAATTTAAAGTTTATTATGTATAGATAAAAGTAAATCATGGGTTCAGCTCTTTTATGATATGATCTCTGCACACCGGTAAGGAAGATTGTATCCGACCATTCCATGTTACTCTGATTAAGAATAGTTAGATACTGACTTTTTAGCCACTATTAGATAGATAGATAAATAAATTATCTGTTGGTAAAAGAAACATCACTGGCTTATGATATTATCTGGCAGACTCAATCCTAGCTAATGACATGTGAGATGTATATGCTCTCCATTATCCAACAAGATTCATATTGATACTTTTTTTAAAAAAATCACCATTATATAAAGGATGGATAATTACTCATCAGTCTCTAACTCTGGCATCTATGACTCCATAAGTGCACTAAACTGCAAGGAGGATTTTTAATTATAGTTAAAAATTTTCAGTATTGTAATTTAGAAAATATATGATATATATTAGGGCATAAAATAATAAAGCACTTACTATTAGAATGACAATGATTTAATTTATAAGTTTTACTTAGGTCAGTTTTTAAAGATTCATTTGCTAGAATATGAACTGATACAAAATAAATGTAATAAAAGCTATGATTTAGAGATTACATATAACATTCTCTCATTTAAAATAAAAATTCCCAGAAAAGAATGATAAAATTGCATTAGTAAATACATGTTTGTGAATGTGCCTTTGTTACATTATTTGTTTCTGTCAGAGCAATTTAATCCAGTTATGAGAATCACAAACTTAAGAACTAAAGTATCTTCATTAATTTCCAGTTAAAGAAAACAAAATAAAATATTTTGGTTAATTGAAGGTATTGATGTATTCTGTCTAACATTTTGGTACACTAACATTATCTGAACCAACATAGTAACTAACCATACAATAAATAAATATTGATCTGCTTAAAAGCAGATGTATTGTTTTCAAAGTGCATTGTGATTTGCCATAGCTTTATATTTAACTCTTAAAAAAATTATTATAAATATTCAATATTAAGATTAATTAAAAACTTCATATATTTATTATTTGATTACTAAGAATTCTCTCCTATTTTGGTCATTTTATTTTAGATGTTACTTCAATAAAATAATAAATAAATAGTAAAATATTGTACCTAGCTATAATGTATTTATTTTTGTTTTTTCCTCTCATATTAATCCTTGACATATAAATTAATATAGTAATGGGTAGAGTACTTAGTAATTTAGATGCAATTAATTATACATTTTTAATTATTTTACATTCTTTAATAATTACTAACAATTTGCATAATTAATGTAAGTTATGGGCTTCAAAGCATTTCCTAATCATTATTAAAATCAAAATGGCAATTTTTAAAAATAAATTTGTTTAATTTGTTGAACGAATTACTTTTATTATTAAAGAAATATAAGTAAGTCAATCGAAATTTCAATTAATAAATCCTATTGTAAAAGATATACAAATGGAAACCTATAAACTTTTAATAACATTAATTAAATATTTATTGAGATAAGTAATTATTTTTTTAAATGATTTATTTTCCACTTTTTTACTTTGTTTTTTATTTTATTTGTGTGTGTATATATATTCGCAATTAGAAAAATTAGTTATAAGACAAATGTATATGTGTATACAGAAGTTTTACCACCTAATATTTGAAATAGAGCATTATGGGCATTTTTTTTAAAGATTTAAAATAAAACAGTGACTTATAAAATGCTCAGCGTGTTTACCATTGTTATCAATTAACAAACTTTAAGCCATTATCAAATTTTAAAGTTAATGATATCAGTATCAATTGTCTTTAGTTGAATGTGGATAATAATAATCGGCATTATTGTCAACTGAGATCTTTGAATCTTCATAGTCTATTTTATCGTGGTAGAATATTTTCATTATAAACTTTACTACAAAGTTTGAATGCATTATCTTAATTTTGCAGTTGTTTTTTTTTTTGTTTTGTCTTCGACTTTTTATGACTAAAATTATTAGAATTATTGTTTTTTGGTCAGATAATGTACTCATATTGATCCTATGTTAATGAACTTAATCCATATCCTGGGAATTCAATAAAACTAATATAAATATAATCTAAATTTTTTATCCTTTAATAGTATGTAAAAAATGAATAGTCTATAAAACTATAAAACAATAAAAGTAAATAAACTAAGAAAAAAAAAATAATGAAAAGAAATATTTAAGTTTCCTGATTTTTGCAGAGCTTCATGTTTAGTCCACAGAAAATGAATAACAATCATTATTTATGGGCCAGTACTATTGCTACTGTTTTTATTATTAATATTGAAGAAGACCATAAATTAGTTGAAAAATTAAGATTTTTATTTTAATTTATTTTTTATTATAAACATTATGTTAATATTTATATACAAAATGTATAACATGATTATATTTATATATATACAAATAAAAGTAAAAATATAATGTAATGGTCGGGATGAGCCAATAATAACAAAATCACCAATAGGGTGATTTAAACCACCACAACTCATTCCCACACCACATAATATTTCTTTTTATTTCACTCGGTGATTAGGGAGAGGAAGAGACTCTTAAAACTAGCTTATAATTATATGATTTCCCTGGTAGCAAAGAAGACATCCAATGCAATGTATTTATAATATACAAACACGTTGTTAGTAATACATTATAAACAAAAGAAACAAAAGAAATGACTATCACTTAATTTGTTGCTAGACTTACTGGAGATAGTGAAAATTATATTAATTAGTGATTATATGTGTAAACAGTTTTAATGTATAATATATATAATTTTCAATGAGGTCAGTAACATCTGTTTGTTTTCTTATCCATATATTGCCCTTTCGATCTCTTCTTGTTACTCCCAACATGCGTCTCCATATTTCTGTAGTCTGAAGTCTCCGTATTGCTCTTACATTAAATGGTCTAAGTCTTAGATCCATAAGCAAGAATTGGTAAAACACATTTATTAAAAACCTTTCTTTTCAAACATATAGACATATTTTATTCATTATGTTTCCATCTGTATTAATAATCTGACCAAGGTATTTGTAACTATTAAACTTCTTCTAACTTATTATAATCAATTTTTATTTTCATATTTTGAGAAAATCCATTAAACATTACTTTAGTCTTTTTAACATTTACCTTTAGTCCTACTTTCCTACTTTCATCTGATAACTCCTGGAACATTTCCTGCAACTCTAAAGCATTATTTGAAAAAAAAAAAAACTAATTATCTGCAAAATCCAAATGACTTAAATAATCTCCATTTATTTTCATTCCTTTAGCTTCCCATTTTAATCCACAAAATACTTTTTGCAGAACAGCTATAAAAAGTTTTGGAGATATGGAATCATCCTGTCTTACACCCTGGTCATTAACTGGGTAACAAATATTATAAAATAGTTGTAGAGGTGCTGTTTTTCTTTTGTTATTTTTTTCAATTTGGAATATTTTAATGTTGTTGTAATTGGAGTTAAAACCATAAATACATGAATTATTATGATCATGAAAAATGGATGCGGAAATACTATTATCTACTTTGCAATTTTGTTTTGATTTCTGAACTCTTTTTAACAATAGCAAGTGCTCTTTAGTTCTTTTTTTCAACATACATCTTGATTCATTGATATATCCACTACCACATCTACATATCCATTTATAAATGATACAATTTTTATTTATAAATGAGATTTTATCTTTAAAATTATTTATTAATTTGTTTAATGTAGGTGTGTAAAATGCAATATCACATATACCTTTATAAATCTTCCTTATAAAATTTACTTGATCATACAAAATGTATGGTATTGATATCCATAATTTTTTATTAGCAGGATGATCAATATTATTATTAAAATTTTTATTCTTATATATTGTTTTAAAATCTTTAATAACAGTATATATATGATTATAATTGTAACCAACATTTAACAATACATTGGAATATATTTCAATATTTTTGCCTTTATCTGATAAATATTTGCAAAGACTATAATTTCTAAATGAGAAAGATTTCAAACCTGCCATTTTATGTGACATTGGCACTTTTGATTTATATGGAATATAACCTCTTTTTACTATTGGTTTAATGAACATACAGTAATCCAGCATACATTGATTTTTAGTTATTTTAAGATCAAGAAATTGGACACACATTAAATGTTTCATCTGTTTTTATCCATATATATATAATAAAGAGCCTGCTAATAGCTCTAAACAAGCTTATTTATTTTATTTTTTATGATAAATGCTACAAGAGAAAATACCCGAAGCCTTTATCTATGATGGTCCTCATCCCCAGACCGGTTTCGAGCTATGGCTCTTATCAGTGAAGAGCTAGGACATTAGATTCAAAATATTAACTCAAGCAAAGCATTTATCTAATTCTTAAATATTAAGAAAAAGATCCAAATCTTCAGACACCTACATGTCTTCAAACTCAACTCTTTAACCAAAGAAACTATATAAGCCTGAACTTAATTCAGTGATCCCATATATTAGTAGGCTTAGCAATTTAATATAGCCAAAACCCTAATAGCAAAATTATAATATTAGTAAAAAAATCAGTCATATTTCACATGACCTATATAGCTTGTATTACCAATATGTAATATATAAAGAGCCTGCTAATAGCTCTAAACAAGCTTATTTATTTTATTTTTTTATGATAAATGCTACAAGCTATATAGGTCATGTGAAATATGACCGATTTTTTTACTAATATTATAATTTTGCTATTAGGGTTTTGGCTATATTAAATTGCTAAGCCTACTAATATATGGGATCACTGAATTAAGTTCAGGCTCATATAGTTTCTTTGGTTAAAGAGCTGAGTTTGAAGACATGTAGGTGTCTGAAGATTTGGATCTTTTTTTTAATATTTAAGAATTAGATAAATGCTTGGCTTGAGTTAATATTTTGAATCTAATGTCCTAGCTTCTCACTGATGAGAGCCATAGCTCGAAACCGGTCTGGGGATGGGGACCATCATAGATAAAGGCTTCAGGTATTTTCTCTTGTAGCATTTATCATAAAAAATAAAATAAATAAGCTTGTTTAAAGCTATTAGCAGGCTCTTTATATATTACACATTGGTAATACAAGCTATATAGGTTATGTGAAATATGACTGATTTTTTTACTAATATATATATATAACTATACACAGATGTATCTGAATATATATATAACTACATGGATCATTTTACTCAAGAAATAAAAATAATATTCTACTTTCTAATACTTACAATAAAAACATCATATATAAATCCTTTAATTGCATTGATAATAAAAAGAAAAAAGAGGATAATACTGAGCACCAATGATGAGCAAATGTTATATTCATGAATTTAATGAAATCAAAGACTGAATCAAAAAAGTCTGTTTTGATTAATCTTTTGCATCTCAGGCATCAATGTTAAAAGAACTTCTTTTATTGTTAGGGATGAATTGTCCATGTAGTTATATTTATGTATTTATGAGGGGGGATCCAACAATAACTGGAATTGTTCTCTGGAAGTGTGCCTGTAATAGCATATGCTTCTGTTGCTGCATACCTCTTGCAAGAAACCTTCTGCAGCAACATGCCAAATCATATCATAGTGTGAAATCATGGTGCCATGTAGGACATTTTTGTAAAGTGTTTCACATATTTATCAATTTTTGTAATGGCTGAAATGTTGGAACAATGTGAAATTCTGTTTTCTTTTAGGAAAACATCAGGAAAAACAGTTGAAATGCTTAAAATGGATTACAAGTAAGCTGTTCTGGAAAAAATATAAATTCATGAATGGTTTAATGCAGGCATGTCAAACTGGCGGCCCCAGGGCCGCATGCGGCCCTCGAAAGGATTTTTCATGGCCCTCGTCTAAGATGCTATGTAATAAAATGAAAACAGAATGATATGTTGCAAACAATAAATTAATTTTTTTTAAAAAGCTCTTATATTTAATTACATGAACTAAAATATATACAGTAATTGTTGTCTACATACATAGCTAATTTATAATTCTCGGTTACACGCATAGCTTATGCCTTTATGATGATGAAGCATTTGAGATATGTGAATACCAAAGCTGGCAACGTTAATAATGTGCTGCTGTGCTTCCGAGAACATAAATACATTAGTCAGCTATTCGCGCCACCAACGTAGCAATCCTATCTGCAGATATTGTTTTTTTCTTTGAATTGTAACAAAAGGCAGTTGCGCTAGTTTCTTTATCCGGATTGGTGTGTTAAAAATTTGCGGGTTGTTTCCTTTTATAACTCATTCAAAAAATATAAGTAAACTGCTATATCCAAGAGTTTATATCTTTCTGAAACTAGTCAGACAGCATAAGAAATAACGAGCATGCATTTTGTTATATAATATTTTAATTATAATCAAACATGAGAAACAATAATATTTTACATATAAGTTAGTAACGATTACATTTCAGTTTGGAAAACACTAAAAGTTCTACAATTTTACCAGTGTATGTTCGGCCTTGGGAAACTTTAGTGGCTTCGACCATTTCTAACCTACGGCCTTATGCACAGCTTTCTTCTTTGTCACATCTCTATCTTAATTGCTCCGTGCTGGGAAGTCAGGACTGAGAGAGAGAGAAAAACGTAATCCGTACCTTTTATAGCTACCTCCATTTATCGAGCATAATTCCAGGAGCGAGAATCGATAGCAGCGCTCTCTTTACATTTAAATACTAGAGTAGCGTTAAATTTTTACGAAGCGTATTTTGCATAAACGTAGTTGCAATTTTTTAAATTTTAAAAATTTAAATCTAAAGCTCTATTTTTATTACAGAAAATGCCACTTCCAACGCTAAATAAAAAACGAAAGATTGATGACGAGGGAAGAAAATTTCAAGAAAGGTGGGAACTGAATTATTTTTGTGTGGAAGTGAACAATAAGATTACGTGCTTAATTTGCAAAGAAACTATTAGTGTTGCTAAAGAATACAATATTAAGCGACATTATAGCACTAAACACGAAAATTGTTTTTCGTGTTTTGAAGCTAAAATAAGAGAAGAAAAATTAAAAACAATGAAGAATTCATTAAGTAGCCAGCAAGGAGTGCTTACAAAATTTATAAAAAGTAATGAATCAGTAACAAGAGCTAGTTATGAAATAAGCTATTTATTAGCAAAACATTCAAAAGCATTCACCGATGGTTCTTTAATCAAGGAATGTATAATAAAAGCTGCCGAATTTGTCTGTCCAGAAAAAGTACAAGCGTTTCGAGACATCTCATTATCAAGAAATACGGTGGCAGATAGAATTACTGAAATGGCAGATGACATCACTTCGCAATTACAGAAAATATCTACCAAAATCCAGTTCTTTTCAATTGCTATTGATGAAAGTACGGATATAAGAGATGTTGCACAAGTTGCTGTTTTTTTCGTGGTTGCGATAATAACATGAGGATCACCGAAGAATTGTTGGAATTCATCCCTCTACATGGAACAACAACTGGTGAAGATATTTTTGATGCCGTATGGAGCATTTTAGAAAAACTTAACTTGCCTGTTGACAAGCTTGTTTCTGTTACAACTGATGGTGCTAAATCGATGACAGGTGAAACTAAAGGTTTTGCGTCACGACTAGCAAGGAAATTACAAGACGAATATCCAGATAAACCGAAAATCAAAGCTTTTCATTGCCTCATTCACCAACAAGTTCTCTGTTTAAAATTATTAAAAATGGATCAAGTACTTAAAACAGTTACAAAGATAGTCAACTTTATTCGATCAAGAGCACTTAACCATCGCCAATTTACTTCGTTCCTTAAAGATTTAGAATCCGAATTCGAAGATCTTCCTTATTACACAGAAGTTCGTTGGTTGTCCTGCCACAATGTCTTAAAGAGCTTCTATCTGATTTTGGAGGAAATAATATTATTTTTTGAAATGAAAGATGAAAACAACGAAAATATATCAATTATAAAAGATCCATTGTGGGTACAAGACCTAGCATTTTTAATAGATATTACAGGCCATCTGAATAATCTTAATATTACATTGCAAGGCAAAGATCAATTGATAACGAATATGTATGATGCAGTTGCAAGCTTTGTACAAAAACTGAATTTGTTTAAAAATCATTTGCAAAAGAACGTTTTGACGTATTTTCCTACATGTGAGCAGTTAAAAGCACAAAATCAAAGTTGCTCGTTTTCACATCACTCTGCAAAAATTGAAAAAATAAAAGACGAATTCGATAAACGTTTTGATGATTTCAAGGAGTTCGAAGAAATTTTTTCTCTTTTCACGGGACCATTTGCCTTTGAAGTCGAAAAAGCTCAGACTTCGATACAACTGGAATTAATTGATTTCCAGAATGATTCGATTTTAAAAACCAAATATCGAGAAGTAGGAACTCTGAAAATTTATTCCTATTTAGGTGAAAGATACCCGGAAATTAAAAAATTTGCTGCACAAATTTTAAGCTTTTTTGGAAGTTCATACTTATGTGAGAAATTATTTTCATGCATGAAATTAAATAAAACAGCTTACAGATCAAGATTAACTGATAAACATCTATCTGCCATAATGAAAATTGCTTGTTCTCAGTCTTTGAATCCAGATATTGAAAAACTAGTAAGAGGAAAACGCTGGCAAGTTTCCAGTAAAAACAATAAATTGTAGTTTTATAAATATGTAATCAGATAAAATAAATGTTTAAATAAAAGCAATACTATATCAATTGTATATTATTGAAGTGAATTCACTAAACTACATAATATGCTTTAATTACCCTATCTATATTCCTGCATTTTCACTTTCAAAATACAATTTTAAGAAAATTTGTGTGATGTGGCCCGCGAGAATCTTACCAGTAGCATAAAGTGGCCCATTGTTTGAATGAGTTTGACATGCCTGGTTTAATGGAAATGTAAAATTCTCCACTTCCTAAAAAATCATGGAGAGTGGAGTCCAATGTCAAGACAATGTTGATTTTTTTTTTTTATACAAACAACATTTTTATCTTAGAATTAGTTTGTAACAGTGAGGCTTTTTATCTACAACTTTTGAAACTTTGTGTGATGTAGTAAAATGTAAACATTCATTTTTTTACATAGTGAGGAGAGTACAAGTTTCACACCAGCAATGTGTCAGCACACAAAACCGTGAGTGTAAAACAATTTTTAATTAAATTTAGCATGATCCAGATTTTATATATATCAGCAGTATTCTCTCAATCTCCTTCTGTGCAACTTCTTTTTATTTTTGATAATGAAAAAAATGCTTCTTCTTCTTTTTTTGTTTGATAGACTTATAAGTGTTGAAGGAAAAAAAAAACAATGCTGGAATTAAAAGGCATTATGTTGCAAGAGTTGCCAGACTAAATCAAAAAGTTAAAAACACATTTAGACTGGGATATTGCATCAAGTGGACATTACTTTGAGATAGATTAAATTTATTACGCTTAAAAAATAACCAAACAATTTTTATATAAAATTGCAGTTGTGCACCATCTCATACGTGCTTATTTTGGATGTAGTTTTCATTTGAGATCTGTTTATATAATAGATAAAACGATGGCATTAATAAAGAACATTTTGCAAATTTTAATTTTACTAATATTTTTATTGCTATTTATATATGAGTGTGTGGGGGGGGGGGCATTTAAAGAAGATACAATAAACCAATTGAAACAAGAGGACAATTTCAGTAAAGTATTTTAACATTGCTGTGCTTCATATTTAGTATTTACATTTACATATAGTTATTGCTAATTAGATAATAAACAAGAGTGGAAAACGATTTCAAACGTTCTCACCAGCAGTTACGTAGCTTGGTGAGAAATGATTTCTTCATCATTGTTCTTCTCAAGAGGACTGTTGGAAAAGTACTTTTGATTTGGAATGGGTTGGTTAAAATCTGTTATACCTATATGCAAATATAATAACTACATGTAGAAATATAATATTTTTAATAGATATTTTAGACGGAAGTATTTCATGTGTGGAGTTATCATTTTATAATTACTCAATTACATATATATATATGTTGATATTCTTGTTATCTTTCAAGGAAAATTTGTAACTTTTTAGCTCATTGAAATGTATCTAGCATAATTGTGATTAAAATATTTTTTAATTGTGAAGTGAGGCATTCAGGTTTTAAATTTCTACCATTACCATTTAATAGCTATATCATTTGGAATAGGATCTTGTACTTTTTAACATTCCATTGAACAATTTTCACACCTTGCTGGGCCATTACAAGGAAATCATGCCTCTTCGACAAAGTAACATAACCCAGAGCTCTACTGTCCCATATTTTAGAACTTGACATTAGTTACATTACCTGTTTTAAAATCATAGTTACATATATATGTATATTCTTTTATTTTGTTCACCTCTTTTTTTTTTAGAATAAATATTTTTTGCGAATCTAAAATTGTGTTATTTGAAAATAATTTTAAAAAGTATAATTAAGCAATTAAAAACTAATTGCAATTAAAAAAAAAAGCAGGTTTCTTTGCAAAAAAAAATGTAGCAATTATAGTGTAACGTATTTTAATTTATTTGCCATTATCTTTATAGCCGTTAAAAACTTGCTTTAATTCTAATAAAAAGTTCATTTTGATTGATTTTTTATTAGTTTGTGTTTATTTATAAATTCTGCTTTACTAATGTTCTTATTTATATAATTAAATCAAATGATTAATAAGGCCAAAGTAAATATTGAAAATGTTAACAGAGTTTTAATACATTTGGAAGCACGTTGGCCAAATTATTCATATAGATAGATGGAAATATAACGGACAAAATTAATTATAGAATTAAACTTATTGGAATGCTTTTAATAGAAAGAACAATATCTCATAAAATTTGCTATCCATATAAATTTCAGAATTGTAAAATTTAATAAAAGTTATACATTTTCCAGTCTACATAGAAAAGTATGGAGAGGAGTGATCGAAAATGAAATACATGGATGAAAAAACAAATGGATATCCATAACTTCATTGAAAGATTTGGGAGACTGAAGTGGTGTTGGGATAAGCACATTTCTAAAAGAAATGGCAAAATGTAGACAATTGAAATTTTAAACTTGATTCCAAGATTTGTAAAGAACCTAGAAAAAACTATGTAGATGGTTGATGATTGAGATATTATGAGATGTGGAGAAGAGAAGCTGTGGATCAAAGAGACCAAAATAAACTTGGAGAGTTCTTCTTCCTCCAATAGAGTAACAGAGGTTGAAAGTGATGTTGATGATGCATTATAGCAGAAAATGTCAGTGATTTGCATTTGCACATCAATATATATGCCTCCACCTATCATTTGTCTCATTCCAATAGTATATACATATGTATTATTTACACAAGTATGCAGTTGCCATAGAAGTCTCAAACCTAGACTCAGTGCTGATATCATAAGAATTGTGAAAATGATGGATCATTAATAAAGCATAGTAATAATGACTACATTTTTAAAAATCATTAAATCTATTATAGTAGAAAATATTGTGTATGTAATGTAATGCTAATTTAAGACTTTATAATTTATTATAGGAAGAAATAAGCTTCTGAAAAACAAATTTGTTTTGTAATCACAATTAAACAAAGACTAATTTAAGAGATATTCCATAAAAGTCTGCATTAACTAATGTTCAGTAAATGTTTTATTTTTTAATGTAATTGTAAAATAGATCATAATATTTCACAGTCCATAATCTCATTGATGAAATAAAATTTAATTTACTGACATGAAATCTAAACCTTAAGACTTGAAAATTTTTATTTGAGTAGTTTCATTTTAATTCAGCTTAACTTATTCCTATTTAATCAAGGGGAAATAGACTTACCATTAAACAAGTTTATTTAATTTGCTTTTCTTCCTCACAGTATTAAATAATGTAAACTATAGTTTATTTTATTTTTATATGTAAATTTTATTTTATATGGTATTAATTAATTAATATAATTTATATTAGAATTTCAAAAACCTTTCTTCTGAACTCTTTTTATATATACTTTATTAATAACAAACTATATATAAATTTTTATATATTTATAGTAGAATAGGTTTATAGGGAAAAGTTTGACGAAAGTATAATTGTAGTGATTGATAAGTTGTTAATTTCAATGGCATTTAACTTAAATTTGAAGAGTGTTATACTCTGATGTAATCATGATGACTAAAATGAAGAAAAGTTCAGATATTTATTTTCATGAGTGAAATCTGATGGGGAATGTTAATACAAATAATGATTTAAGCTATGAGAGGACACAACTGATTTAGATCGTTAATTGCAAAATTTTGGCCATGATGTTCCTGGGTAAAAATTTGAGAGTTTAGATATGAATTGAATCATTAAATACATTATACTTTTTATTGTCAAATATTATGTAATGGTGTGCAAGTCACATGGTTCATAGTGTATGAATAATTATAGATGGATCTCATAACTCATCTTCTGTTGCAGCTTGATGTCCAAACTATTTTGGAAATTTATATTCCTATTTTGACATTTAATATCTATAAGTTCTAACATTTCTTGCAGATTTAACTCCAAAAAATTTTGGAGGTTTATATTCATATCTTGAAATTTATTATCAATAGGTTCTTGCATCCTTTACATAAGTTTTTCCACCATGTCAATTTTTTTGTATCTCTAGCTTCTTTTCTAATTCCTTACCATGCTCCATCCTTCTTGATAAAGCTGTGGTTAGAATGTAGCCCTTTATTTTATTTTGATTTGGTATTTATTATTATATTTTAGAGCAATGGTCTTCAACTTTTTCACACCTGCGGACCAGTAAAAATAAGGATAAGGTTTTGAGGCCTGGAAAAAATAAGAATAAGGTTTCAATTTACCGGCAGAAGTCTACAGATAAATTTTCTTAAAGATGTAAACTGCTTAGCTTTAGATGAGCATAATTGTTATAACTGATCAAAACAACGTTAAATATAGAAAATGAAATTATATATATATGGAGTTTATATAATAAAAAACTTTTTTTTTAATTTTGAATTTTTTTAGAAAAGTAATAAAAAATTTAATTCTAGCCCCCCCCCCCATAAACATCTGTGATAACTAAAAAAACAAATTAATTTATGTATGATTGATTAGATTTTGTTTTCATTCTGTTTCTTTTTTTTTTTAATTGGGTAAAAATGAGATGAAAAAATAAATAAAAATTGTTTATATTAATTAAACGTTTAAACTCTTATTATTTTGTTATTACAAACTTTCCTGTGGCTCAGCAGAAAACTTCTGTGGCCTGGCACCAGTCCACAGACCAAGGGTTGAAGATCACTGTTTTGGAGATATGTTTATCAATGTCTATATATCCTATAATACTTTTCACTATTTAATTATTAATTTACTACTACTTGTTTACATGTTGTATTTCTTTTAAACTGTATACCAGATCCTCACTTTCAATTACACAACTAATCCATCTGCCATGTTTGCTTTATTTGATTTGCTTTTTTAAAACCTTTTAATATATACCTTTCATGTATCTTACACTCTATATAGCTCATTTTTCTTTGGCATTATTATCTCTCTTCACTCCTTATATTTTTATTTAGTTCACTTATTAGATTTCTTGTCTACCATAGCTTCCTCTTTATAATATGAAATGTATTTCTAACATGAATACACACAAACAAGAAAAGCCAGAGCAAATATATTACCAAGAAAAAATCAAAATTATAGCTAAATTTTATCTAGTTTCCATATCCCACACCAATGAACACAAAAACCACTTGTTTGTTATAAACTTTCTTTTTCCTTTTCTTTAATCTAGCTGTTGAATAATGTTGTATGATAAAATTTACTATTTTATTCATGCTATTTTATATAGTGCACTATTGATATCTATGTTGCACATCACCATGTTATTTGTGTGCTATTTTGATGAGTGCCATCTTATTACTATGCCAGACCTTTCCATGTCATTTGTGCCATAGCTCATTGTACACCATTTTATTACTTATGCTGCACCTCTCCACATTATTCAGACCCTACATTGAGTGCCATTTTGATACTGTACTGGATGGCTATACTTGACCTACAACAGTTCATCATTTGGTGAGGACTTACCATGAACCTTGCACTTGGAGAATGAGAATTACTGTCCAATTACACACATACAGTACTGATTTTTAATTCATTAAATTAGATATAATAAAATTTTTAAACTAGAAATAAATGAGACTGAACTAATAATAATTAGTTATATTTCCTGGACCAGAAAATCTTGAACATAGAGAATGAGAATTATTGTCCACTTACACCCATACAGTATTATTTTTAGTTCATTTAAATTAGATATAATAACATTTTTAATCTAACAATAAATGAGACTGAACTAATAATAATTACTTGAATTTCCTGATCATTTGATCCATATTTATTACTGCAAGAGATTAGCAAACCTATAATTTTTCACTTTTCTTTCGCTAGAGCATATTTATAAGGTCTGATTTTACTAATCTTAAGTGCCAATTTCTTATGAAATTATACTTAAATAAAGATTCACAACAATAGAAAATGTTATTTTCTGGATACAGTGCATTTCCTACATAGCTCAGCCTTTTTATTTTATTTCTAAGGACAAGTGGTTTAACTAACTATAATATATTGAAATAGTTTATTTACTGAAATTATCTACAATTCTTTTCCCAGCAATAATAATAAAAATATAATTACACTAATATTAAAAAAAACATTTTCTTCACCATGATATAATATTTAATATATATATATATATAATTACACTATAAAAGTACTAGACCACTTCCTCTTCTGATGTATTTTATATATGTCTATAGACCTGTATGTACAATATAAGAACAATTTAATTTATATAGTAATTACTAAACCAAAATCACTTATCTGTATATTGTTTTTTTAAAATGAAATATGAGACTTCAAAGCTACTTGTCTCATTCTTGACATCCCTAAACTACAAATATAATATATGTATATCTATATTGTGTATTTGGAATTTCGAAAAGGTATACATATAAATTAATTTCTTTATTCCCAGCACTACAATGAATAAAAAATGGTAAGCTTATTCTCTTCAATAATTTTCTTTCCACTTTCTTTTAGCTAAGAATATTCAGTGCTCTCATATATATATATGCATGCTAATGTCTTTCTCTCCTGTTGGATTAATCTAATATCAGTGGTTTCCTATTATAGACTTCATTTGGTTTAGGATACATAAACCTTCTTCAGCAGAACATTTAGCACATTACACTTCAGGTGGCTATTATATGTTTAAGGAGTTCTACTCTTTATGGTACATGTTATATCCATATTATTTAGCTATATTAATTAATAGAGTTATAATCAGCCATTAATCTCCATTATATTCTACTCATTTGAAAAAGTCCCTGTAAACTTTTAACTTGAAGTAAGCACTCATTGGTAATTCTTTTTTTTTTTCTTAAAAAAGCTGGTTATGAACTAAACAAGTTCTAAAGAAAAAGTTAATCCTTTTCACTAGACAAAACTTTTTATATTCTTTTTTTTTTTATCAAGGAAAATTTTGACTAAGGATTTGTTTAGACAGTCTTATTTTCTTTACATTTACAAAAGCCCCTATCTTGCCAAGATGAAACTATGTAATTAGTTTTGGATTATAATAAACTTTTAATCCTTAAATCTACTAATTCTGACTAAGATAAAATTTCTTCTGCCTCAAAGAAACAAAAATGGAATGCCTAAATAGTTACAAGATCAAATGATAACATTTTAGATTAATTATTACCAGATTTAGTTAACATTACTCTTAACTAATCAATCTTAAGATAAAAATTCTTATATAATTAATTTTAATATAAAAGTTATGAAATTCTTATTTAAGTTAGGGACAAAAGACCATTAACATTCTTCACATATTTTATCCCTATCATAAATAGCTCTTACTCTTTAATAAATTGTTATTTGAACAATAATATGTAAATAAAATATAAACATATATTCTACATACATATATATCCACAGACACATAATTTCTTTATCTGTAATTTTTTTCTAAATTTTATTTTGTTTAAGATCTTGCTTAAACTAATGTTATCAATATTGTGAAAGGGATTTGTGAAAGGGATTTGAACCTAATCCCTGTCACAATATATATATATATAACATAAGAAGAACTATAGTACAAAAAAACACCAGTTTTTCTAAATCCAGGAATATAAAACTAAATTTTCATGTTTAGTCCTCTACTAGTGACTTTTAGATAATTTTTTTTTAATTACCTGGTCATAATAATAAAGAATGTCTCCATCATTTTTTTTTACTTAATTTGTCAAACAATTTTTTAACATTTTTCTTTCATTAATTAATAATGCATGATAGATTATTATTTTTTTAAAATATATTTTTACTCTAATTATTATCATTTGTAGATTCATTTTTGTAATCTACAAATCTAATCAAAGTTCTTGTTTTAGCTTAAGCTAGTTTTTTTTATAAAGTACATTAGCATGAACCCCACCAGGCAAATTTTTGAATAGATTCTAGTGACTGTTATTTTTAATATGACTGCATGTTTGATTTTTTTTTTGTGTAATTAAATCTTTTTCATATATATTATACACTTAATTTATGTATTACATTATAAATATTTAAGCCTTCTAATAATTGCAATAAAAATATTCAAGATCTATATTTCCAAATTCTGAAAATAAGTATCTAAGTGAAAATATTACTGATAACAAAGAAAGACATTGTCATTGGCAATGTAAAAAGAAAAGTTAAGGAGGTCTACTTCATTGCGATGGATTGCAATGCCATCAACTGTAAGGACACATGCTTCATGATTTCAAAGAAATGGAGTAATTAACCTTTGAATTTTGCATAATTTGCATATAATTACTTCACTCAGAGCTATGATGATGAGAGCATGTCTCTTGAAAGTTCTTGCAAAATAATATATTTTATTTTGTTTTTAAGTAAAAAGTAGCTTTGCTGTCAGGTGCAATAGCGCCTATATTATTTTACAAATATATTTTCACACACAAAGTTTTCAATTTAGGTTTGAATTACAATATTTATTTCAAAAAGTTAGAAGAATGAAATATTAGATATTAGAAATTTATGTTTCAAAACTACTTCATTCATTCTTTGTAAAGAAAACATTGGTTACACTTATTTACTTTTTCTTACAATATTAATTAAATCATAGACACTAGATAGAACAAATCACTAAAAAAACATATTATTATTGAGACAAGTGTATCATGCTATAGCTTTGAAGATTGAGAGAATCTCAAACAGGTTTCTATATATACCTTGAATTCATAAACTTTTCTACCCCTTTCTCTTATTGGTTTTGGCTTATTTCTAAAAGCAATTAGTGCTCTTCTTCGACTGTTTTCATAGATACATATACATCTTATGCACCATATAGCATAGAGAACAAAGATATTAGCATGTACATTCAAAAAAAGACCTTTACCAAATTCCTTAAATATATATCCATTATTTATATATTTATTTTTAAATATGACTGGTATTTCTGCCCTGACCAGGTCATAGCTGGAACATGAGAAGTAAATATGAGATTGGATTTTAGACTCCCTTTTACAAAGATCACAGCAATCATATTAATTGAATCTGTCTTTTATATTTGTAAAAAACTTTGGTAGGTAATGCTTCTAAGTTTATCTTAACCAGAAAATCAAAGAATTTAGGCTCAAGTGACCAATATCTAAATTTATGACATAGTTGTTTATTTGTGAGTTCAAGTATAGACTTTTTGTGAATTTTTATCACTGGGGAAAATAATAAATATACTTCCCAATATTGATATTTACCCTTGGGGGAATATAGACAAGATTTTATATTTTTAGGATTAAGACTCTACTGGTCTTTAAATGTCCTGTAAGTGGAGATGATATATATGTAGGTATGATTTTAAATGCTATTTTTAGATAAGGAAACATATCAGTACATCTTGAGATGATATTAAGTAATTGTTGTATTTTAAATACTTTTATTGAATATAGACCCAGGCCATTGCTTGCCAATGGACACTGGAGCTTTCTGATTGAGATTGATGAAATTCTTCTACTCCAGAGAAGTTTTCTCAGTAGTGTATGACTATGGTTAATAAATTTCTTTCTAAATTTTATTATTAGTTTATAATATATCATTTTAATCACAATTAGCATGTTGTATAATAAAACTTTGGCTTATATAGAGAGATAAGCTTTTATTAGGGAGTTAATTATATGTTCTATTTTATTTGTTAATTGGTTTTGAATACTTGTTGTCATTTCTTTAGGATTTAAGTAAAAAGGAAAATTTAAAAAAAGGTTGGGTTCCTGTGTAAATTTACTATATATTCCCATATTAAACATGAGTTTGAATTTCTGGATGATAAGAAAATTGCAATATCATCCATGTAAGCAATACACTTAATACAGGTGTTTAAGTCTGGAATATATATACCTGTCTTTTTTTTTTTTCAATGGCTGCTAGTAAAGAGTTTAGGTATATTGAGAAGAGAAATGCGCTCATTGGTGAACCTTGAGATATAGAACAATTTGGGATAATAGGTAGTGATGTTCATCCATTTATAGTTACATGTATCCCCCTGTTCTCAATCAAATTTGTCAAAATATAAAGGTAAGCTTTAGATATACTTGTTTCAGCTTGAGTGTTAATCAGAATGTCAATAGGAACTTTCAAATTCAGATTTAATATCCAGCTGACTCACAACAGAACCATATTTTTTCTTTACTTTAACCATGTCAATAACAGTTATAAATATAAAGGTTGTTTGATTAGTGGATGAGCTCTTTTTTTGCAATTTGGCATTTAGAGATCATAGGTAAAATGTATTGCCCATTCTACCTTTTAGAACAGCCTCCAATACCTTGATACCCAATGGATTCACTTAAATTGGTCTTAGTTTTTCCATAGTTGATATCTTTTCTTTTTTTTTTTAAGAAAAAAATATACTAGTGATATAGGATATAAATTTTGTATTGTGTATATTTATTTTGATAGGAAATTTGCTAGATTTACTAGGTAATTGGAGGCAAAGAAATTTAAACATCGATATACAAAGCCAGGTATCCCATGAAGGCTGGGATGGCAAGATTCAGCTATGTAGCCCAGTTTCCTTGTAAATTCATTTGAGAACAATTTATCTTGTTTTCTTTTGACTCACTGAAAGGCTTTTTTGCAAAATTATAAGAGTTTCCAGACTGCAACCTATCCCTATAATACAAGTAGGCCAGTTCCAGCATATAAATTCCACTAACTGTCCCTGCTTGCATTTGGATAGCTGTTGACACACTGATTGAAGAGGGTGATTTAAGGACCATCTAATATAGTTTCTCGACCATGTATGAGTTTGTCCAATAAATATTCTTCTTTTTTTATTGCTAGGTATTCTTTGAGTGTTGATTCTGCTCCATTATATATATATATATATATATATATATAAGGTTGTTTAATTTTTGTTCATTTACTGAGGATGGAGTCTGAAAAATATTTTTGTAGATTTTTTCCATTAGTGCCAATAGTCCTGCTAGTGATGCTGTGGCTCTGGTAATATGATGAATCATGTTTGATAATATACTTACATATGCTATCCAGGCTTGTGCTGGATTCATATCAATTTTACTCAATTTATTTAAATATATATAAATTTCTGAATACAGAAATTCAGATGTTCTAGATGGTAGTAATATTCTAATAGTATGTCCAATGGATATTAAATTTTTATTATTGAAATCTAGATCAATTTTAGTGACAAGTGTAGCCTGGTCTAAAAGGTATGCATTTTTTATTTCAAGATTAATAAGGTAATGAATTGACGGAGAATAAAGCATGAGATTAATTAGTGAATAATGCCTTCCATTGTTAAAGGAAATAGTACCCATTGGCAAAAAACCTTTCCCCACTCATCAGCAGAAAGGAAAAAAGATGTAACCACTTTTTAACAAATTTTTTATATGACAAATTAAAATTATTCATAAGTATGCATGATAGGGGGAGGATCCAGGCATGGAATTTAATGTGAGGATCAGCCTGTTCATTATTGTCAGTCTGGAAGGAATATATATAAAAAATATATCTAGCATCAGTGCTTTATATCGCAATGAAATAATAGTAAAGTGTTCATCAATATATCAAATTTTAAAAGAGCTAAAAAGACTACATTCATCTATAATCATCCCTGTACCTGCAGAGAGTGAATTGTAAAATTTAGAGAAAACTTCAGGTCCTTTATTTACAAAGTAAACAGAAGGGTCAGTATGTGAACCATTACATATTTTGGTTTCAAGTAGACCTGTTAGATGCAAATGGACAATATCATACCATTGTTTTAATTGTTAAATTCTATTAGTGGAGTTAAGATCTCTAAGGTTTAAGGATGCAACTTTTAACTTCATTAATGTCTATTATCAAATCCACCACTTCTTAAATCAAAAACACAAGAAAATTACAACTGACTAGAGATAACCAGTACTAGAATGAAAAAGAAAAACGAATTACTCAGTAACAAGCATATTGCAATTATCTTCTAATTATCAACTGTTTTTGATTGACTTACATTCTCAGTTAAGTTATTAGTTGTTATAAAGGAAGAATCTATGATTTTATTTAGCCTATTCAAGCATGATTCACTTATCTTCTCCACAAAATTGTCTTCATCAATAGGAATTGTAGAGTCAGTGTGTTCGAAACTGATATTGGCTTTAATTTCTTTTTGCAAGGTCTGTCATATCATTAACTTTTGCATCAAGTGCCCACATTATATCTTGCCTGTCCATTATTTTTTCTTCTCTTATGTGGAAGCCAACTGGGCATCAGTTTGTTTGATACATTTGAATTTCCTTTCATCAGTATTTATTGTGGAAGTAATTCCATAATTTTTGGAGTTGTTTTGTTTAAAATATTAAATTGAGATTCCTATTGTTCAATGACAGAACTAATTACATTATCAATTGGGATGAAAATGCTAGCATTGTGAGAGATTTTCTTTATTTGTATTTCCAGTTCATTGTTCAATGGTGGGTTCACCTAACAGCTCTTTCATCTGCTGATATTTGTCCTGTTTGAGAGTTATTATTTAATGAATTTTCAGACAAGTTATTTTTTATATTCAGACATTGATGTTATGGTGGCATTTTTATTTTACATTGGGTACAATGCATTTTAGGACAAACATGGATTAGTGTCCATGCTCTTTGCAATGACAACACTGAGGCTTTATTCCTTTTATCATCAAATGCAATGTTGCCTCCTGATTGGTTATTTGAGATGGAATGTCTTTTGGTTCTACATCCTTATATAGCTTAACTCTAAATGAGAAACTTCCCATATATTGGTATATGTGTATTTGGGAGCAGGTTTGGCTGAAATTGAAAAACTGACCCAAATGGCTCCATTAATTTAACAAAGTCTTCACTTTTGTAATTTAAGTAGTCATTCTTAAGTGTACCATTTATAAGGTTATGTCAATTCAGGTTTACTACTACTAATGTGTAGCCATCCAAGATTCTGATGTTTTTTGAAAACTATCCTTAATTCTTGTGTTTTAAATTCCAGCACAATGTATGTAGGATTTGGATGATCAGCTAGCTATACAATAAATCGATTCCCATAAGTTTTTGGCTTTAAAGGGATTGAGTAATATTTATTTTGGAAATCTAATTAGGCTACAAAAATGATCTGTAATTGCAATGATTATCGATTTTTCAGTGAAGAAACTTTTGAATGAATTATATAATTCTTTCAGTATCTTTTCATTAAAGGCTTCAGAGATCTTTTTTAATGATTCATGATTCCTTGGCACTTTTGATTCATAATCCATAGTCCAATTTTGCTGCGAACAAATGTAATTTGATCAGATCATTTGCTGCGGATCGATGGAATCTTTGTATGTTTTTATTTTTGCTGCTATTATTTGCTATTTTACCTACTTTATATCATTGCTTCTGCATTTTTTTGATACTTGTGCATATGTGCACATTTCACTATTTATGGCATCCATTGCCATGGCCATTTTGTGCCCATCTCAATGTTACAGCACCAGTATATGTAGAAGAAATCGATGCTAATCTATGGAGGTAAATAGAAGGAATTGTTAATCTAGGGATATTTTTTATTTCAAATTATCTTTTTTATGTTTAATAAATTGACTTATTTTACAATCACAAAAAAAAAAAAAAAAAACAAAAACAAACACTCAACGATATGATTTGATTTCTATACTATGTATACAGTGCCATCTATATTGATATTAAAATTTTATCTTATTAAAAATGATATATTTAGAATAGTTATCATCAAGAAATAAAAAAAAATTTATAAATTAATAAATTTTTAATTGTTATTAAAATATTTCACTTAATAGTTTTTACAAAAATATTTTTCTTTTTAGCTTGTAGTGACTGTTTCCTTGGCTATTTCCAGTTTTCATAACATACTGTTTATACTTTGTAAGAATGGACTTTTTAAAAAATAAAGCATTGTTAGCCAAGAGGTCAGTGCAGCTGCCTTGCAAGCAAGTAGTTGGTTGCAGATGGTTATGGGTTCACGTCCCAGCAGATGCTATGACATATGAAAAAAAAATGTTTTCAAAGATGTTTCTTCTAGTGATATAGTTGTTGGTTTAATAATAAGTCTTATACAAAAATACTGCTTCATAATTATTAACAATTACTGAAAATCACATACGTGGCATATAACTGCAGGGCAAAACAATCTAAAGTATCATCCAATCAAAATTGCCACTTCCTTCATAGCTTTATAAGAACAATAGAATGTGCTGTCAATCACACATAATGGTCTGTAAAAGTGCATATACTGCTATCTTTTGGAATTTATTTAAAATTAATACATTAAAAATGGAAGCTTCATAGAAAAAATCATTGCAAATAGATATTAATATTATTTAAATGAAAATGAAGTTGCTATGTTTGATGAAAAAATTCACTTTTTTCATGGCAGATGAAGTAGGATATCAGATTTTGAAATATATGACATACTGAGATTAATCAGTTTTTTCTGCAATCAAGCACTTGGTAAACCCATTGAAAATTTGACACCATTTCAATTCTTAAAATATCTAAATTAAATAGTAATTTTGTGATTTTTAAGTGTACATTATTTAATATAAATTTTCAGTGCATTCATGATTTTTTTTTATATGACATTATTTTATCTGTTTCAAGTAATGATGTGATATAAAACTATTTTTTCTTAAACAAATCACATATTTTTATGCATAAACTTCTGAAATAATATCTGAAAGTGTGTCTTCACATCATAAATCTAACCGCACCTTCTACAATATATTGTCTGCTGTATGTTCTTAATGTTTTCATCATAGATACATATTTTTTTATTGTAATAAATTTAATTAGTCCAATATACATTGTATTAGACTAAGATTTTATATATTTTAAAAAACTTAATATGTTGGACTTAGAATGGAAAGAAAAAATGACTTAAAAGTAAACTGAATATGTTGGACTTAGAATGGAATGAAAAAATAAATTAAAAGTGGAATTGTAAGTCCAAATAAGTATTTCCTAAAAGAAGTTCATTAAGTAATTAATATGATTTGATTTGAGAAAAAGATTAATGAAAAGTTTATTGTAAACAATTTTAAAAACAAAAAACTATGTCAAATAAGAAAAAAAAAAATATAAATATAGACATAATGAAGAAAGGGGATATACAGAGTGAAAACAAAGGTTAGAAACATTAAAAACTTTGGAAAATATGAACAGTTATAAAATTAATAAATAATCACATAGCTAGCTTAAGGGATTTAAGCATCATTTATATATGAAAATGACTGATTGAGTTAAGAATGGATTTAAGAACTTAATTCTTGAGTCTGAACTTTTATCATTGGGTTAAATCACAGCTAATTAAACGAAAAAAAAAAAGAGCTTGATTTTAAAAGTGATTCTAGTAAGATTAGAAAGGGATTGTGAAATTTGAAGACTGATAATAAATAAAAAAAATAGCACATGAGATCAAGTTTTATATATATTTACATTGATAGAATTTGATATTTGAGTGCTACAGCTAAGCAATATTATTTGAGAATTATCAACTGTTGTTTGCTATTACTTCTTACTTCTTGATTCAAAATACTCTGTCATAAAAGAAGATAAATATGTTTATATAACAAAAAAAAAAAAGCAATAGTGTTTATATTAGGAATACAAAATAGTCTGACAGTAATTTAAACACGTGTGTGTACACTTTTATTTATTTATTGTTCAGGTTGATTATACATTTTCATATTAATATATTTGATTTAAAAAAATAGATAAAAAAAATGTATGCAATTTTTTTGTCGGAAAGTTAACACGAGTGTAATAACAGATGGAGTCAAATGGCCATTCTTTTACAACTAATATATTTTTGTAATAGAAAATCAAATGAAAGATTTTTTTTTTATCTAAGTCTATATAATCTTGAGTATTATTGTGGTAATAATAAAACTAGATTCATTCATTAATATCTTCAAAGGAAAAAAAAATTGAAAAGAGAGGTGGGGGATAGTAGTGAAGCAGCTTTCAATTACACTGTATTTCATGATTACCCTATGTGATTTGTTGAGGTTATGAATAATATTGATGACCTCTACAAAATGTCAATGTCAAGGTTACACTAAAAATTTAGGTACAATAATATTATGGTGAATTGTATATATATATGTGATTTTTTTTCCGAGTAATAAATTGTTCGTCTAAAAAATGCAGTAGTTTATACTAATAGAAATAATAAACAATTGTAAATTTAATAATAATAAGATATAAACAAATAAAAAATATTCCTAATAAATAGACTTCAAATTAGCTGGATAAGAAATATGTATATTTTTAATAATAATACGAGTACATTAAAAATGTATATATTTATCAAGGAGTGATGTTATTCTGTAGCGATATAAAATAGCTTCTCCTGAGATAAAATTAGAAGTTTCTGTGCTTAAAAAATCATATGCCTAGAAGTCCTGTTAATCAAGTTAAACATCTTTTCTTCTGAATACAGAAGTGGAAGTTTTGCTACAATTTTTATAGCAGAATTTTCAAGAATTTTATTTCAAATAGTACACCTTTAATTCCTTAACATTTATTATAAATCTTTCCCAAAATTGATATTCTTTTTTCCTTCTTGTTTTATTTCAATAAATGCTTTTTATTATTTTAATATTCTTTCATTATATTCCCATTGTTATTGTAAAGTCCTATGTAATTTTTTATTTCTAGCATCCTACATTTTTGAAAATAAATGTTTTATAACTTTGGTTTGGATGAAATGTGTATTTTGTGTAAGAAGAGCAGTGAAACATTTATGCACCTGCTAGAGGAATGCCATGCATTCCGGGATCTTGGATCAAAAGTATTTCATAGGACAAGAATTAACCTAAAAGACCTGTTAAAAAATATGTGATTAGTTTCAATCTGCATAATGCAAATGTTATAATCCATTCATTGAAAACAATATGGGTAATTAGATGCTCTTTGGTTTTTGACAAGAAAAAATTCAATTGGCTGAGAAAGCTAGATAGAGATTGGAATGATTACTTTAATGTATGTCTAAAATATTGGCCTAGGAATACTATTGAATTGGTGTGGGGAGAAACTGCTCTTTCCACATGTGAAATATGGTAGGACAACCCATTTCCAGTCTAAGAATGTATTAGTAAAGTAAAGAAAAAAAAATGTATGAGGTAATGAGAAAAATTCCATGAATATTATGACAGTTTTGAAGAAATGTTATTAGACAAACTTAATATGACCTTTGCAATTATGTAAATATCATTTGTGTTTAATAAAGAATATTACTTTAAATAAAAAATATCTGCACAATTGATGAAAAATGTCTTCTATTGTAATTTACTACTCAAAGTTTAGCTATTATATAATATCTAGTATATTATACATCACAATGTATTTTTAGAAGGTACATTAGAGCTTTAATTTATATATTGAAGGGAGTGTTATACTTATGATATATGCAATGTTAATTTTAAAAAAATAAAAGTATTAAAACCTCATTAAATGTTATTTTTTGTTGTTTATTTGTAAACTATAATTTAGTTTTTAGATTACATTGGGAAACATATAGGTTCACACAGAAGTCATTTAAATGCCAGTACATTTCGTTAAGTTTGGGATACTTATTTAACATTTTAACTTATTTATCAAAATTGACAACTTTTTAGATATATAATCAATGATTTCAGTTTTGTTTCTGGACAATGTAATATAATTGAAAGTTAATTTCAAATGGTGTTATCAGTGTTCTCATTGAATCACAGTCTATTGAAGTACTTTTAACAGGTGATATTTTTTTTATGCAAGGAATAATTCTAGAAATGATGAGTCTGAGAGGGATAAGCATATTGAAAAAGTTGTTTTACAGAATGATAAAAGATATACTACAAAAAGGAGGGTGAAAGATTTACTATTTGGCATTCAATGGTTAGACCATGTAGTAATTTGTTAGCTAAAAGGGATATAGAAAATGTGTCTTCTAATTCCAGATATTTTAAATATACTTAGACATCAGGAAAATCAAATAAGGTTTGTAATGTTAAAGTGTTGGGGAGATGGGACTGAATGATACTGTATTTAAGAAAAACATATTAAAGTGTGTTGTGAAAAAGAAAAAGAATATAGTAATGTTCTTAAGTTTATATTGATAGAGTTATCTAAAATATTTAGTAATGAAGCTTATTAGAAAAGTTGATAAATATGGATAAGAAATAAGCAATAAGAAGGAAATTTATGAAGAATGAAAGAGCCTGATGGAGATTGCAAATTAGTATTTATTTAGAATCAATGGGATTAATAAAAAAAAATCAAAGGAAAGTTACTTTATAAAGTATAAAAAAAAAGAAGAAAAGGATGTAAGGGATTATTAAGAAAATTACAGAGGAAACCACAGTGTAGGAAAGAAAGATTTAAAAACATTTTGGCGAGAATAATAAAACAGAAAACACTGCTATATTGTTAAATACGGATATGAAGATAGGGTAGAATTGAAAAAAATTTTAATGAATTTGTAAGAAAAACTTAAATTAATATGATTTATTAGAAGATTTAATTTATGAAAAGGTGGATAGAATGATAGATGCAGAATTGAATAGAGCAATAAAGAGATTTAAATAGAAAAAGTAAGATGACTAGATGGAATGTGATAGATGAAATGGTAATAGATATGGTATGATTTAAAAGTTTGTTTAAAATAAAGTTTTGATGAAATTATAGATGATAATAAAATTCTAAATGAGTGGGACATTGTGAGAATTAGATTATTATAAAAAAAAAAAAGAAAAGGAAAAAAATGGAGACTATTAACGAGTTATAGATCAATAGCAATAATTTCCATCATATATAAAGTATATATTAATGGATAAAGTATTTTTGTACTGTAAACATTTGTATAAAATATATATTATTTGAAATACCATAATTCTAATAATATTTATAGTAATAGATGACATGCAATTAACAATTTTTCTGTATCTGATCAATAAAAATATATATGCATTTCTATCTTTTTTCATTTTGGTTGGTATAATAAAGAAGTAAAATTAGGTTGCTATTAATGTTTATTTTCCATGTTTCTATAAGTTTTGTATATATAAGTCCAATTTTTCTAAAGTCATATCCAATAGATATTAATTCATTTAAGTGTGGGGTTTTCAAAATGTCCTTTGAAAGTGCTAGAAGAAATCAATAAAAGTTTGTTATTTATTTATTTGATTTGAGTTTTCTCTATATAGCCTAATTATATATGCGTGTGCATTTTTACTATTAACACAAATATTAAGTTATTACAAAAATGTTTTGGTTAATTCAAAGTATAAAATATTTTCAACATTTATATTCTAAATTTAGTTTAAATATGTAAAAATTTATATAAGTCAATTTGAGTGATGAGGAAGAACAAATAATTGTGTGGTTTTTAAAATATTGTTTTTTAGTTGTCAAAATTTAAAAAAAATGCTCAGAAAACACAAACTAGTGTGGTTTTGATAGTTGCAGGTCTCAATTTATTGTGATTACAATTTGAAAATTGGAAATATTCTATTATATGAACCATTACAGCATTTATTAACATTATTTTTAAAATAATTAAATCTCAATTTATTATTAATTTAATCATCATGCTATTTTTTCTAAAAACAATCATGTTAATCAAAATATCCTTTATGCTTATTTTCACTTTTTAACAGTTAAAATATGATTTAACAGTGCAACATATTTTTTTGTGTTCTATTGAAATATTTGAGTAAATTTTGAAAGACAACATCTTATTTTGTTTAGTTCATAATTTAAAAATTACAGTTTACATTGTGTTTTTTAATGAATAAAAACCTTTTTTTCAAAAAAACAAAAACAAAAAACAAGTCAATAATTGTAATCCACTTGCATATAATTTAAAACAAACTTAAGTTGTCCAGGTCAAAGCTACTGAGAAGAAGTTTTATCTGTAACAATTCGCTTTAAAAAAGGCTTTCAAAATAAACTAAAAATATATGCTACTTTATTTTTCTAAACTCAACTAATAATTCTGTTTGTAAAAATGTTTTTTTAAATTGTTAATACATGAAAATCATTAATTTATACAATAAAATGCACTTCACCTGAATTATTCAAATGAATCTGAATAATAATTGTGGCAGTAGTATTTTGCATAATTCAGTTGTTTCATTCATTTTATTTAATAGGTTCATCTTATCTTTCTGGAAAAGATGTCAGAAATTCATATTATTTAATATGTATACAAAGAATTGCAAATATTGGATTTTATCCCTAATTCCATAAAGACAGTATACCTGAGATCTTATTCATAATCTCACAAATAGGTTAAACTTTTATACAAACAAAAACTGAAATATAACACCAACCCATATGACTTAGGGATAGCCAGTTTATATCAAAGATTAGATCTGAAATAGTTTTTTCACCAAGATCTTCATAAAGTTAATGAGAATTATTGGGTGTTATTCAAATAGCTATATAATGCTGATTGGCACTAATAACTGTGCTGCTAAATGTTGGGTTCTATTTGGAGAAAATGTATTTATAATGAGCATATAGATGTTTACTTAAATGTTTTCATTTTAAATATTATTGTCACACTGAAATGTTTTTGTAGTGTCTTTTTATTTCTTTTATGTATCTCAAAAACCTATTAGAAAACAAATTGTCTTACAGAAATTTATATAAAAAAACTATTAATTATATTGGACTTACTATTAACCCAATACAATTTCGTCACTTCAATATATCTCAAATCAAGATCCCCCCCCCCTTTTTAGGGTCTTTATTTAAGAAACTCTTCAAGCAAGTGAAGAAATATAGCATAAAAATGGGCATTTTTTTTAGGTCCAATAATAAATCTAGTTGTATTTGATTTTCCTAATCATTATAAAAATTTCATCAACAGGATACTTATGGTAGTTGGGCTTAAATACTTCAAAATGGCATTTAATAGCCTTTAATATAAAAGTGGATAAACACAAACTTTAAACAAAATATAACATAGTTAATGATAATTTAAAACAGTCAAAACTCTCCACACAGTATTGCCACTCAGTGCAAGCCAGAGTAATCAATGGATGCCAGAGGCTTGTTGCATAAAATCTTCATCTAAGGCCCACTCATCCAATATCATATGATATTTATTGGCTTAATGATAATTTGTTTCAGATTTATGTGGCTATGCATTGAGTCACAGAATCTAAGAATACAATCTATATCTAGAGAATTAAATATAACAAAGTCAAGATATTAAATGGATGATTAAATTTTCATACATATAACTTTTAGTTCAATAGAATTATTAGCAATATTAACTTGTTTTATTACAGAATTATTACTTAAAACATTTTTAATTCTAATAAAAATAATGAAAATATTTCCAACACTTAAAAATATTGAAATTATCTTGAGGAGCACTTAGCTCTGCTCTGAGTCTTTACTTGTATCAAGTTAAAAAACATTAGTATTCATAAAAATAAAATATATTTTATATTTATTATAAGATCATTTAAAAATAGTAAAATATTTTTTTTAGAAAAAAAAAGCTTTCGCAACTTATTATTTATCTTTACTAATATAATATAATTTTTTTTGGCCAAATTGTACAAAGAGCATTTGAACTTTAGAGCTGTTCTTATCTTTTGAATATTCTTGCTATTTTAGAACAAAAATGAAAATTAAATTATAGATTTAATATTAAAATTCAATCTTACAATATAAGATTAAAATTTATAAACCAATTTCATTTTATTAGAAAACACACAATAAATAGTTGCAGTGTGAGTCTGGAGTAATTTTGGAGTTTACTAGATAGGAATTAAATCTACTTGTTAATCTGTCTTCTGGTTGAAATCTTTACGGATTTTTTTATTATTATAAATGTTTGTGATTAGTTGACTATTTTAAAAAAAATCAATATGCTAAATATACACAATCTATGCTTTAAAAAAAGCAATCAGTAATCTGTATCTTTTTGTGATTTCCATGTAGTTTTAATTATCCAAAAATTAAAAAAATGTATTTAATAAAAAATGAGAAATTATATAAAAATTATGCATTTCTAAATTTTAATTTTTTAGTTCAAAGTGCACACAGAGCATATATATATACTCACGCCCATATATATATATGTTTTCAACGTGTATACAAAGTTTGTATATACTTATCTAGAAAATTATATAACTTTACAAAACTAGCCAAAAAACAAAGTTTTTACTAAAATTCTCTACAAACATGGTTTCATTTATTAATAAATAGACCTCAAATAAAATTCAACAAGATAGGTATTATAAATCAACTTGATAGTATGTTTGAATTTCAGTATCTACATTAAGGCTTATATTTCACTTGTTTTATTATGAGTAGTTCACCAGGAATCATTACATTTGGTGTTAAAATCTTAATTAAAAATGGCTTTGGTTTCTTGCTCAACAGGAGTAGACATGACACTACTGAGGTTTCTTGCTCAACAGGAGTAGACATGACAATTCTGAGGTCAAAAACCTGCAAATCCACACAAACTTCATGTATTGAGAGAAGACACATTGAAAAATAGATCTTTGAAAAGAGATGGGAGATTGGAAAATTTGAAAAGAGTGTTGTGTATAAATAATATAGATGTTAAAGGATCAAGCAAAATGAGATGGGAGGGATGTGGGGAAGTAAGTAGTTGGAAATGTTAAGTTATTTTATTTATGTGGTGATAGATCAATTAATGGACTTGAAATTGTAAGTGGGAAGAGAATTTGGAATAGTGTGGCAAAGGTTGATGTTATTGATGATAGACTGATGATGATCCTAGGGGTTTGGTAATCATACAAATTTATATGCTGACTACTAGTCGTGATGATATTGAAATTGATTAAATATATGAGAAGATAGAGTAAATTATCCAATGGAATGATGCTGTGAGAAAATGTAAAGAAGGGAAAATTGTTGGAAATTATGATATTAGAAAAAGAAATGAAAGAGGTAGCCAGATTGTACAATTTTGTAAGGAGAATGGGTTTGTGATTATTATCACTTGTGTTAAAAGCCATATAAGAAGATTATATATATGGAAAACTTTAGGTGATAAAGAACATTACCAAATTAATTATATACTCATTTAGAACAGATACAAGAATGCTATTAGGGGTTGACATGCTTTGCTAGGTGCTGATATAAACTCAGATCATAATTTAATTTTTGCTGAATTGAAGTTGAGTTTAAAAATAATTAAAAGAGGGAAAGGATATGTAAGATGGGATGTAAATAAATTGGGAGAAATAAAACAAATAAAGCTTGGTAATAAAAATGATTGTTAAAAACGAAGAATATATTAATAGTTCTGATAAGTATTGGTATAGGATTAAAGAAGGATTCTTAAAAACAGCAAAAAATGAAATAGATTATTATTCAGGTAAGGAAAGCTAAATGACCTTGGATAACTGAAGATATGTTGGAATAGATAGAAGTACAGACTAGATGGAAAAATGTAAATACTGAGGAAGGTCAAAGTGCAAATAGAAATATTAATAATGAGCTGAGAAGAGAAACAAATTTAACAAAAGAAAAATGGTTGGAGCAAAAATGTAGAGAGATAGAAATACTTCAGCAGATGAACAGATATGATCTAGTATTTGGTAGAATAAGAAATCTCACTTGGAAGAAAAAGACATGGGTAGCAAATGAGATTGCAGATAAGAATGGAAAGAGATTAACTGATAGCAATAATATATTAAAAAGATGGAAAGAATACTTCAGTGTCTATTTAGAAGATAAGATAATATAATTAATTATGAACTTAAAAAATGAAGAAGATAATGAAATAGATGATAAAGATATGAACATATTGCCAGATTTAATAATAGTCAATTTCACTAATGAAGAACAGTAAGACTATCAGATTTGATGCAATACCTATAGAATTTTTGAAAAAAATGAGAGAATTTACTATGAAGGAAATAATTGGACTTTGCAATTTGATATATGACAGTGGAGTTTGGCCTGAAGATTTGTTAAGAACTATAATGATTCCAATTGCTAAAAAGAAGAAAGCTGTTAAATGTGAAGAGTACATATTTTTTAAGATTGTAACTCCATGCTTCTAAAGGTTTATTGAGGATTTTAACTCAAATAATTTGTGTGAAGGTAGAGTATTATATTGGTTTTCAGAGAGGGAAAAGTACAAGAGATGCTATTGGTCTTGTTAAAACAATTGCAGAGAATATATTGAAAGAAATAAAGAAAGTGGTATATATTTTATGGATTTGGAAAAAGCATTTGATTGAGTAGTCTGAAATAAATTTATGACCATCTTAAAAGATAAAGGAGTATTCTGGAAAGAGAGAAGATTGATTAGAAATATTTATATTAGACAAAGAAAATAATTAAATTGGGGAATAATGAGACTGATGAGGTGAATATAGAAAGTAGAGTTAGGCAAGGATGAAATATGTCACCTGTTCTTTTTAATATTTATTTAGAAGATATGCTAAATAATTATTTAGACTGTGGAGAAACAAATGCTGGAGATAGAATAATAAAATGTATAAGATTTGCAGATGATATGGCTCTTATAGCTGATGGACGAAAAGCGTCTTCAGAATATGTTGAATAAATTAAAAGATGGATATATGAAATATGAAAATATTTTGGGGATCTTTGAAGAGAGAATTGATAAAAATATTCATTAAATACTATGTGTGGAGTGTACTAACGTATGTAGTGAAACATGGTCAATGAGTACTAAAATTAGAAACAGATTGGAAGCCTTTGAGATGTGGACATGGAGAAGAATGGAAAACATCTTAATGAATAAAATAACAAATGAAGAAGTTCTGAAGTTTGATTGAATAAATCAGAGAGAGAAAGAAAAACTGGACTGGACAAGTATTAAGAAGAAATTATAGTTTAATGAAACATAGAATATTGAGTGGAAGTAAGAAAAAAAGATGAAAGAGATTCACATTGTTGGATGATATGAGTGGAAAAAGTTATGTGAAATTGAAGAGCTGGTTAATGAAGAAAATGGAATGGAAAAATGGATGAATTGATGATGGGACTATTCTCTGGACATCTATTTAACAGAATACTGTTGATGATGATTAAGGCTTTAATCATATGACATAAGTACTGCATTTAATCTTTATTTATTTATTTATCAGAGTATCCTGTTGGCTTCTCAACCACATAAAGTGTACTATGTTTAGAATGTTAAAATTGTCATCAATAAAATAATAAAATTGTTTATACAATATTTCATTTATAATTTTTTACAGAAACATTTCATTTGTATGTTTGTTCTGATTTACTGAATTACTTTATTTGTTGAAAATAATTTAATTTAGTTTTTAATGTATTTGCAATTTTTTTTGTGTCTTTTAGAATCATAAGAGACTGACTATTCTGTTATATAGTATCCATTGATTTTAGTAATTATAGTAATTTATGTAATCTGGAAAGAAAGTTGTTTTTTTATTGTTTTTTTACCTATCTCTTATCAAAGATCTACAAGTGCTTACATACATTATGGCTTTGGATCAAAACATTAAAATATTAGAATTTTTATTCTTTTGCTTTAAATAGTAAATTGTTTTGTATGGTTTAAAGCAGTGGTGGTGTGACAGACTCTAAAAGTTCCTGAATGACAGCAAAATATCTAAATTTCAGTGGTCTAATGTGACATGATGTTTCAAATGACTAGCTGTTTGACTGTTTAATGTCAACATAAAAATAAAATATAACTACTGAAGAGTACACCATTCAAATATATTTTTTTTCTAAATGTATTTTTTTTCTATTAAAAAAGAGTAGAAAGTTGTCAGCGGATTCCGTCTTGCATTGCCATTGATTCTACTCATTCCTTAAACTGTTACTTATGAGTTTGAAAGTGTATTTTAATATTTAATACAGTGTATCAGTCATTTGAAACAAAATTTTAAGTTTCTTTATAGTTAAAATGATAAAATAAATATATAATGCAGTATGTTATATATTTTAGATACTTTTTTTAAAAGATAGAATGATGGAGCTGGATGATTTCACCTAATTGAAGTAAAGAAAAATTCATTTTGGTCAATTGAATGGAACTATTATGCTCAATCTGTGTTCACATATCACATAATTGTCTGAACAACTAATATGCTATTATTCAGTTCTTTTTTATTAAATATAAATGGCTTTTTGAAACAATTGACAGTCATAGTTTTACTGTCTAATATATATATAATTAATTTGTGATGTAATTTTAAAATCAGTTTATGCTTTAAATAAAACGTTTTATGTAATACTTACACACAGATATATATATACAAAATATTGCCTTTTCAAAATATTCACGTACTACCTGATAATAAGTACAAGTTATCAAAGTTTGTGATAACATAAGGTGAGTATCAATTTTTTAGTAAATAATTTAATTTGTACATACATGTATACAAAAGACATATGTTGTTTGGGTAATGGCAAAATGGCTGAATCTAGAAATCAAAGTCTATGGATAATGGCTCACTTATTTAACTTTTGGTACTCAGTCATCTTATGAAGTCCCAAAAATCAAACAATTTGATTATCTATTTTTATATTCACAAAAGTAGAATAAATTCATACATCTCTTACTCTTTGCTTAGGCATTAATCCACATATTCTAAAAAAAAATATATTAAACTTACATTATTTTTCAACCAAAAAATCAATTTTGTTAAAGAAAATATATTTTTGAGATTGGTAATTTTTAAAAGAATTCTATTGTAAAATTTAACAAATAAAAGAAAAAAAATTGATTGCTATTTCTATTTTAAAAGTTTCAATTCTTACTACTTTATACTGAAGAAGATTGTTCACAAAATATAATTACTAAGATTTACTAAGATGTATGATCGTACATATTGTGCTTTCATTTAAAAGATAATTAGATATTTTACGATGAAAAACTAGATTTTTTTTTTGATTTACATTTAAGAGACGACATAATATATTCATTACATGTTTTAAAAGTTACTTGAATTTTAAATTTTAATTACAACCAAGTCTGTTTTTTAAAAAATATAAATTAAAATATAAGCGTGGCATAGAACAGTTTCTAATAAAGTGTCTATGTTTGTGCATGTTTTTGTATATATACATTTGTTTGCAATATATGTGTACATAAATAGGCTTTCCTTTTTAAAGGATAATAAAATAAAGTCATATATTGAAAATTTAATAATACATATTAAATGGTAAAAGATGTATTCGAAATAATATTAATTAAACTATACCATTTTCTTTAATTTTTAGCCAAATTTTTTCATTAGTTTAAGCGTAATAAGAAATTGGTCTAGAAATTTAGTTAAGTAGTTGATGTAATTTAAATGAATATTCATAGTAATCTTAGTAGAAATTGGAAAAATTATTTTTTAAAAAAATTACAATCTCAATTTGGATATTATTATTGGATTTGGAAGATTTTTAATTTGGCAACTTAGAATATACATATTTAGCACTAATTTATATGTCAATTACTCTCCTTTCTTTCAAATTGGAATGTTCACATTTGGATTCAAGACTACATTACCATCAAAAGGGCCATCATACATGATGAAAAAGATTGTGATTTATTAATTGAAAACATATAGAAAATCTTCAATTGCATTATGAATGTTTTCTGATTAATTATTTACATGTATAACATACACATATGTTACATATATTACCCAAATGTTATGATGTCACTCAATCACTTATTTTTTATTTTATTGATTTTAAAAAAATATTTCATATATTCAATCATGATTAAAGCAGAAATGTATCCACTCATTTTATAAAATATATTACTTTTAAATTTTCACATAGAAATTGTTGTCAACATTTTATATGGAATACTACAGCTGTGAGTTCACATGTATTCTTTAAATATCTTAAAAAAATAATTCTGACCATAGCACTTTAGAAGTATGACTTATTCACAATAGTAAAAGTCACTTTATATTACAATTATAATTTTTATGTTACTATCAGTATATTGACTTTAAAGTAAACTCTGTATTCTCTAGCAAATAAGATATGCAATGTACCTACACCTATTGGATGATTAATTGAATTGGAGGTGGGACATCTAATCTAAAAAGAGAATGCCTCACTATGTTTGTAAGCAGTAAAATTTTTAGAGTTTACTTGATTTACATTTGAATTTCAGGTTGTGATGGTAGTAGACAGATAGATACATTAACCTTTATGTCATAAGATTGTTTTTGTAAATACTTTGTTTAAATATTATGCATGAAGGCTAACCTACATTTAAAATTTTTCATTTATTGTCAAATGCACTGACAACATTCCCAGTATTTATCATTATTACTTTTGATTTTTCATCATTAAATTTAATCCTCATCTCTTTACCACTTCTGTGCATGCCTTCAGCATAACTTCCATATCTTCCCTAAAGAAGTTGATAATACATATACTCCTTTGCCATCTATTAATGGTACCTCTATCCCTTTTCCTAGTTTTTCTATTGTTCTCTCCATTTCTCTCAAATACAACAAAAACAAAATGGGTCACATAGGGCATTTTTGCCTTAGTCCCACTCCATTTTTAACTTTAACTGATTCTATATTTCCTAATTGATACACGTAATAACCTTCATCCATTCCCAAATTTACTAAACATATCCATAATATATTTCTCTTTACACTATCATATGCCTTTTCTTGATGTATAAATACCATATATAATTGTCTACCTGTATTTCTGTTCATATCTTTAAATTGGGTGACTATAAATAAACTATCTCCTATATACCTATCCTATTGCAAACCTCCTTGTATTTCTCTCACTATATTATTTTCTTCCATCCATTTTGTGACTGTTCCAGCCACCATATATGTGGCCACTTTATATAACACTGACACTACCACTATCTTTCTATAATTGCTTAGCTTTCTGTGATTTTTACTTTTTCCTTTAAATAATAACTTTACTCTTATATTATTCCAACTATCTGGAAATTCTATCTTCTGTACCATCTTATTAAAACATGATAATAGATTTAATTTTGCCTTATTCCCCAAATTCATCACCATCTCTGTTGCGCATCCATCTGAATCTTTTGTCTTTCCACTTTTCAATTTCTTCCCTGCCTCATTTAATTCATTTTTTGTATCTGGATATTAGGCTCTAATGCAACCCTTTAGCAATCACCAAATAGACAAAAGGTTGCTATTGGAGGGCTCCACTAGATCCTAAGATTTAGATGCAGTGCTTTCCAATCCAAGGCTTTTCACTGATCAAATCCACAAATTAAAAACAAATTAGGTATATTGGATGAGTACGCACTAGATAGGAATTTTATGCACAAATTTTTGCATCCATTGATTACTAAGGCATGCACTTGGAGGCACTACTGTATGGAGAGTTTGCTACTATCATTTTCATTGAAGATGGATAAAATGAAATGAATTTTCCAAACATTTATATCTATTAGACATTTGCTACTTCATTTAACTTAAGTTTTCATATACCACCTGCAACCAATAGACTTATTAATAATTTCAAAGATCAGATAACATCTGAGCAACCCCCTCTGGAAGTTTACAAAACCACATGCCTCCAGAATAGATGCAAAACAATCTATTATGGGGAACCTCGTGTCACTCTCTGAATATAACATATTTTTTCAGCACCAACGGTCTACTGGCCATGTGCTTGAACCCGCATTGACAGAAATACTTTGCATGGAGTGGAACAATGTAAAACATAAGGTAAGAGAGGCATGCTTTATAGCAGATGATACCAACACCATCAATCTGAAGGAATCCTGCTTTTCCATTTCTAAAAAATGGGCCATTTAAAGACATTGCACAAAATTGCATACACTAAGTTTATAACAATGTTTTACCATCACTTCCATTATATGCTATGATTATGGGAACTAAATGTTCCTGAAAGTGCTTAACCTTTATATTTAGTTTATTATTAATATAGCTTCACGTTTTATGCATTTTAGCACAATATAAACATTACTTTGTTACATGTGAAGTATAATTAATTATTTAATGAAAACTATTTAAAAAAATATAGTGAAGATGACAAATTGTGGACCTGCAAAACTTATTATAGATTATTACACTTCTGTGTATCATTATTTTCAAACACTGATTAAGATGAATACCTCTATTCTAAAGTAATTTGTTGTTGAGAGGATTTTTAATGTGTTTAAGGTACGAAATGTTATTTATAATTACATATCTTTACAAGCATTCAAAGTATGTTTATATTATTGTGGCATACTCTCTCTATATAAATAAACTAGCTTTAAATATGCAGGTGGTAAAATAAATTGGATTAAAATGGTAGTAATATGGCTAGGTTCAAATGCCATTTACCTAAACTTAATATGGAACATACATACACACATGTAAATAAAATATCCATGATTGTACATAAACAAATTGTCATTAATATTTTTCGTGCTTATGTTTATATATATATATGATTTTATTCAAAGTAATTAAAAAAAACAAATAATTAAATGTTTTTTGGCTTCTAGAGTCGCAACAATCTAATCAATACTTCACTTGTAGAATTCACTTTCTTTTTAGAACAAAACTATTCATGCTAATGGAATGAAACTACTGAAAAATTTAGAATATTTATACTAATGGTTCATTAATTTATTACAAATGTTTGATCAGTGTAATTTAAAATTATTGAACCAAATAGTCATTGCATATTATTTATTCAACTAAAACAATAATTTAAATATCTTGAAAATAGATATTTTGGTTGAATAATCATTATAAAAACTATTGATATTATTTATGTTTAGAATCTTTAAAATTTCTGCTTCCTGTTTGAAATAATAAACTTACAAATTTTGAAATGTTAACTGATTATTTATTTAATCGATGTGTTTTTATGTGTGTTTAATAGAAACTTAAAAAAAACAACAACAAAGAAACAAATGTCTTAAATTTAATTCTATTTAAATTTTTTATGCAGTAGCGCTTTCTTATTCAGGACTCGCACTCATTGTTCAAAAAAAAAAAAAACAAAAAAAAAAAATTAGAATATCTCAAATTCGAATTCATAGATTTTTATGTGATTAGCATCGTGAATTATCTTGCAGCCAACTATTTTCTTATATTGCCTATTCACTGCAGTGCTCAGTCACATGATCATTTAAAAAAATGGTAAAAGAAGCATTATTTTATAGTTGTTATATGATTGAAAGAAATTAGTTATAAAATTTTGCTTAAATTTTCCAAATTAATGATAATAATAACAAGCCTTAAGGAGATATGAAGTGCTTTATTTAGGGGATAAAATAAAAATAATTGACTTCGCAATGAAAGAAAAAATACTTCGTGCATACATTCACTATCTACTCTCTCACTTAGATTTGAGTGTAGACATATATGAATATGTTCTTTTTCAATTAATCACTATTTATTATCTATTTTGAAAGTACATTATTCTATATTAGTTAATGTCTTGATGTGCTTAATTTCAAGTTAAACTAATCATATGTATGTGTATGATATATATTATTTAATATTCCCTGTTATCGTGGTAAATAGTATCTTCATAAAGACTTGGTATCACATGGCTATGAATACAGAACTAGCACGACTATTAAAATATTGGGAAATTGGTTACATTGATTAGCCAGCTTGATTAACTTGATCTTGAATGTTAATCCGTTGTAAAGATTATAGTTAAAATGCTAAAGTAATTTCATTATTAACATATTTTGAGACAATATCTAAAAAAAGACAATCTAATAATCTAAATCAAGTTGTAAGAAGAAAAATTATTTAGTTTTGTTTTCCAATATTATCATACTTAAACCATTAAACACCAGATGATCACTATTTCTTATGATAGCACATAACTGTTATTAAAACAGGCAAAACTTTCCATACAGTAGTGCCACTCAGTGCCAACCAGAGTAATCAATGGATGCCAGAAGGCTTGTGCATAAAATCCCCATCTAGTGCCTACTCATCCAATATCCCCAGATTAGTTTCTGGCTTGTGACCTTTGTCAGTGAGGAGCTTTGGAGCTGAGAACACTGCACATAGATCTTAGGACCTTATGCAACCCCCCAGCAGCCATCATTTATCTCTACTTAACTACAAAACTATGAGAATAAAATTGAAAACACAATAATATTTTCAATCTAAGCCAATAGCTTATTGTGTTTTCAATTTTATTCTTATAGTTTTGTAATTAAGTAGAGATAAAAGGTGGCTGCTGGAGAGTTGCATTAGATCCTTAAGATGTAGGTGCAGTGCTCTCAGATCCAAAGCTCCTCACTGTCGAAGGCCACTAGCCAGAAACTAGTTTGGGGATATTGGATGATTAGACACTAGATGGGGATTTTATGCACAAGCCTTCTGGTGTCCATTGATTACTCTGGTTGGCACTGAGTGGCATTACTATATGGAGAGTTTTGCCTGTTTTAATATTATCATACTTCTTGAACCTATGTGAGTTTGAGGTCAAAATCAATATTGTAATATTCATCCAAATATATTCCAGTTTTTGTCTGACAAAAAAAACCTAAATCTTAAATAACCCAGTCTATCTTTTATTTTCTTCCTTATTCATTTGTAATTCAATAAAATAGGGAAGGTCCACTATGCAGGAAAGATTATAAAATTATAACTCCACAGATTTACAGCTTAGCATTGTTTTTCACTAGGCCTTCCCTATGTTATTAAATTTTAATGTATGAAAATACACAAAAAATTAAAAATATTGGTCCAACAGAAGTCAGTTTTCTTGTTTAATAATTCCTGTGATGCATTAGATTAGTCTCAAATGAAGAATTAACTAAAAAAAATCAAAAATTGAGCCAAGTTGCCCACCTTAGTATTTTCTGATATTACTGCCATTTAATTTTAAAAAGTACATTCTGATGACAGTCAGATGAATCAATTTTACAATATGCCAAACTTATACAGATAAATCATATTTGTCAACTCCATTATCAAAGGATTTTCAAACTAATCTTTATTAAATACACTCATACTAAGATATTTATATTCTAATTATTATCTAGCTAAACTTTGAATATGAACTTCCTTTGGTCAATTTGTTTTACCTGGTTATCATTATTAGCTTAGAAGATCTTGCTCTTTATAGAATATTCTATATAACAAAAGCAGTTATATCTCTAATTTAATTGTCACTAAAGTAGAATTTGAGGGAAATTTTGAAAATATCTTTTTATAAATATCCATTCAAGAAATAGTGTTTTTTTTATTTTTTTTTAAAATCTAGTTCAACACTAACACTTTTTCAGAATATTGCCCGATTTTTATGCAACAAGATGAAACTTTTAAGGGTCAACTTTTATCATATTTTTTTTTCATAATTTACAATGATTCTCTACAACATGAGATAATACATGTGAGGATTTTATTATTCTTTTATTGGAAAGTAATGAATATATTTTCTTTGTTCTATGTGTTATAAAACAAAAAGTATAAGAAATATTCCTTTACTTCAATGTATTGTAAAATATTTGTCTTATCCTGGATGACCCTATCCACAATATTTTTTATATATTTTATCAAAGTTCCACAGTATACTTATAACCATATGTTATGAAAAACAGTTTTTCTATAAATAATATCAATAATGGTATTGCTACATTTGAAGATGCTAAACCTTATAATATGTTAATACTTCATTAATGCAAGAATAATTAACATCATCATTAGTAAATAAATTAATGGTTATTTTAATGAGTATGATATCACTTATCAGGTGGATTACTAATATCAACAAAGCCACTTCTCTATAATTTTGGGGAAAAATACTGATCTTGTAGCATATAAAATTCTCAGAAGATAAGAGTTCATTAAGTGTTCCAATTTTCTTTTTTATTCAGATTGAGCCTGACTTACAGTATAATTGATATATTTTTCATCAATGATGTAGAATAATATAATTTACAATAAACTATATACTTTTGCATTGCACAATATTTATACTTGGAGTGGCACTTTCTGAAAGAGCAATTAAACTCATGGCTTATTGCTCAATTCCTCATTAATAAAACATAAGAATTGTATTTTAAGCTGTTTTTTAACTGTTACATTTCTAAATGAACCCTGATTCTATTTTTTTTCTATTTTTGACTGATCATGCAAACTATGCAGTAATCAAGAAACATTTGAAGATCTGACATTTTTTCAATATCATAAGAAATAATTTCTGAAAAGAAATAAGCAAATCATATATTTGATTTTTATAAGAATAAAATCAGATTTTTTTTTTTCATGTTTATGATAGTACAATGCCAGATTAAATTTTGATAAATGAGAATACATTATTATCTCTAACTTTGTTGGTTAATGATACTGAATATATTGCAAAGTCTTGAAATATGTATCAAAAAATGAAAACATGTAAGCAGTCATCCTCCTTGGTATATGTCTATCACTTTAAAATGATCTAATGTAAATAGTGGTATAGTGACTTATTTCTTTAAATGAAAATTAAATATAGAGAAAACACAAAACTATACTCATTTTTCTTAAAAGAATATGAGTTGCCAATTTATCAATCTCATTTTAGCTTAATAATTCTGAAAATATAAATATATATTTCACAGAACTTGTTATTATCCTCAGCATTATGGAGTTAATTTATATAGTAGGATATTTTATTTTTTATATAAATCAATTACTTGTTAATATTATTTATATTTTTATTAATATTATTTTCTTTGAGTTTTTACATTTTTTACATTATCATTAATAACAAAAGTAATTGCATTTTGTTCAGAGAACTAATAACATTTTATTTTTTTATTAATTTATTGTAGCTTGTTCATAAAGAACTGAGTGACTGCTGTTGCTAATGATTTAAGAGATTTCTTTTGGGGGTTATGTTATGTAATAGTTTTCTCTTTATTTTCACATTATAATATACAATAGGATTGATTGAGAAAATTAGAAATAAAAAAAGAAATTTGATTGGACATATATTAAGAAGAAAGTTTACTTTAATGAAAGATGTTTTGGAGGAAATAGTTAGTGGAAGCAAGAAGAAAGGATAGAAAAGATTAATAATGTGGGATGATATAAGAGATGAGAAAAGTAATGAGGAGTTGAAATGCTGGGCAATAAAGACAGTGGAGTGGAAAAATGGATGAATTGGTTATATTGACTATTCTCTGGACCTGTCCATGGGGCAGAATACTATTGATGAGTATACAGTAAAAAAGCATTAAATATATAATTTTTATTCATTTCTTCATAGTTTAAATCATTAGTTTTTAACTTTAATAGCAATAAAGTGATTTATTGCTATGATTTTATCAAGTTTTTCTCTTGGGTATACATTTATGGCAGATATGATCACTTTGATTTATCAGCTTAGTTCTAGTATAGATTTTATCAATATTGAAGTGTAACAATTTATCTGAAATTTATACTGATCTCATTTCTTTGTTTTTATTTTTTTTAAATCAGTGATTGAATTTGAAATTTTATTTATTAGAAAATAAATTTAATGGTAATTTAACTGCTCACTATGTTACTTTTTGATAGCTGTGCTTTAGAAGACTATTTCTGTATTAATGATATAATAAGTGTATTTTGAAGATACATATGTATTAGTAAAATAATTCTTAAATCGGTATTCTTTCTTTTATATTTGCATTCATGGCAGTTTCATTCATTGATAGCCCATGGTAGGTTGACAGACGTTTTTGTTTTTATTTTGAAGAGAGACAATTTTGATGTAATTCTTAGAGTCGTGCTTGGGAGTTACTTTCTTTATGAGGCCATTGTGTATAAAATGAATCTGTGGAGTGAGAATATTGATTACATTGCATTAAATTTATTTTTTAAAACAATGATAAATTCTCAATATCTGATGAAGTCAAAATATATTTCTATAAAAATGTTTTGGTAATTACATGAGTAATATTTCTTCTTATTGATCTTTGTTCAACCTCATGAATGTTACATTTATTATTGCACTGATTAAATCTGTCATCTTATTGCTGAAGATTGTTTTGTTTTGCCTGTCAACATCTTTAATATTATATATTTAAATCATTTTGTATGATGGCTAAAGTAAATCAATTTCAACTAGTCATTATAATTCAAACTAAAGTTCAGATCTAGTTGGATTTATTTATTTATTAAATTTCTTTATTGTTCATGATATTAATTTAAAAATATTTGATTGTATTGGACCAAAAACATTAATATTCATCATCTTTGTCAAATTATCACATCCATATAGGGTCATAGAAAATACTATAGCTTAAAAAGTTTGAATTTTTATTTTTAAAGATATATATTTATATTTGTGAATATTTTTTTAATCTTTTAGTGCAATTTATTATGTTGCAAGTCTGTACTGAATGTTTTGGAAACTAAGGAACCTGAACCATCAATATTATGCTAATCAAAGCTAATTGATATTTATAATTATAGTAGCTTAAATTCCATATTTTGATTTTGTCTTCTTTTTTAAAACAAATATCTTCAGATCTTCTTTATTATCATCTAAAAGTATGGTGATTTTATCATATGTAAATTTGTCAATAGTTTCAATCTGAAATACATTTTATTCACTTAATCTTACTCTTTTAATTACATATTCAATATAAAACTCAAGTAGATAGGGTGGAAATATATGGATCTATCCAACTTCTTTGCCATTTGAAAGCTGTCTATTTTTTCATAGCCTTCTAAAATGTGGCTTCTGGTTTTATATAATGATTTATTATAAGAACAACAAAACACTTTTGTATATTCACATTTCTAAGATCAATCTATAAGTTAATATGGACAAATAAGACAAAAGTTTTGTACTCATTCAAACACATATTGATTTCTTTTTAGTATTTTTAGTATTATTAATTCTCAAGAATAAATGAAAAATAATGTCTTTTTAATTTTTTTTAAAAATTAGTTTGTACATCTAGGAAATCTCTTTGAATTTAGGATTTAATTTTCAGCATAATTTTACTAGCATATATGGTATGATAGCACATATATTATTTCAATACTTTTTTTATTTAGGAATATGAATTACAAAATTTAATGGATATTTGTGCTTATTCTTAAAATTATTTGAGTGGTCTCTGTTGATATTTTTGCAGTAAAGCATATCTATACATTTCTTCTATCTCTAATCTTTATTAATTTAAATATAATCAGTTCAATGATGTTTTTAACCATCACATTCAAGATTGAAAAAAAAATATATATATTTTTTGCCTTTTAAATTCTGTGAAACCTTGTGTTTGTTTTCTTAAATTTGTTTCCAATTTTAAACATAACAGTGATGTTGTTTTTTATCATTGTTTAAAGTTATGGAATGATTTTAGCTTGTCATATAAATTTTTATCTTTTTTAAAAAGTAAATTGTATTATTTTTATCACTTAGTACCAGAATCTAACACTAAAGTATAATTGATAAAAAATATTTATCAGTCTACAGTCTATGCTATTTTTAATGCACATTTTATTTTAGTAAATAGTACTATATATTGTAATTTTAGAGTGTTTTTAGAAAGTTTTTATTTTTTATTTTGTTATATGCAACACTTTAATCATACAATGAAATAATATTTTAGAATTGCAAAGGCTGGTTGGATATGCATGCTATGCCAAAACCTTAATTCTGCTATAGAATTGACAAATATGCATTAATATTTTTGTCAATAGAACAATTTTTTGTCTTTAGATTAAATTAATTTTTATTGTTAAATAGCTATTAGATGCAAAGTAGTTGTATTATATTGCAGGCAATGTTAGAGTCATTAGATATTAAATAGTAATATAGATTAAGACCATAGTTATATTGTTTATCAAATTTATACTATTAAATTATCATAGAGATTCCTTTTTTTAAATTGAAAATTTAATATTATTCTAAAGTCTCTTTCTAATCAGACTCTTCTAAACAGTCTGTATAAAGAAATTTAATAAATAACTCTGAATGTTTAACTCTTACTCATGTCTCTACCATAAACCCTATATATTATAGTAGAAAGATTTGGTTTATATCTAACTGTATCTAATACCCCCCCTCATTATTCATTGTTTATTTTAAAAAATATTGTGTTTTATTTAATAATACATTGTATTTGTTTCTTTTTTTAGTGATGTAATCCTATTTTCTGTATTATTTTTCATACTCATTTTTTTTTGTATGCAAATATTTTTTTGTTCATTGACTCAACTTTATATTTCTCCTTCCTTTCTGTAGCAGTTACTAATCTAATTCCTTTTTCACTTCTCTATGTGCATATACACAAATTAAGTTAATATAGTTATGCATTTTCAGCATATTGGCATATCAGTTATATATATATTCTGAGAGATTAATTCATTGACATAAAGGTTGATTCAAGAGCAAAAAGTTTCTGGATTGATTCTCAGCTAGGGTGAAAGACAACTCAATTTAATTAATTGAATACTAATATTAAGTTCAATCTGCCATTTCATGTGTCAAGGTCACACGACCTTCCAGGTAGCTACCATAATTAAGAATCCTATTTCGTCTGGTGAAGTGATAGAGAGCAGACTCTGGAGCCTACAGTTTATTTATCGCGGACTAGCTCTCTCACTTCCGTGTTCGAGCTCGAACTTCTTATAAAGCCATTAAGTTTTTTTTTTTTTTATTAAAATAAATCTTTTTTTATTTATTCCCACAGCGTGTTTTTATTCTCAAAAAAATTTATTAATATTACGTAAATACATATATATTATTTTTTCACTTCATACATACATCTCCCCATGCATATATATACATTTACACATACTCTGGTTAAAACTCGTAAGTTATATTTAAATTCTTTTATTATTCTATAGATGTTTAGCTTTATAATTGTTTCTTTTAAAAAGATGTGAACTGAGATGTTTTGTTTTATATAAAGAATTAATGGAATGCCTGTGGTAAACAAGAAGTTAAGCTGCAATAAAGTCTGCTGAAATCAGGCCGCCTGTCAAGCTTATATTATTAATAAGTGTTGAGATAAGAGTGGTTAATGAGATCTATGTTACAAGACCTTGATTCTGATAAGAAGGTCTATGGTGGAATGATTTACTATACCTCCCCCTATCAAAGCTGTAGTAACATTTAGATCAATTAACGTTTCATAATGTTCCTGTTATCAACCAAGATATTCAAGAGACTAGCTGAATGCAGACATTAATCTATGCTTCATTTCTTTCCCCCTTCTCCCTGTTTTTGTTTCTGGCTCAGCCTGATATTGCAGCATTATTGTAACTTATTTCCTTCTTTTTGTACAGAACTACCTCATTCCGATATTGTGAATAATGGTTCACAATGATACTATCTCTTACTTCATGATCTTCTATCTTTTTGTCTGTATTACAAAACATCTATCCCAGAAAAATGTCTGCAAGATTTTCCTTTTTTTTCCTCTAAGAAAAAAAAAACATTGAGAAATTTATTGTTATTGCAAACTCGGTCCATCAGGCATGATTAACCCTGCCATAAAAATCTAATGACACATGCATCTCGTTTTCATGATTTTTTCCAATTGGAAAGAAGAAAAAAATATACCTAACATCTGCAATCACTGCATCCATCTAATTTGTAACAGGGCTTGTGAAATGGCTTTTCTCTGTTTCAATTAAGCATGCAAATTCAGTTTACTTAAGTAGAAAAAGATCTTAGCAAAATGGTTGACTAGATGTTTGTGAAAAGGCAGCTAGTGTAAATTTTATATGAGAAAAAACCCCCACTATATATACTATTTATAATTAATAAATTTGTTTTGTTAATTAAATCAATTAATTATATAATAAAAAATGCAATTAATTATTCAAATGAACATTTGTTAATAACGTTTCTTTTTTAAGATGTATTCACTATCTTTCTACATATTAAAATAAAAGAAAATCGTTAAGCTTATGATAACGTGATTAGCAAATGGCATATATTTATAATTGTAGTTTTACTCTTTAATGAATAAATATCACTATCCTAAAGTATTTCATTGTACATCTAATTGTCATGATATTTCTACACCAAATTGATTTTAAAAAATACAAATATGTGTGTACATATATATGAATGTTGATTTATATACGAATAGTTATTATTTCTGTATTCTGAAGAATCAGTTATCTGTTGCTTACATGCTTTAGTACATTGACAGATGAAAGATTTGAGTATCAAAGATTTTTAGATTGAAGTTCATTCAGTCTCTCTGATGCTCAAATACCACAAGATTACCCAAACAACAAATTCTTCAATTATTTTAATTGTACAATATTATTACTTGCTAAGGTGCAGAGATTAAGCTTTTTTAATAACTGTGCATTGTTCTCTTTCCCGCCACATCACATCGTTTTTTTATTCGTTTTTTTTTTTTTGATTAGGATGAAAAGCAAAAGTGATACATATTGACAAACAATAGTATCTGGAAATTTTTATATACAAAGTAAAATTGAGATTTTATAATTCAAAACTTTTCATAGCTCTTATTTATTAAATATGTGTGAATCATCATCATCATCATTATCAACCATTATCAATCCACTGCAGGATGAAGGTCTCTCCAAGTTTAATCCATCTTCTCCGATCTTTAGCTTCTCTTCTCCACATCACCCCTACACATTTTCTTATTTCATCCATCCATCTTACATGTGGTCTCCTTCTGGGTCTTTTACAATCTCTTGGAATCCAGTTTAAAATTTCAATTGTCCATCTATTATCATCTCTTCTAGCAATATGTCCAGCCCAACTCCACTTCAATCTTTTAATTTTTTCAATGAGGTCAGTAACACCTGTTTGTACCCATACATTGCATTTTCGATCTCTTCTTGTTACTCCCAACATACATCTCTCCATACTTCTTTGAGTGGTCTGAAGTCTCTGTATTGATCTTCTATTAAGTGTCCAAGTCTCAGATCCATAAGTAAGAACTGGTAAAACACATTTGTTAAAAACCTTTCTTTTCAAACACATAGGCATATTTCCTTTTAATATCAAGTTATTTCTACCAAAAGCACTCCAACCAAGTTTAATTCTATGATTAATTTCCTCTATTATGTTTCCATCTGTATTAATAATCTGACCAAGGTATTTGTAACTCTTAACTTCTTCTAATTCATCATAATCAATCTTTATTTTCATATTTTGAGCAAATCGATTAAACATTACTTTAGTCTTTTTAACATTTATCTTTAGTCCTACTTTCCTACTTTCATCTGATAACTCCTGCAACATTTCCTGCAGCTCGGAAGCATTATTTGCAAAAACAACTACATCATCTGCGAAATCTAAATGACTTAAATAATCTCCATTTACTTTCACTCCTTTAGTTTCCCATTTTAATCCACAAAATACTTCTTGCAGCACTGCTGTAAAAAGTTTTGGAGATATGGAGTCACCTTGTCTTACACCTTTCTCAATGTTGACTTTCCCAGTATCATTATGTAATCTAATTGTTGCTGTTGCATTTTTATAAATATTCTTTAAAATATGACAATATCCTGGATCTATACCTTGATGATCCAATGCTTTAATCACTGAAGAAATGTTTATAGAATCAAATGCCTTTTCATAATCTACAAATCCAAAACATAATGACAACTCATATTCATTTGTCCTTTCTATAACTTCTCTCAATACTTGAATATGATCTACTGTACTAAAACCACTTTTAAATCCAGCTTGTTCTCTTGGTTGGTGAAAATCCAAGGTTCTCTGTAGACGAGTTGTAATTATCTTGGTAAAAATTTTATATAAAACTGATAAAAGGCTGATAGGTCTGTAATTTCTAATATCTTCTTTATCACCTTTTTTAAATATTAATATTATTACTGCATTCTTCCAATCATCCGGTACATCTTTATCATTTAGACATTTGGTATATAACTTTGCTAATATTTTTTCTGTTTCTTCACCTGCTTCTTTTAATATATCAATTATAATTCCATCATTACCTGGAGCCTTTCCTTTTTTCATACATTTAATTGCATTTCTCACTTCTTCATTTAAAATTCTGGGCAATTCGGAAGATGTAATAGATATAGGAGGTACTTGTTCTTTATTACTATATAATTCTTGATAAAAATCTTCTACCAATTTCATAATGTCATCCCTCTTTTTAGTAATAATTCCATCTTTTTCCCTTATTGCAGATATAAATTTCCTACCAATACCAAAATGTTGTTTTACATTCTTAAGACTTTTATTTTCTTCTACAGCTTTTCTTGCTAGTTCACAGTTATACTTTCTTATATCATTTTCAACTCTTTTCCGCACCATTTTACAAAATTCGAGATATTCAATTCTTTTTAATGCATCATTCTTGCATATCTTCATATTCCTTCTTTTCTTCATAAGTTCTCTAGTCTCAGTAGAAATTTTATTAGTCAATTGCTGCTTTTTTCTACCAGCTATCTTTGTTGCAGTTTTTAAAAGTGTATCACGTGTGCTCTTATTTTCATATTAATTTCATTCAAATCTGAATCATATTCAAAATCTACTAATACTTGAAACCGATTTGTAAGTTGTAATTTAAATTCATTAGAATAATTCTGAAGATTAGGAATATCAACTGTAAATATAGTTTTTCTTAATAATTTTTGTCTCTCTAGTTTTACATTAACATGTATCTTACCCCTTACTAATCGATGATCACTTCCTGTGTTAAATTTATTAAGAACATTACAATCTTGAAATATGTATTTCCTGTTAGTCAAAATATAATCCAATTCTGCTGTACCTTCATTTGGATGCTTCCATGTCCATTTCCTTCTAACATTTTTCTCAAAAAAAGAATTCATAATATAAAGTTTTTCCTTCTCTGCAAACTCCACAAGTCTATGTCCTCTCTCATTTCTATTACCATAACCAAAATTACCTACAACACTTTCATCTTTCATTTGTTTACCAATTCTAGCATTAAAATCTCCCATAACAATTTTAAAATGTTGTTTACTCTGATCAAAAGCCTTTTGTACATCCATATAAAAATCTTCTACTACTTCATCACTGTGAGAACTTGTTGGGGCATAAACCTGAATTATCTGCATTTGATATCTGCTATTAAGTTGTATAACTAATCTTGCCACTCTGTCTGATACACCATCAATCTCCACAATATTGTTCTTCCACTTTTTATTTATAATGAATCCTACTCCACTTGTATTTCCAATATTTGTGCCTTTATAATAGAGCATATGTCCACTTTTTAAATCAATTGTCTCTTCACCTTTTCTTCTAACTTCACAAAGTCCAATAATATCCCATTTAATATAAGAGAGTTCTTCTTCTAATTCTTGCAATCTTCCTTCACTTGAAAGTGATCTGCAGTTGTAAGTACCTAAATAAAAAGTCATCATCAAATGGCAGCCTAGGTCCGCCTCCAGGATATTCTTAGCACCCTCCGCCTTTGGCCACTAACCGCTGCCTTGGTTGGTGACTTTACAGCCTCCTGGGATTAAGGGCCATGCTTTATTTTTGTCTGTCATAATTGTATAATTGGGAAAAATCTTTATCATTTACACAAACATTTATTCTGCCTTATCAGGCACTGAGAAGAAAGACCATGGTGTTTCTTGATCTTAAACTCAGAGGTAAAAAGCCAATAAACTCACCACGCTGGCTAATGCGTGTTGGTGAGCAGCCCATCCATGTTCGTATACTATATGAATAAACATATAGTAATAACATCTGCAACGACAAGAACGTATGGAGTGGACATTAGGAATTTGCCCTGCTCGGTTCCTTTAAAGCCTCCAAGAGGAATCAAAGGGTCTCCTTTCAGTTAATAGCAAACTCCTTTCTGCAGCCTATGTGTGAATATATATGTATAATTTTAAAATATTATAGTAATTATGTATGTTTGAAAGGACAGAAATAATATGACTTTAATTTGAAATTAAAACAAGTGAAAATGTCTTTAGAATCATAGTTTAAAATTTCTTATATCTTAAGAAAATTTTCAGATGCTAGATGTAAAAAAAAATAATTGATATTTGTTTTGCATAAAATTAATATTTCTGTTCAATGTATGATCTTCTAAAGTTAAAACATTCATGACCATTTTCATTATGCTGTATGCAATGTGACTTTATATTAAAAACATGTAATTTCATCAGCGTCATGTATTTTGGAAAATTCAGAGCTATTATAATTAACCAAATAACAGATGAAACTGATTTATACAGGTATGCAGAGAAGTGCTTGCAATCAATGAAAAGTCAAAAGTGAGTATTCATAATTGTCTTGATGAAGCATTATTTTCAACAATATTCCTGCATATATTATTTAATGCAGTAAAAAGAATGGAGAGCAAGAAATACTTTTATGTTATTTCTTTATTTAAAAAAAAAAAAAAAACTATTTAGAAAGGGTTGTATCAATTATATGATATGTCAGTGATAAAAGCAATAAAATAATATTTATATAGATCTTATTTCAGAAGAAAAAAACAAGCAAATATTCTGGGGAAATGAAAATAATAGTAATAACTTTTAGCTTTATAATAAAATCTATATACAGTATTCCAAACTAAGATCAGCAGTTTAATGATAAATTAATCCAAACACATTTTACTAGACAATCTTTTTTTCCTCCCATTGTCAGAATTTTTAAAATAAAGTGTGATGATTTTACTTGCATCTTATTAAAGTTTATGTTATTGTTTTAAAATTGAGATGGTGAAATAATTTTCTTTATGAGTTTAGCAAGCAGTGACAAACTATCATTAAGGGTGATCAAGTGTTATGTCTTGATTACAATATTTTGTTTTTATTTACTCTATCTACTAGATAATATGCATATATACATACAGCATATAAACTATAAATTAATAAATACTTTATTTATTTTCATCACACTTTTCATGAGGGGAGGGATTCTCATCAGCTCAGTCAGTTTTTATTTACCTGTTTTGTTATCATTGTTATAAATCTGACAAAAGTATACACTTCTCCTTCCTACTTAACTAGGATTTTGACTTTCATTCTCTTTATTTTTATTTTAATGGTATATCATATCTGTTATTATTACAGAATCAGAAATTTAATTGCAAGTAATAAATCATTGTAAAACATTTAAAAATACTGCAAAGTAGAAAATATTCTTGCAGACAGTCTATTAGATACAATATTTATAAAAATATGCTATATTATTTAAGATATTCTGTCTTAGTATGGGAAATAGATTAAGTATGGTCTGTCAATTAAAATATCTCTTTATTGTCATCATTTGTTATTTCATTCAGGTGGATATGCTGCCTCTATTTCTCCAATCATGCTTTCAATGGCAGATATTATTTAAAAATAAATAAGGCAGAAAGGGGATAATTATAATAAAAGACATAACATTTGTTTTAAGATTTGGTTCTCAAAACCACTGCATCATAATTTTCTATATCTAAATATAAAAATAACATTGTCAGATTTTAAAACAATAAGGTATTGTATTAAATTAAAAAAAAAAAAATCCTTCATGAATATTTTTTTTCCTAACAACTCTTAATATTTATCGCAGAGATCAAGATTTTTTTTTTATACTAAAAATTAAATTATGCCCTATTGTATGTTTAATACTTTATGTAGTTTGCATGTTAATGAAGAAATGGGTTTACAAGTGCATTGAGCATTGGTACTGCTTACATATTTCTATGAAGTTCATTTTAGTTGCTTGTAATTCATTGTACATTATTTATGTATGCTGATTTATTTTCCACACTAATTTGCTCTTTGACTTTAAATGCTTGTTTCATAAAGATGCTTAAAATTGTAAGATTGATCTATAAATTTTTCATGCAAAAACCTTACCAAAATTTTCTACATTTCCAAGCTTGGAAATCGTAATTTTTTTTCTTTGGTTTTAATATGGCTGAAAATAACTATTAATTAAATCCAGTTGTTATTTATTATTATATATATATATATATAGTGAAATATATTATAGTTTATATAAGTGATATGATCATCATTTTGATAATGACTACAAGAATTTGATAGATATATGTGATATGGTTAATAAAAATATTTAAAAAGAATGAATTAAAAGACCAATTAAGTAGATGATAATTTTTTATTATTTATCAAATTCATTTCAATGGAACAACTTTTTAATATATATTGTAGAAAATATTGTAAAAATAGCAACAACATACGAATGAAAAAAGAATAATGACAGCCAAAAAAATATATCATTTTAGTTAAATAATAATAAGAATCTTAATTTTACAAGAATGCAGAAAATTTCAGAAATAACGCATATTTGAGTAAAATTGAGATACAATTTGTATTAACATCGAACAGTATAAGAATGTCAAGAAAGAGCAAGTCAGTTAATCTAGTTATTTTTGAAACAGGAAAAATTAAATTAAGCAAGTCAGAAGAACAATGATAATGATAGTTTTAACAATAGATAAGGCAGAATTTGAAAATAGAATAACAATGCAAGAAGAATTGAAGGGAAGAATGATATATGGATTATTAATAAGTTAAAATACAATTTTGGATACTTTTTAAAAAGAAAATAATTATTAAAGTGTTCCAAATGTGACAATGATATAAAACTATTCATATGAACTCTGAATTCTTGATAGGAGAAGATTTATGAGGAAATTTTTATATAAAAATTAATTCAGTGTAAGTGATTCTTTTATTTATTAAGGAGATTGTAAACTAATTGATAAATATATTAAAAGACAAAAATCGCTGATGTTAATTTGAATGATAAAAAAAGTTAGAAACAAAGAAAATCATCATAACAAAAATTAGCATAGATGCAAAAAAAAAAAAAACAAAGAAAACTATCATGAATAAAAATAAGATAGATGCCTCATTGGAATAAAAAAAACATACCTTGGAATCATATAGAAGAAGGATACCTTTTTCTTGTGATTTATTTGAATTTCTGTAAAATTTATTAATTAGATCAAATGGTAGTTTTGATAGTTGTCTAGTTTATCAAATAATCTGAAATGTCTTATCATTGTTTATAATTTATTCTTTGCATTTTATCTATATACCTATTATTAGAAATTCTAATCATGCATGAAGAGTGAAGTCACTTGTGAGAGCTTTTGGTGATCTGGGTCAAAATTGACAAAACTAGTTCAGAAATGCATCTTTATTCTTTTGTTTATAAGAGATGAATATTTAGCATAAGGTTTTCAAATTTATATATGTGATAATGCAAATGTGTGAGGGGCAAAAAATTGAAATACTGCAATTTTTGATTAGGTATATTGATACTTAACTGAATTTAAAATTTATATCCAATTAATGATAATATAAATATCTATAGTCTAATCAATAGTTATCAATAAGATTACACAAGAATAATTTGTATTAGTTTTGATGTGAAAAATCTTGTCAGCTGATGGTTATGTTACTTGGAATCTACAAATTTTTAGCAAATAAACATTAAGCCATCAACTATGTGTTATTTGAAAATGCAAAGATGCATTGATAAATCTCCAATTAAATTTGACTATTAACATATAATTCTGTGAGAGAACATGTTATTATAAAGCCAATCTTCCAAGATGTTTATAAAATTAAATGCATATTGAAGAAAAACCATTAATTTTTTAGAGAATGTATGCATGATAATAAATGTAAATAAATATGAATATGTGAAGTTTTTAATTCAAACTATTATATATCAACATGTCAACATATTTAAAATTCTCTATAAATTATAAATAGTCATTATTATTTAATATACAGAAATTTTGTTTATGAAGATTTTTGTAGCAAAAGAATAATAGCCTTCAAAAATGCAGTTGGCTAAATCACTTCTAAAAATGTAAATAATAAATGCAAAACCATTATTTACAGATGACTAAGCTAAAATTGTTAATATGCATCCTGAAACAATTCCTGAAATAATCTCTTGTAATTTAGAATTAAAATGATAAAAGGTTAGTCTGTTGAATAGTTGTTGCATAAATGATATTTCTAATATTATTAATAATATTAAGATGGATCCAAAGTGATTTTCATTGTGGACATGTAGGCCATGTTGTTGTTAAATTCCCTAAATAAAAATGATAGAATTGCTTGCATTTTTTAAGCCTGTTTATCAGCGCGTCATAGAAATGTTGAGTCACTGTTCAGAAACAAAAAATGGACAAGGGATCATAATAAATTGTGTGATAATCTTATCTTAATCTACTTTTACCTTCATATTTGTAGTGAAAGTTTTTAAGTTCTAACTTATCAATAAATGAAGTTCACTTTTAAATAAATATTTTTCAAAGTCTGTAAAATATTTTATCACTTAGTTTTAACAACTATAAACAATTTTAATCAAAATTATTTCAAAACAATCTGGTATTACTTATACCTTTAAAAAATAATCAGAAATGTCACACTGACTTTCTGGATTATTACTTAACTATAATAATCAGGATACTATAAATAATTTAGATGATTGACATTTGTATAAAGATCATACTTTGGTATCAAGTGAATTGAAGGATTATATTTATGTTTAGCATATATGAAGGAACAATAGAAGCTTTGACAACTATAGTCCTGTTTATCTGTATTACGTGATTGTAATATTTTATTGTTCTGATAAACTGAAAGATTGATTTAAAGAATTTAAGATTTGAAAAAGTTAGATCAGAAATTAACATGAGCTTTCTATGTGAATGTGGAGCAATTAGTTTTATCTTTGATAGACAATACTCATGGGTAAATCAAAGGTAAATGATAAAGTTGAATAAGGATTGTACTTGAAATGCTATTTTTAATAATAATGATATTTTACATTCAATTTTGATAAATGATAATTTTTGCAGTTTGCAGTGTTTTTATTGCTCACTTAGAATCATGTTTTGTTTATACTATGTTTAAAAGGAGGAAGAAAGATTTCATAAACTTTTTTATTTCTAATGTATATCTTGTTTTATTATAGATAAAATAATTTTAATTGCTTATTTAATATAATTGCTCTAGCTATCATAATGTAATTACTGGTATTACTTTAAGAAGAGATGATTATAGGTATATCTGCATAAAGCTCATATAAGTTATTAATCTCTTTTTATCCAAGCTTTTTATAGTAGATATTATTATGCCATATTTTAAAATAGCAAAATTGATTATATTGCATGTAATTATTTTTTGAAGCATGGATTTTTTTTATTCATTATCTTTTTACTGAGAGCGTATTAGATAAAGTATAAAGAAAGAAAAAAATATATGGAAATGTTTTTTTATATTTTTATATATTAATAATAGTGAAATAGTATTGATGAGACTCAAGGTTGATTAACATGAATAAAATATTTTTTTCATCACTTACTTTTTCTTTTTTTTTGTAATGTATTGAAAATTACTTTTTTGGCAGAAGGGATAAAGTAGTATAATAAAGAAAAAAAACAACAACAATAGGCCAGTATTGAAATTATGTACCGAAGGCATACAACACTTTTTTATAAGCTATGACATCTAGAGGTTATATATATAGTAAATAATGTAATATAAATTTAGTTATTTTAATTTTTATGATCAAATTATTTTTACTTTCTGAATAACTCTCATATATAAATATTTTCTACTATTTAGTTTAGAACTATTTGGCAATTGTACAGTCTTACTCAAGGAATACGCTTTTCAGTAGACGATTTATAACTGAAAGTATAATTTTATTTAATTCATATTTGCTTAGTTCAATATTTTTAATTGTGGAAAAGTTTTTAAAATGAAATGCGAAACTTTTTCTCTTGTTTTTGGCTACAAAAGAAATAATGCTATCATTATAATGCAAACAATTTAATTTTTTGAAAAGTACAAACAACTGAATTGTTTTATTTATTTATTTATTTTTGTAATAAAATGTTATTATAAATTTAAAATTAACATAATTTTTTCATCATGGTGATTTAATTTATAATACAATTTGTTTTATGAATCTCCAATCGTCTTTTCAAGATAATAAAAGTTTTCTTTTTAATGTTTAAAAAAGTGTTTTTTTTGTAAAAAAAGGGAAATAAACTAAATTGTTATGATTTTATTTTACTTTTTACTTATAATATTAGTAAAATGGTATTTTTTAAATGGATATTTAAGTTTTTACTTTAAAATATTTAATGTGATTTAAAAATCATTAGATGATTTTTATGGAAGTTGTAAAAGACACAAACTTTTGTATTTATTTTTATAGTAAGTGAGTAAATAAGTGCTTCTAAAGTAAATTTAATTGTCTTAAAAACTTTTAATATTTTATAGTTATATTAGTAATAAAATGCTAATTCTAAAATAAAAATAAGTTAACTTTGAATCACATTTGGATAAATTATAATGTTTATTGTTTTTTATATTTGATTTGTATTCAGTAGCCATATTAAAAATTGTCTTATATATATAATGGTGCGCTAGTAAATTTATAATGGATACACTAATAAACACCTATGATTTTCTTTATTAACAAACATTAAATATTAGTGCATTATTTATTACATATAAAGATATTAAATCATTGATTACACACACATACATTAATACTATTTTAAAATATTAAAACAATGTTTATTATCATATTTTACCAATGGAATGAAACTTTCAACCTACTATCAATTTTAGTGGTTTGTAAATTATTAGAATACAATATCTGTCTTTGAATTTTAATTGGCAACTACAAATTAATTGATTTTTATGAATCTTTCAGCTTTGTAATTGATAGTCATCTTGTAATTGTCTTATGATTTGGAAGTAAAATCAGCCAGGTGGAATATGAAAGCTCTGTTAACCTAATGCATTTCAGGAATGTGATGAAATTGTTTACCGATATCATTTTTCTTAGTATTATTATTATTTTTTTTTTTACAAAAAAAAAAAGTATTTATTGATAAATAAATACTATGAAAACAAACCATGCAATCAACCTAGTAACATGGCTGTTATAGAAATTGATATTTTTTATTTAAAAATTTGATGATTCATTGCATTAAAAGAAAAAGAATAAAAAAATTTGAATTTAAATCATATTTTTATGTATTTAAATACTAAGCATAACACACGCTTCAATTTATATATGTATGTATATAGTTATTTATAATTTGTAAATATATATAATATAAATAAAATGTCCATTAATTAAAACAAAACTGTAATTATAATAAAAATAATAAATTTAACGGTAACGAACTATTATAAACAATCTTTAAATTCGCAGAAGTACTTTCGGTTAATTTCTTAAGCCTGCCTCCACTGCTATTAAATTAAAAAAAAAAAAACAACCCGAAAGTACTTCTGCGGATTTAAGGATTATTTATAATAGTTTGTTAGTTGTTACCGTTAAATTTATTATTTTTATTATAAATATGTATATATGTTAAGGAGTCTGCCTAAAGAGGGTTGAGATTTGAGATCATGATCAAAAAAAAAGTTTTGATTATCATAGATGAAAAAATAACATTATGTTCAGTCTCTTAATGTAGTTTACTATGGTAAAAAATGTCAAGTATTAGATGGAAAGCACTTCTATATTAGAGATTTATCATGAATTTTTATTTGTAATATTTTAATTGTAATTTTTTTTTCTTAATGATCTTCATGCATTTATTATTATTGTCATGAACATAATTTTTCTAATATTTTTTTAAGTGAAATTTTTTTATATAAATTTATTTTTTTAAGATTCTGTGAATATTTTTACTGATTTATCTTTATAGGATAAAAAGTAGATCTTTTAATCATTTGCTATTTACTCTGCTATGTATGTTCTTTAAAATCATAACTTCATTTTTTTCCTTGTAGCACTTTGTTTCAAATGAGCCTAACTATTCTGTATCATATTTAATAACATCTAAAATTCTTTTTTTCTACAGCATAAATATCTTATTGTAAATTATTTTAATATTTATATTTTTAAATTTTAAAAAATAACAAACAAACATGGCCTTCTATTTTTTAAAATAGCCCATTAATTTCATTATATATTACAACAAACCGCACATGAACTTCTTTATAAATTTTGTTTTATTATAATATGAATTATTATAACACACAGTAATATACTCCAATGATTCACTTATATTACTTTATAGTCTTTATCAAGGAACAACTAATAATACACAAAAAACAATAAATACAAATATTCTTTCATAAAGACCATAAAATAATATAGTTAAAACATTGGAGTACATTATTGTATGTTATAATAGTTGATATTATAATAAATAAAGATTTATAAAGAAAAACTGTGTGTGCAGTTTGTTGTATATATTTGAATTTTACATTATATATTTTAACAACTTATATCTGAATCTCACCTATGATCACATATTATTGTACCATTTTATGTAATAATGAATGTATGGATTTATATAACATACCTTATCATTCAAGACATATAAAATTAATGAACTCCACATTCATATTTCCAGATTTATGGAGTAATATTACTAGCTAAAATCATTCATCATCATGATTAACTTTATTTTTTTTACACGATCACTACAATATTAAGTACTAACCAGTGAATGATAAAATGATATACCACATATACAAGGCTAAATTATTATCAAGATATTTCATCTAAAAAAAAAAAATGTCAGACTCCAAGTGATCAACAGATAGTATTGAAAGAAAGAATAACTAACACAGTTATATAATGAAATTACCAATATTTAATTGACAAAGAATTATAAATTATTATTTTAAATGTATACAATAAATCAATATTAGAATAAATATGAAGTTAAATTATAACATAATAAAAATCATATGCAACAGTTAATATGAGGGAGGGACCTAAAAATAACCAAAATCATTCTCTTGTTTGCATGCTTATTGTAGTATATATTTCTGCTGTTACATATATCTTGCAAGAACCTTTCAGCATCGATCTGCCAAATGCCATCAATGTGAGAGTCTGCATAGCACATTTTTTGATAAAGTGCATTTTGTGTATTAGTCAATTTTTTTATAATGACTGAAAAGGTCAAGCAATATGAAATTCTATTTTTATTTACAGAAAATGACAAGGAAAACAATTATATTGCTTGAAACAGATTATAAGCATCTCATAAAAACACAAGTTTATGAGTGATTTCTTTGAAATGTTAAATTCAACAAATTCCTAAAAACTTAGCAAGTGCAGTCCAAAGTCAAAACAATGCTGATTTTTTTAAATGCAAACTACATTTTTTTCTTAGATTTAGTTCATAATGATCAATCATTTTATTTACAACTTCTAAAACATTTATGGGATGTAATAAAATGTGAACATTTCATTTTGCAAAAAAAAGAGTTCTACCCCAACAAAGTGTCATCTTTAAAAACTTTTGAGTTGAAATTTAATTAAATTCAGCATAACCCAGTTTATCTATCTGTTATATTCATTTGGTTTCACTTTTGTGCAGTTTTTTTTTTTTAATCTCTCAAATGAAAAAAAATAAAGTTTTTTTTTTTTTTGTTGCAGACTTAGAAGTGGTGGGAAAAAATGATGATGGCATTAAAAGGCGTCACTTTGCAAGTATTTCCTGATAACTTTGAAAAATGAAAAAACATACTAAGACCAATGTATTGAAAGAGATTAAATTTATAATACTCAAAAATAAATAGACCATTTTTTATTATAAAATTCTGCTTATTTTGGGTCCCCCCCCTCATAGAAATATATTTTAATCATACATAAAAATCATTTTATAGCACTTAGTTTAGTGCCCTTTTCAAATTTTAATAATCTACATTAATAACATATACATAATATATATATATATGATTATGCAAAAATTGCATAAAAAATCATGTGAACAGAAAATATTAAACCTTAAATATATAAATTGTCTTAGTTAAAGTATTAAACAAAAATAATTATTGAATGAAAAATAAAATATTAAAGAATTATTATTTTTTATAATTTATTTTTCATTTATTATTTTAATCAATAGGATATATATTTACATATTTGAGATTTAATATGAATAGACAATGTTTTGTACACATGATTTTTTGTATGCATTTTGCACAAACATTTATATATTATACATATGTTTTTTTGGTTTTTGTAATTAATTAATTAATTACTATTTTTGTAAAATTTGAAAAGAATATAATTATTTTTTTTTTGTCTTTTTTAAAAAATAATTAAGATATTTATAACAATAGATCATTAGTTGATTGATTAAAAAAGATTTGTAATCTATAGGAATTTATTTCAGCTAACAAATATGCAAATGATATTTAATGTTTAAGTTTTGAAGGAAGCCATTTGTCTCTATTTTCTGATGCAAACCAGTTTCTCTGGTTGAAATATTAAAAGTGTCTAAGTAGACTTATCTTTTGTTTTTATTTTTATTTATACATATAAGCCAATACAAACATTAATTATTAGCTTAAGAATAATCAGAATGTTAACTTAATTAGGTATACATTTAAACATCTTCAGAATTTACAAAGATAGATTCTTGTACATTGAAATAACTAAATGCATAAAATATTTAATTGGGCAATTAATCTGGAACATTGAATCATATTGACATTATGAAATTCTGTCATGGTAAACTTGGAAGATAAAACAAGGCATGTTAATTTGAAGGCATCTTACATAGGTACATATAATACTACTTCATAATTGGAAAGTAATAATAATTAACCTCAGGGAAGGTTTTAATAATTATTACAGTATAATAATCTATCTACATATATTTTCAATAATTCCATGTATTAAATAGATCTTAAGCATTTTGATTATAGAATTCATATATGTTTTTCCATGCATTGAACTACTGATTAGGCTAGATTTAAAGTGTCTTGACTAAAGATTCTAGTAGACAAGAATGTCTTGGCTTTTCTCAAGAAAACAAGCAAAACACAAATATCAGAATGAATAATGTTTTTTATGTGTAGAACATTGTTTATTTGGCCTCCCTGAATGTCATTTTCAGTTATTTTTTATTTGTATTTTTCAAGCATGTGTGACTAACATTTTATAGATCACATGCAAATGGTTTTATCAATGAATTCATGTGCCACATAACTTTTGTACTATTTTTAAATTTTTATATAAAATATAATATGCTATATAGAAATAATATTTAACTTTTTTTTATAATATAATAATATATTTTAGAAAAAAAATAAATTTAAATATTGTCTACTTTAATGAGGCTTTTGAATCTTTTTGCTTTTGTCCGACTTTTAAATGTTTGGAGATAAGTAAGTATTTTTCAAATTTGAATCAATTTCAACATAAACTATTTTCATAATGAACACAACTGCAAGTCTTACAAATGCTAAGTATTTATAAAATGAAAGCTAAAACAATTATAGATTCGCAGTAGATTAATTCTCAAAATTAGACATGTGTGAAATGTCTATTTATAAAATAAATGCAGACGATTTTTTTTTTTTTTGTTTATTTGATTCACTAAATTTGAATTTGTGTTATAATTTTTTTTTCTTTCTGAATATTAATAAAAATTGTTTTTGATTACTTTAATACTCTTCAAGGTCTAGTTTTATTTCTTATTTGTTCAAAAAGAGGTTCAATGTGCCAAAATTAATTCCATAATGGTTAAATTTGATGCATACATCATAGGGTGGCTATCCCTCCTATAATCCATTAGTAATACAGAAAAAAATGACATCAGTTTTATTTTAATAGAAAAACATGTGGAACATAAGCTAGATTCATTAATTAAGGTTCAATAAGATTTTTGTAAACAATAAAATTAAGATAAAAAATAAATATATTTTTGTATTTTATACTAAACAACAAAATAATATGAATAGAACTGGAAATTTATTATGTCTAATTTTGAATTAAGATATATTTTTAATTAGCCAAGTTATTCTAAAAGATATATATATATATTAAAAGGACAGATTCAAAATATGAAGATTATAGAATTTCTTTTATTTTCCATATTAAAAAGAAATAAAATTATGAATACAAAATCATATTTTCATATATGTAAAATTTAGTAATAAATTTTAGCTAACCTTGGTTACTTCTATATCATTACCAATTTATAATTAAAATCTATATATAAACTTTATTTATTATCAAACATGAAAATATAATGCTTCAAACCTTAGACCAGAGGTGGATCAAATCAAGTGGGGGGCCCCAAGCGGTGAAAATTTCAGGGCTCTCAAACTAAAGTTAGAAAAAAAAAATTCAAGAAAACTCTCATTAAGTTATTAACAAAAAAGAAAAGTAATCAAAAATTTTATGCCATAACACATTAAATGAATTTATTAAAAAGCATATTTTTTACATGAATTTCTGTCTTGCTTTATTTCTTGCAAATTCGTCAATTATTTTTGCAGCGTAAATTCAGCTTAAAATTTCCTGCTCTATATACAGAATGGCCATATTATTTAATCTTTCTTCCTACATAGTACTCCTTAAATAATTTTTTGCATGTTTTAAAATGATCTTTCTCCTGATGCATTAGATAGGGAATTGTTTAAAAAAAATTTCAATAATTTTCAACATTCAGAAATATGCAAAACATTTCTTTGGTGGCTCTATAGATGTCTGGTGTGGTTTTTATCGTGTCATTTTTGTAAATATCCTTAAACTTTATTTACATTTTATTTTTTCTAATCATAAATTCTAATCAAAAAATATTCAAAAAGGCTCAACAACAACTTCATACATCTGAGTTCTTTGAGACTGATCTGCCTTGGTGTTATCACATGTGACAAAATGAATGACTATGAAATTTTCATTTAGTGTAAATTCATGTCTGACTTTTTTGTAAAATAGTTTAAAAGCTTTTAGCCTCACAAACAATGCCTACTAAAAATATTTTTTTTATGATAATGTTGTTAAGATGTTAACAAAAAAATTCATTTTTACCTGTTTCCAATCAAAAGATAATTTAGAAAAAAAACCTCTGGATATAAATCAGCTTCAGGAAAACAGCAAAATTTATTTACAATAATTTTTTCAAAAGCAGAGTATTTAAATTTAAATCAAATTATTATTTTGGGAGAGGTTGAATTTTTTGTGTAATTAAAAATATATATATTTACTTAATTTGGGCCTATTTATGCTATATTAGTTTCAGCCCCTGATGTCCAGTTAAAAGTTAGAATTCAGCCAAAACTCAAATAAATTCCCTTCAAAAGCTTAAATAATACTGAGTTATAGGAGAGTTGATTATATACAAAAAAACCATAATTTTCTTTGAACCCTAACAAAAAGACATTTTAAGACCGCAGGGCCCCTTAGTATCCAGGGCCCTAGTCCACTTACCGTTTAATACACCTCTGCCTTAGACATAAATGTTAGTATTTCTTTTTACTATTTCAATTATTTCCAAGTTCAATGTGAGTGAAATCATTGTGATGTAGATATTTAAAGAGAAAAATCTATTACAGGTAAACTATCATTAATTCAATTGGATTTATGTATTTTTTGGATTTCAATAACAGATCCCCACCCTTTCTAATTATCAATCCAAACTCTGCTAAAAATTTAAATAAATATTAATTTTGTTATAAAACTAGAATACATTAAATATTGAATGTCTTTAGAATTTTTTTTAAGCTTTACTTAAAATTTCAATTACATTCAATAGTTAATAGTAGCACTTAGACAGTATATACATACATAAAGTTCCATTATCATAAACCTTCAGGCAAAGACATAATATTCTTATATTTATATCAATACAAAATTTTTATATAGAAGTAATTAAAATAATAATTAAAACAATACTTTCTAATTGTTAGGATAGTAGAAATTTTTGAATTAGTAGTGTTTGAATTTATAGTGGTTTATATTTATTTGATTTAAAAGTAGGGTAATTTTATGAATCATACACTAGGCAGAAATATTGAATTTTATTTAGAAGAGAATATAAGTTTTTATAATAATTATATATCATATTAATTTAGTCATCAATCAAGGATGCCAGTGACATTAATTGTGTTCAGGTACTGTCTTAAAAATACAACAGATTTAAGTGAATGATCAAATCAATATTTGCTATGTAGGAAGATTATTTATTGTGAACAACTTACTTTCAGTGTTGTAGTTTGAAAATGATATTTAGAAGATTAAAGTTTAAGAGGTTATTAACATATAGAACTAGGAAAAAATAGTAAATAAACAAATATATTATGGATATATTCACAGCAAATGGAAAGTAAGATGCTATATGAATGTTTGTATACACTACTATACAAATTAATGTGACTAATAATATAAATTTGCAGTGGTGGATAGCTGAAAATGTATTTTTATAATAAAGAAATTTTATATATATATATATATGAGTGTACTTATATATAATATACTATTGAAGATCATATTATTTTATATACCAAAAAATAAAATCCTTAATGATTTATAGTGTATACATATATATGAGTGCATTAAATTTTATTCCTGAAATCTGTGTGAAGTAATCGTGTGAAGGAATTATTGACCAAATAATAACACTTGATCATTTTTTATATGTTTTACACAATTTAGCATCATTGATGAAAGTAAAAAAAACTTCTCAAATTTGAAGCAATATAATGGATCTGTTGAATTTCCCATATGACATTTGAGCACCATATGATTGTTCATAAACTGACTTTATGATTGTTTTTATTGTTCTATTATATATATTATAACGATCCAAATGAAAGTGAAGATCGAATCTAACTGCAAACTACGATATCTGCTCTACAGGCGCCATCTAGGCATTTAAACCTAGAAAAATTTATAGAGTAGGCAGATACGCACTGTTAAGATTCCACTTTATTTAAATATTAAGATCATTAGCCCAAGTCACTAGCTCAGTGGAGACACAGAGATAAAAATCTATATCTTAATTTATATCTTAAATAGAAATAAATAAAAGCCACTGCCAGAAATTAACACATAAAAATATTTATTTACGCACATATAAAATCATTCTAATTTGAGGAATAAATTCAACATTTTAGATTTTTCTATTAATCTTTAGTTTTACATTTAAGTAAATTACAACCATGAGTTTAATATTTATTTAGTGAGTCAAGTATGAATAGACTACATAGATCTGCATTTGAAAAGAAAATATTCTTCCCTGATTTAACCTTAGGCAACAAATTTCACAATCAAACTGGCGCCAATCCATCTGATACATTTATGTATTCAATGTAGCATGAAAATACAACAACACAGAATACTATACTGCCAGGAATGTACATCTGATCAGTAAGTAGAATTAGAGAAGACATTGTCTCTCCACCAACAGGAATGTTACATCTGTTGGCGAGTAGAACAATAAACATAAAACTCCATAGGAATGGACTGTGGTCCTTTGCCATCTTACAAACCCTTCCATAGGCAAACAGAAGGTGTGTGGTGTATATATATAATCCTGCCCATAGCGGATCTCATACTACATCTACAATTACACAAATATATCCAATCCATTGAACCAATTCAACTACGAAATTAACAACCTAAGATTACCCTCTCTTAATATAACTTTACAAAACTATATAGCCATTCACGCCCAACTTAAATTTAACATTTAAATATGTTCGCACAGATTATTTTTATACAATTTGTTTTATAATGTCGAGTATAGATCGGCTGCACAGATTTCACAGTCAAAAACATTCCAAATTAAACACAACCGATCAAAATACAAAGTCAATCGATAATGTCAATTGCTGAGGGAATACAGGAGACCCTTTGGTGTTCCTCATAAGACACTGCAGTGACATTGTTGACTTATATGTTCTAATCGACTGTGAAAACCACAACATAATCAACCGCTAACGAATCTATGCAACGTCTATACCCAACTAAAATGTAATGCATTTAATAATTTCTACAATAAATATTATTACAAATAAAAATAATAAAATGGAAATGATTTTAGCAAAACTTAACTATATAAATTTAAACAATCAATTATTAAATTGAAAATCAAATAAGAGTTCATTTTAAAATTTAAATTAGCTGAATCTTTTAAAAAAACAATGACGGAAGTTCTTAATTACTTTTTTTTTTGTTATTAATTTGTAAAGTTCATAGGTCAGGTAGAAGAGTTCAGGTTTCTGCTTTTAATTCCCGCGATGCCTCCATTGGAAGATAATGTTCTGGAGATGGCAATAGCTGGTTCAAGGTATCACAGTCTTTTCATTTTTTTTTTTAAATAGAGAGTGTGGTATGTGCGTCCTACCACATCTCTCAAACACAAAATGCTGGAACTGCTAGAAAAAACTGTATTTCCCTTTTTATATTATCCACACAGATTCAATCAACAAAACATCACTAATCCATCACTTTCGTTAGGGTCCGAGCCAAGGCTTAGTGCTTCCATTGGTCAAGCTAATTTATCTTTATTTTCTTATCTATCTTTCATCAGATCATTTTAATTATACAAGAGCCCAAGGCTAGCTTGCTTTTCAAACAATTTATAAACAATCATTTCCATTTACAGATTACAAGAATTAATTAATACCTGTTTTTATTTTTAAATCTTGTACTTTTTTTTATAAAAAAGTACGTTCAAATATTTATTTGTTTTTTTTTTTTTTTAAAAAAAATATTTTTAAAGTTTGGCATCTGTGCGAATGCATATACGTTTAACAAACATTTTAATTTTAGCGTTTAGTTTTTTACTTATATTTGCGAACTTTTAAGTTTTTATTTTAAATTAATGTAACGACATATTTATATATCGTTACAATATATATATATATTGAGTCAATCTCTTCTATTTTGAAGAGTGGCAGATTTGAATTGGATGAAATATTATTACAATGTTGATATTATCAACATCCAAACATATTTACAGGTGAACTTGAGACATATGTTTACATATTTTATCCAGGCAAATTAAAAATAACATTGAAATCACTGAAAAATATTCATTTTAATTTATTTATACCTAAATGAATTGGCCTAAGCATTAGAAGATATTAATTTATATTTTCATTTAAAAATTGTTGCAAATATAGAAAAATTTTATATCAATAAGATTCTTTTGAAAATTATATATTTAAGTATAGTGATGAAGATAATTTTAACAAAGTCAGTTGTATTTAAGATAATAAATCTAACATCAAATAGACAATGGAATTCATGAGGGAATATAAAGAATTGCCTTCATTTTCTATTGAAGGCTTTTAATTATACTGATTATTTCAAACTTTATATATGTATCAGAAGTCTGAGAAAAGCAGTGCACCATATTATTGTCACTGAATATATTTACAATTATTAAGAAGTCACACTAGATAAAAAAGTTAATAATTCAGAATGATTTTATGTTGAAAGAGTGTTATCAGAAATCTATTCTCTTTCTTTGCTTATGTAATTGGCATAGTGAACATACTTTTTCGATATGCAGATGTAGAAGTTAGCCTTAAGATAGTAAATGGAAAAGTTAATAATGTGTAATATGCACATGAAAGTAAAAAAAAGAATTGAAACATTTTCAATATGGACAAATAAGGTTTAATAGTTAAGTTGCTTATAATCATTATCAAGTAAAAAACAAAAATAAAAATAATTAAAATATAAAAAGAATTAGTAAATAATTTTTGATGATGGACAGTGCGCAAAAGAAATCAAGCATAAATTATCATGTATAAAGCTGTTCTTGCTTATCTAATAGGCAAAGATAGAAATGTCTGTATTAACAGTTATATTAGTTTTTTCAGAATGTTTAGACTTTAAATAAAAGTAATAGTAAGAAATTAGTTACATTTGAATTATAGTCATGGAGAAGTATTTTTATAATTTCCTGGTTGGCAAATATTTTTGATTAAATTTTTTATTTTTTTTTTAAAATTGCAGTTGTATTCTGATTACATATCAGTAAAATTCACTGAAATGTCAGTGAGGAAAGTAGTTTTAAAAAACTAGATGTATTTAAAATCCTAACTTGAAGAGTAGAGTAGCTTGTTCCACTAATTATATATATATATTAAACTATATTAATTTAATGTTTAAGATCGTAAAGCTAACATCAGATGTAAGATGAAAACAATTTTAGGACATAAAGAATCATACTGCTCATTGTAAGCCAAAATATTGAGATATTGTTACATTTTGGACATGTTATGTAGTTTATGGATCATAAATATTGAGGCTTTGCAAAGTTGAAACAACGATGTTCATTTATGCAATGAATATGTATTATACTAGATTCTATAGAAGCGCAGTTGATAGTTTTATATTGTAAAGAATAATAGAAAATCTTTATTTATAAAGTTACCAGAAGACAGTATTAATTTAATATAATAATAATAATTGTAATAATTCACAGTGACAGAATATAAATTATATGTGATTGCATTCAGAACAAATCTCATTGAAATAGAGTCAGTTGAAGTTTTCTTTTTAAAAAGATAAATTAAAAATACTATTATTTATGAGATGTATAAAGTAAAATTATTTATTTAAAAAAAATCTAAATTGTGATTCAGAAACTAACTTATGATTATTGCTTGAGAAAGAGTTACAAAAATGATTTTTTAAAAAATAATTTTTTGAAATGTAAACAAAATATTGTTTTAATTAAATAACTTTATTATAAATTTTATAAAAATATTTTGCCTTCTGTTTATTATATAATTTATAAAAAAGGTATTAGAGAGCTTTTTTTATTATTATTTGAAACTCTTTTGAAACAAATGTAACTCTTTAAAAGAAGTTCAAATTTTATTACTATTTGATTAAGCAATAAACATATTTGCTTTGTTGAACATAAAACTTTTATTTTATAAGTATATATAAATACAGTTTCAATTGTTATACTACTAATATATATATATGTGTCTTAAAATAATTTGTCTGATATTTTTGAAATGTATTTATGATGTAATCTGATTAATTTGGTTAATTAATTTAATTAAGTAAATTGGAAAATGAATTCAAGTATATAAAGCATAATAAAGCAAAAAAAAAAAAGTTATAAAATTGAATTTTTAGTTGATGCAATGAAGATACTGTTAAAGGATTAAAATTGAAAAAGAAAAAATACAATATTGCGTCAGGTCTTAATATAATCAGACTTGATTCTTATGTTGAAAACCTTGAAGATTGCCTGGCTAGTGATATATTTTTTTTATTGAAACATTATTAGAAAGTTTGATTAAAACCTTTATGCACTTTTGATCTTGAGTTTTTAAACAAGTCTATATTGTTAGTATTCAAAAGAAATTTACAGATTTTTTTTTTTTTTAAAAATAAGCCAGGTCAAGAAATTTTATTGTGCTTTTCCCTCCTTAAATAAATTTAAAGATGTGAAGAGAATAATTTGTAGAAATTTTTTTTTAAAAAAAAAAATCAGTGAATTAACTTTTTAATTTAACAATAATTTATTTTATTTTTTTATTCTTCTTCTATGTGTGTGTGTTTTAAGAATATATATATATTTGACAATTAATTAACAGTTAAGAAATGAAGGCTTAGTTGGTCAATTTTGGCACCAGAGGTAAGCATTTACAGAACAAAACAGCAAATATAATAAAAACTAAGTCTATGTATTAAATAAAAGTATATATATACTAAATATATTCAATTGTAATATCTCATTTTACTGCCCATTTCATTTTGATGCCACATCAACAATGTGACTGGATTTGGAAATAAATAGAAAAATGGTTTAAACTGGTTTACTTTTACTTACAAATACATGTATGTTCATCATAATTAGTATCCTGTTGTTAATAAGTATGGCCATTCAAACTCTTTCCTCCAAAAAAAAAAAAAAGAAATACAAAGACCAACAAGAAATTAAAGAGGATTTTTGTGATGATTTTATAAACTAAGTTTGAACCAGAAATATGTTGAAATATATTACACAGACAAATTCTTTATATTTGTATTTATATATTGGTGTATTTCCATCATTTAATATTAAGTATTGAATGTCATTACAAAAATGTAACTTTATTTAAATATTCCAATTGCATTCAACTGTTAGTAATAGCACACAGGTTACTATATGCACAATGTTTTGAGAGGTATTATTCTCCTTTCTTTTTCAGATGTTGCTAGACTGACCAGTCCATAGTACTAGCATGGGAATTAAACTTGGACCCTTAGATTGTTGACTATTGAATTTTAAGGTAATGCTCTAATCAATTGAACAGATTCTGCCAAAATGGTTAGAGCATTAGCTTAAAATTCAATATTCAACAATCTAAGGGGCCAAGTTCAATTTCCACACTAATACTGCCATTAGTCAGGCCAGCAATACTGGAAGAAGAAATGAAAATAATATCTTTCAAAACATTGTGCACACACTAACCTGTGTGCTATTACTTACTGTTGAATATAATAGGAAAATTTAACTAAAATTAATTTTTTCTAAAGACATTCAATACTTAATATTGGATGATGGAAATAGTCCAATACATAAATACAACTAAAATACCATCATCACAATCTTTAGGAAAACAAAATTCTTTGCACGGTTTATTTTATATCTGGTGGTAAGATGATGCAGTGCATTTATATAAAAAAACATAAAAGTTATTGGACATAATAACATGCACTTGCCATATTAAAACTATTTTTGACATCATAGAGCATGGAAATCAAAATGCACATCAGTAAAATAATTTTTTTCTTTCACTGAGAGGAACCTAAAGAATTATTAAGGAATATCTGATAGGAAGTTGAAGTCAGCTTCATGTGCCTCCCATAAGAAATATCAGAACTCTGTTTAGAAATGATCAAATTGTTGTTGTCCAATTAAGCATTAAAAATGCTGATTTATTTATTTGTTGATTTAAGACAGACATCATGAAAGAGAATGATTGCATTTATTAAAGTTGGGAAAAATTTATTTCTAAAACAATTATGTTTAAAATTTAGTGCTGAAATGTATAAATAGATAATGAAGATTTGTAGCTGAAAATCCATAGTGCAATGTGATATATGCCTAAACTTTCTGGTTTTTATATAAGCAATCCATTGTGTGACTTCACAAACAGAATATTTAGAATAAAGATATCATTTAAAAATATCTTTCTGAAGTAAATGATATTAACGAAAGCAATAAACAAATTGTTGATTGAAAGCATGCCATATGTAAATCATATGAATAATTGATATTTCCTAATCATTAGAATGAAATATATATTGGGATTATCAGTGAAATTTTATAATGCAGGCTATTTAATTGTGAAATGAATAGCCAATAGAGACATAGTTTGCAATCCATATCATGGGATTATCTTAACACAATTATAATTTTGCATTAACACATCCAACTTTTAATGAATCAGAATTATATCAAGGTCCAAACATTTCAGAAAATATTTTAATTTTCAAAGATGATAATGCTGTAGATTTATTCACTGGGTCAATTAATTCATTTGTCATAAGTTTTCAGTGCTGTTCTATATTCAGGAGATTTAAAAAGTCATTTATTTATAATGCTAATGACAGACAGAACTTTAATTTCTTTTTGAAAACTGATACATTTGAGCCTTTAATTAAAGTTATTAATTCTTTAAAACATATTTATACAATATATTAATAACAACAAATCATTCATCTCTCCAGTTTACATCATATGTGATAAAAGATCACTCTCAACTCTAACTTGAGAATGAGAGATTAAAAGTAATAACATATCACTGATTAATTAATTTCCTTATAAATGGTATTAAAATGAAGCATTACAATACAGATAACATATTAATCTGAATATCTGGATTCAAACTTGACTTCTTATTGGGAAATTTCCAGAAAGATGCAAAATCATTCAATTGTAAAGCTATAAATATATTAGTAAAATGGAAAGTGTTTAAAGATTAGACATAATGTATTAATGTAACTTAAATATAACTTATTAGTGAATAATTTTTAAAAATATCAGAAATTTGAGTAATGTATTGTAACGTTTATTTATATACGTTGCAAATATATTGGCATTTGGTAAAAGCTAAAAAAGTAAATTTAGATTTTTTTTTTGATTAGTATAATTTTTGTTAAAACATGCAATGAAAGTTAAAATTGTCATTCTTATTTTTTTTTTATCTAATTGGAAATAAAAATTGGAAAGAATAAAGGACATGCAGATTACTAATCCAGATAAATTAAAAGAATTCCAAAAGTATAAGCTAAAAGAAAAATATTTTAGCTAATTAAAGATGGAAGAATAATGCTAAAAAAAATTAAGACTTTGTAATTTAAATTTAAGAGAGAGTGTACAAGATTATTATCTTATATGCTGATAAAAAGACAAAAGAGTGCGCAGAAGTTTCATAAACTGGATCGTGATATAAAAAGGAGAGGACAACTTCAATCTAGGTCTTCTCTTTAACTTCTAGTTACGTCTCTGAAAGTTGGAGGTTTCCGCGAGCATAACCTGTGGCAAGAAATATACTTCTACACAGGTATGCCCCTTGCTGTACCAAGCTGTCACGCAAGCATGGAAACAGGACTTGTGAAGACCGCTTTTTGCAATAAAAGGGTCACTACAACCGTGCCTTTTTTCCAGCTATAGAACGGAACAATAATGGAAGATGCCGGCAGGAGAGACCAATGGAAATTCTCATGATCTGGGATCCCATAAACCTACATGAACTTACCGGTAAGTTAAGAATAAATTTTCCTGATAGTGACTTAAAAGTTTGCAAACAATTATTTATCTAAGCTTAGACTACCATCCTGATATAGACTTTTCGTATTCAAGAGACTTTCTAATAAAGAATTTTATACAAGATCTTGGAACATTATTAAATTGCTTAATCTAACTGTTTTTGTTAATCGATTCATTATCTGGATTAGTGTGTGTGTACTTTCCTGTTTAGTTAATTCGTAATTTAACTTATAAATATTTTTAGTTTGTTAGAATAAAAGAGATTTTACTTTTATCAACCTTTTTATTGTGCGTTATTAATAATAGTTATTACATTTTTTAGTATTAAATTTATTATTAGTTTAATAAGATTTAAAATGGAATTTACCTTGCCAATATGTTTAAACAAGCCCAGGAATAATAATCAAAAAGGAGAAAATAATTCTCGTTACGGTATGATGCAATACCGATTAGTTTAAAAACATATTTTTCTTTTTTGTTTGCCAGATGCTATGTGACGGTTCAGTGGGTTCTTGCAGAACTCTGGCACCTATCAAATAAATTAAAAGCTGATCTCGTCGATAGCATAATTCTCAACAATTACTAGACCGAGTTGATCAGGAAATATAGCTGTGTTTTTAGGATAGAAATACAACTTTCTTTTTTTTTGACATAGCTTGATCAACTTGTGCACAGTTTATATTAGCGTGTAGAGGCCTAGCAAAATGGAAAATGTTATAATGGCTTACCCAACTAGGGCTTCGATTTAACAACTACAACCTGAGATAAGTTGTAATGATAAAGAACGTTACAACGATGATCCAAAGAAACTCACAGCTGGAAAATAAATAGTAATTTTTTTTAAAAAAAAAAACTAACTAATTAAACCCTGATTATTAAAATATAAAAAAAATATTTTTTTAATATGACTTCCAGAAAAAAAAATATGTATATTTTTTTTGATATGTCTAAAAAAACATGATTGTGGCTGATATAGACGTAAGTCACAAGTATTTAACCGGGTAGGCAGTTACTGAAGAGGGGAAAAACATAGCCCCGAGTCCTAGTATGCAGTATATTAACATAAGACCACCTTTATATGCCCATCAGACTATTTCTAGTAGGGATCCCAATAAAGGGGAAGGCGGATCAAGTTGGACCAAGTTTCCGTGAGCCTGTAAGACTCAAAACGATGAGCAACACTCATTTGTGCTTATAACTTGGGCTTCTTATCATTACTATTACACTAAAGTGGAAAGGACACAGATGAATGTTGAAATATTTTCCATTCCCGCCGTGTTAGACCTAAAAGTGGGCGTTAAAGCTGAACGTCGCTTGTTAATGAATCTACAGAATATATCAGCATGCTACTACAAAAAAAAACGAATATGAATTTGAAAATTTAAGAATAAAATTAGTGTAAACCCCTATTTTATTCTTATCTCCTGATGCTGGTGGTATTGTAATGTTTATTTATATACATTGCAAATATATTGGCATTTGGTAAAAGCTAAAAAAGTAAATTTAGATTTTTTTTTGATTAGTATAATTTTTGTTAAAACATGCAATGAAAGTTAAAATTGTCATTCTTATTTTTTTTTTTTATCTAATTGGAAATAAAAATTGGAAAGAATAAAGGACATGCAGATTACTAATCCAGATAAATTAAAAGAATTCCAAAAGTATAAGCTAAAAGAAAAATATTTTAGCTAATTAAAGATGGAAGAATAATGCTAAAAAAAAATTAAGACTTTGTAATTTAAATTTAAGAGAGAGTGTACAAGATTATTATCTTATATGCTGATAAAAAGACAAAAGAGTGTGCAGAAGTATCATAAACTGGATCGCGATATAAAAAGGAGAGGACAACTTCAATCTAGGTCTTTTCTTTAACTTCTAGTTATGTCTCTGAAAGTTGGAGGTTTCCACAAGCATAACCTGTGGCAAGAAATATACTTCTACACAGGTATGCCCTTTGCTGTACCAAGCCGTCATGCAAGCATGGAAACGAGACTTGTGAAGACCGCTTTTTGCAATAAAAGGGTCACTACAACCGTGCCTTTTTTCCAGCTATAGAACGGAACAATAATGGAAGACGCCGGCAGGAGAGACCAATGGAAATTCTCATGATCTGGGATCCCATAAACCTACATGAACTTACCGGTAAGTTAAGAATAAATTTTCCTGATAGTGACTTAAAAGTTAGCAAACAATTATTTATCTAAGCTTAGACTACCATCCTGATATAGACTTTTCGTATTCAAGAGACTTTCTAATAAAGAATTTTATACAAGATCTTGGAACATTATTAAATTGCTTAATCTAACTGTTTTTGTTAATCGATTCATTATCTGGATTAGTGTGTGTGTACTTTCCTGTTTAGTTAATTCGTAATTTAACTTATAAATATTTTTAGTTTGTTAGAATAAAAGAGATTTTACTTTTATCAACCTTTTTATTGTGCGTTATTAATAATAGTTATTACATTTTTTAGTATTAAATTTATTATTAGTTTAATAAGATTTAAAATGGAATTTACCTTGCCAATATGTTTAAACAAGCCCAGGAATAATAATCAAAAAGGAGAAAATAATTCTCGTTATGGTATGATGCAATACCGATTAGTTTAAAAACATATTTTTCTTTTTTGTTTGCCAGATGCTATGTGACGGTTCAGTGGGTTCTTGCAGAACTCTGGCACCTATCAAATAAATTAAAAGCTGATCTCGTCGATAGCATAATTCTCAACAATTACTAGGCCGAGTTGATCAAGAAATATAGCTGTGTTTTTAGGATAGAAATACAACTTTCTTCTTTTTTGACATAGCTTGATCAACTCGCACGCAGTTTATATTAGTGTGTGGAGGTCTAGCAAAATGGAAAACATTATAGTATTGTAATAAAAGTTGTACCATTTTTCTTTATTGTAAAAGTCAGGATAAAAAGTGCTTAAAAGTTTAATTTATTATTAAATACTTGCATTGCTTTAAAGATAATAATTAAGTAAAAAAATACATTTAGATCCATTAGCTACTTATATTTATTGTACTTGAAATTTTGCATTAATAAATAGTAAAATGTACCTTTTATATACAAAATCATAAGTGACAGAAGTAGGTAATGGAAGTGATAATTTTATATAACCTGTTAGATTGGGTTATTTTAAATTCTTATTTGTAAGTAATTTTATAGTTTTTGTTAAAATATATAAATTTAATTTATAGAATTTAAAAAAAAATTTCTTTAAAATATATGTTTTTTTAGAATCTTTATTATTGAGATTGTAAATTGGGAAATCTTAAAATATGTGAATCTTTCAGTATTTTTTTTTGTCTTTTAACAAAAATATATTGAAAGCATTGACAATATACTCTTTGTTATTGCATTCTTTCAATTCATATTTTCTTTGTCAATAAATAATGTACTTTAACTTAGAAATACACATCTATTCTAAGAAGTTTTGCAAAAAATCATAAGTGATGATTTTTATAAAGTATGGTGAATCAGTGTTATTTTAAATTCCATATATATATATTTGGTGTCATTATCTGTTCTAATTTTATCCAACTTTAATGTAATATTGTTGGGATTTCAAAAACATCCTACATGAAAAGAAATATTAGAAATAAAGTATTTTTTCACAAGTTCTGAAAAAGGGATTAGGTTGAACAGAGTGAACTCATGGAGTTGGATGTGAAAGACAGCAGGGGGCTTTGCATCTGTAGTATATTTAATATAAGTTCGAGCTTCATATATATTATTTTAAAACTAATGGAACATAAAAATGACTGTTTTATGAAAATTGTTTTTCTGTTTACATTTTGAAGATAAACATTTAAAATAAAATTTAAAATTTTTTGAAATGAGTTTTTAACAATTTAATTTTTTCAAAGAAAATTATTCTGAGGTCAAATTGCTATATTTAGAGTTGTGTAACCTACATTAATTTCTAAACTGTTACCATTTTTTTAATTGAAGTTTTAATATAGAATTTCATTCATTTTGATTTCAGCTGTAACATTTGTGAATAAATCCATATTCATATATAAATTGATACATTAACTTTTATTACAAAAGAATGTATAAAGGAAACAATAGCGTTTGTTCATAATATATTAAGAAATCATGTAATTGACACCTAATACTGTGTAAAATTTATCCATTTTATTTTTTATTGAAAATAAATTTTTATATTGAATGAGAAATATTTTAGTTTCTGGAAATTATTAGCTTATGATAAAGATAAAGTGTATTATGGATACTAAACTCTAATAATATATTTTTTATTTTAATTATGGATGACTGAATATTTTATCATTGAGTGTCACTCCCTGATAAATTTATCTGTTTAATTTGTTATTGAAAATAAACTTTTAACATAGAATCATAATTTTCTTGGTTGTGGATTATGTAGACAGTTAGAAAATTTGGACAGCCTAAAGATTAGTTCAATTTTTTAAAGTGAATATGACTTTTTTATATCAGTTAAAGGTTAGGGTTTGACAATAGAAGTTGCCATCATATTTTATATTTCATTTGTTGTCGAGAGTAAACATTTTGCATAGAATCATAATTTTTTTATAAAGATGTATTACAAATAGAAAATTGCCCATATCATTTTCCTGTTTTTGATATTTATTAGAGGAATTGTGATTTCACGGTAGAAACTGCTTTTTATTTCATTTTTAAAATTAATAGAAATACATTTTTAGCATAGAATTGAATGTTTTTGTTTGTTTGTTTTTACATTCAAATATCAGACTTTTAAGCTAATTGCGCATGCATCTTTTGAGAGTGTTTGTTTTTATATTATTTTAAGGATGTTTCTATTGTTTCAATTTTTAAAAATAAATAAAATAGTCAAGATTGCAATAATTTTTGGGAGGATCATTGTTATTCACTATTGCAAATGTACTTTCAAAACTTTTATAGAATATGTTGCTTTCAGTTCTAAATAAATGGTTGCCAAAGACTCAATGTGGTTTTAGAGAATTAAGCAGTACTATAGATACAACTTTTATTGAGAGGCAAGTGTGAGAAAAGTGTTAGAAACAAAGGAGTGATTTATATATTACTTTTATTGATCTGATTAAGACATTTAATTCAGTAAATAAAAAATGTTAATGGAATTGTTTGAAATTCATTGGCTGTCATCAAAATTTATTTGAATTATACTTTTTTTTCTTCATAATAGAATGAGAGGAAATGTTATTAGTACAGATAGAAAATCTGAGTCATTTGAAATAAAAACTGGTGTTAAATAAGGACTTATACTTACTCCAACATTGTTTTCAATTTTTAATATAATGATCTTTGGAACTGTTTATAAGTGGCTTAATGAAACATGGTTCAAAGTATGATATAGCTTTGATGGGGAATTTTCAATATGCATTAAAAGTAAAAATGATAACTTTGCTTTCTTGGATTTTGGAATTACAGTATGCTATTGTTTGTGCTATTTTTGCCAATTCAAGGGAGAATTTTCACAATGTACAAAGACTTTGGTTTAATAATTAATGTTTAAAAAACTTAAGTTCTTTATCAGTAAATGCTGAGAAAAATTATTCAGCAGCTTTTAGATTGAATGGTTATCAACTTGAAAATATAAATCAATTCAAATATCTTGGTAGTTTAATATGTATAGAAAGGTAGACTTTTATGTTGAGATACAACATATATTCCAAAGTGCTGCTTTTAAGAATTTAAAAGATAGAATATTTTATTATAGGAAAATAATCACTACAACTATGTTAACTGTCTATAGTGCTGTTATTCTATCTAATTTATGGCATGGAAGTAAGACTTGGACACTATAGTTATGCAATATAAAGGCATTAGAGAAGGTTCATTTAAGGATGCTCTATCTTCATTGGATTGGACATGCAAAATTAATGAACAATACACAAGTTGTCATGGGGCATGTAAATCCCATTTAAATGATAAGGATTATCTCAAAATATTCTTTAGAGATACAATATTGATTGTTTCCATTGACATGATATGGCAAAGAAAAGTGTAGATTGGAGAGCTACTGAAAGAAAAGTTTTCTGCTGAAGTGATTAAAAGATAGCATCACAAAATATCAAAGAAAATAGAAAAATAGTTCAGCATGTTCTACATGTGATATATGTGGTTCAAGGATTTATTTATATGGGTATCACAAATCTCACTTTTAAAGCAATGAATCTGATAGAGGGGGAGATCTGTCAGTAGGGATTATTTATAACAATGATCATAGTGCTAGGAACTTTTGAACAATTAATGTAATTGAATTTATGGTGTTTTATATATAAAACTTGGGTACTGTGGAGGCCCAAACCATTATTAATGAAGGGAAATTTAAGTCTCTTAGTTGAGATTGAAATTGTCTTCCTGCCTCATATCTGCTTGTTGCAGAGGGAGGAAATAGCAGGTTTTCTGTATCAATTTAACAAAATTTATTATGTATAGCTCAACAATCATTGAGAAGAAATTTTTGAGTTTCTTCAGTTTCATGGCATAACCACAGAATGGGTAATTATTTTTATACAGATGACCATACTGAAAAAAAAAGGATGTTGGACGTGTATGCAGGTTGAATCTAATTAGGAAGTCAAAAAACTTTGGTTGCTGCATCTATTTTTTAAATTGCAGAGAAGGCAATCATGATTTATACCAAGCATGGGGAGGGAATAATCATTGCTAAGGTTTGGATAAAGCAGGTTATATGTTTGCCAGTAAGTATACTTGGAAATGTGGGGGAGGCTAATCTGATTGGTGATATCTAGAATTGAGTGACTAAGATCTGTAAGATATGGCCTTGAAGGAGGAGGTTTATCTGTAGAAGTTATTTTCAGCAAGCACTGGAAGTTTCAAAACCAGTTGGTAATAGCTGTTATTAAGTTAATGATTTTTTTGTGTATAGAATACCCAAATGCTGTGCAGGCTTAGATCATTGTACAAGGGTTGGTGGTTGAGCTATTTTATGGATATTGACACAGTCTTGTGGCTTCAGAGCAAGTCATTTTCACATTGAGTTGAGGGCAGAAATGTTCACCTTTGAAAATTTGATAATAGATACATAATATGTGATTTTTGCTTAGCAAGAGTATTGAATAGGTGTATCTTGGAGTAAATTGATAGATATGCCTTAGAAAGTTAGTTGGTAATTTGCTTTACAGAATCTTGTAAACTTTGTTTGTATTGTGAGTCTCTTACTAAGGGAGTCTTTGTAAAAGGGGAATCCTAAGAATAAGAGTGAGTTTGCATTGGAAACCTTGGGAACATGATTTTTTTGTGAATAAAGTCCATGCAGCAATTTTTTGGAATTAAAGTGGGTTGCTGTGCAGTCATTAAAATGGTTTGTAATATGGGGAGTTATTCATGAGATGGTAGCAAGACAGTGATGTCATCAATGTAGGTTATGCAGAGAATGTATTGCTCAGTGTGGGGGATATGAATTTTAGTAATTTTATTCTGTATTTGTTGTAAAAGTAGATTTATGTAGAGTGTAAAAGGTAATGAGCTATCATGACCCTTTTGAGATTCTCTGCATGAGATTGAAGGATGGAGAATTTCTATCATTAAGAGTGATGTGCAACTCACCATTCAGAAGTAGGTTGGCAATTGTATATAACAGTAGGTGGGTGGTGTGTCACTGGGCATTTGAGTAAGTAGGTTAATTGAGAAGGAATCAAAAGCCATTTGTATGTCAAGCTGCACTGCAATGGGACTATGTTTTATATTATTGTTATTGTTATAATAATAATAATAATAATAATAATAATAATAATAATAATAATAATAATAATAATAATAATAATAATAATAATAATAATAATAATAATAATAATAATAATAATAATAATAATAATAATAATAATAATAATAATAATAATAATAATAATAATAATAATAATAATAATAATAATAATAATAATAATAATAATAATAATAATAATAATAATAATAATAATAATAATAATAATAATAATAATTTAACAGTAATAGGTTTTATTGATCTTTTGGATTACATCGCATTACGTATCTTTAATTGTAAGGATTATAGGGGCAATCATGTCATACAGATTTTTATATGGATTAATTTTAAAAGTTACATTAATTAGGTTTCAAGGTATATTTTTTTATGAATGCTGCTACTAGTTTTTGAAACAGAGTTGGAAATCCAGTTTAATCATTAAAGACTTAAAAACAGTTGAATATAAAACTCAATTTTATATACAGATAGATACAACCTAAGATTGTAAAATCTGGCATCATATTGCAAGTTATTTACAGTCACTAAATTAATCTCAGTTATTGTTTTTTAAATTGTTAATCTTGGAGTATAATGAAGAGGTAATCTATAAATCTACATAGTATGAAATCAAGTTATAGTTGCTGCATGAAAAATAAAGTCAGTTCAAAATAGAATTACATATGTTGACAGCTGGTGGATTGTGATAGATGTGGAGTAAATTCTTTAGTCTCATGATAGATGGTGTTGAGGGCAGATAATGTAGGTGAGCTATGTCAAGAATAATGGACAGTACCATTGAATGCTATTCAATGTTGGCATTGTTGGACTATGACTTTTTATAGATTGTTTGTTTAGTAGTAATCAGGTGGCAGCAAAAATATTCAGGGATGCAGTATTGTTGTCCCAGGCCTTGATTTTTTGGAGCTTATTGATGAATGTAGCTGGGTGTCATTGTTCCCAATTGTGAAGATGCAGTGACTGCACCAGAAAGCATACAGGATGAAAGTTGTTGCACATGCTGTGGGGGTGTATCTTCCAATAGGTCTGAATAAGCTGCTGTATAGATACAATTGATCATCAATGTATATTTGGCATGATAAGAGGTGTTATTGAGTTTCATTTGTCTCACTTCATAAGGTGAAGAATGAATTTATATTTTATATAGATGTTTATACCAGAAAAATGAGATGTCAGTAATACATGTAGGTTAAATGAACTAGAAAATCAAAAAAATTAGGCTCCAGGGACCAACTTTTGAAGGAATGGAGTGGCTAGCAGTTCATTGATACCAAGTATGGGATAAGGAAAATCCATTGTTGGCTTCTGGATGTAGTATGGTATATGTTTACCAGTATGTGTATTTATTAGACATGAGAATGTTGATCAATTTGATGGTATTAGGAATGTTTGGTAAACTGTGGTAAGAAATGAAGCTGATAAAGGTGGATATCTATCTGTAGAGATTACTCGTAACAATGATCGTAGTATTAGGAACTTTTGAATAATTGAATTTATGGCTTTTTTGATATAGAACAGAGGCCCAGATCATTATTAATGGGTGGGAAACTAAGTATCTTAGCTGACATTGAAACTGTCATCCTTCCTCATAGTAGTTTGGTGTAGAGGGAGGAGATGGCAGAATTAAACAACTTTGAAAATTTAACAGTAGGCATATATGTAATCTTGTTATTATGAAGATATAAAATAGGTGAATTTTAGCATAAAGGGATAGATAAAATTTGGAGAGAGAGCTGATAATCCTTGTAGCATTTTCTTTGTTTGTTTTGTAAGGTGTTCTTTATAGTGAGCCCATATAAAGGGGTTGCCTTTCTCTGTAATATTTGAGTGTACATAAACCATGTTTCTGTTTTCCTTAAGTTAAATTTATATATTTTGAGTTATATTATTGTGAGATGTCATAATGTAGAGGGAATTTGATTATATGCACACTTTCATGGATTTATTTTGTTGTATTGATATTGGGTAAATGACCACATTCTAACATTAAAATAATATATGTAATAAAGTAAGTCTTTGTTAGGACATTTGAAGTCATTTTGTAAAAGCAGCTATAATCTGTGCTTATTCAAGCAAGCTGCTAAATATTAAATATCTCAATTTGTATTTTTCAGCTCGATATGTTTTTTGAGATATGAAATATTCTTAGTGTATGTGTTTTTATATAAGTAAATCTAAATCAAGATTGTTAAGAAGAACAATTTTTATTGTTTTTTGACAAAGATTGCATTATTCTTGATATATAAAAAAGACATAATATTTTATCTTTGGATGAATAATAAAAGGAGACTTTCATAGACATTCAATGACTGACAAGAACATTTAAGAATGATTGATGGATTAAAAATGCAAAGGAAATACACTTATTTTCTGTTGGAGATCACTTTAGGTTTATTTTGAAAAATCATAATCATGATGCTATTAAAAATGTAAAGATATTTTAAACTGACGAAGGGAATATTTTTATCATTTTATGAATAATGTTGCAAATAATTTATATTTATCTTTTTATGATTTACATATTCTATTGACTCATTAAGACTAAGATGTCTTGCTTGCTGAAGATAAATAAATTTCTCAGTAATCTTAAAAATCGAAAGTGTTTTAGACTAAGGTTAAAGTTTTAGCTTCAAAATTTGGATTTTTGAGGAGGGGGGATTTACAATTCCATGAATCCCATAAAATTGTGCCTCCAATATTTAAATTATTTATGAGATAAAAAAAAGTATTAAATATTATGAAATAATATTATTGTAATGTTCTTAATAAATTTAACACAGGAAGTGGTAATCGATTAGTAAGATGTAAGATACATGTTGATGCAAAACTAGAGAGACCAAAATTATTAAGAAAAACAATATTACAGTTGATATTCCTAATCTTCAGAGATATTCTAATGAATTTAAATTAGAACTTACAAATCGGTTTCAAGTATTAGTGGATTTTGAACATGATTTCGATTTGAATGGAATTAATATGAAAATAACTGATACACTTTTAAAAACTGCAACAAAGATAGCTGCTAGAAAAATGCAGTAATTGACCAATAAAATTTCTACTGAGACTGGAGAATTTATGAAGATATACAAAAATGATGCATTAAAAGGGATTTAATATCTCGAATTTTGTAAAATGGTGCAGAAAAGAGTTCAAAATGATATAAGAAAGTATAACTGTGAACTAGCAAGGAAAACTGTAGAAGAAAATAAAAGTATCAAGAATGTAAAACAACATTTTGGTATTGGTAAGCAATTTATATCTGCAATAAAAAAAAAGATGGAATTATTATGAAAAAGAAAGATGACATCATGAAATGGGTAGAAGATGTTTATCAAGAATTATATAGTAATAAAGAACAAGTATCTCCTATATCTATTACATCTTCCAAATTGCCCAGAATTTTAAATGAAGAAATGAGTCATGCAATTAAATGTATGAAGAAAAGAAAGGCTCCAGGTAGTGATGGAATTGTAATTGATATATTAAAAGAAGAAGAAGAAGAAATATAATTTTTTTTAGCAAAATTATATATCAAATGTCTAAATGATAAAGATGTACCATATGATTGCAAGAATGCAGTATTGATATTAATATTTAAAAAAGGTGATAAAGAAGATATTAGAAATTACAGACCTATCAGTCTTTTATCAGTTTTATACAAATTTTTTACCAAGATAATTACAACTCATCTACAGAGAACATTGGATTTCCACCAACCAAGTGAACAAGCTCAATTTAAAAGTGGTTTTAGTACAGTAAATCATATCCAGGTATTGAGGGAAGTTATAGAAAAGAGAAATGAATATGAATTGCCATTATGTTTTGGATTTGTAGATTATGATAAGGCATTTGATTCTATAAACATTTCTTCAGTGATTAAAGCATTGGATCATAAAGGTATAGATCTAGGATATTGTCATATTTTAAAGAATATTTATAAAAATGCCACAGCACAATTAAATTACAGAATGATACTGGGAAAGTCAGCATTGAGAAGGTGTAAGGCAGCGTGACTCCATATCTCCAAAACTTTTTAGAGCAGTGCTGCAAGAAGTATTTTGTGGATTAAAATGGGAAGCTAAGGGAGTGAAAGTAAATGGAGATTATTTAAGTCATTTAGATTTTGCAGATGATGTAGTTATTTTTGCAAATAATGCTTTAGAGCTGCAAGAAATGTTGCAGGAGTTATCAGATGAAAGTAGGAAAGTAAGACTAAAGATAAATGTTAAAAAAAACTAAAGTAATGTTTAATCGATTTTCTCAAAATATGAAAATAAAGATTGATTATGATGAGTTAGAAGAAGTTAACAGTTACAAATACCTTGGTCAGATTATTAATACAGATGGAAACATAATGGATGAAATTAATCACAGAATTAAACTTGGTTGGAGTGCTTTTTGGTAGAAATAGCTTGATACTAAAAGGAAATATGCCTAGGTGTTAGAAAAGGAAGGTTTTTAACAAATGTGTTTTACCAGTTCTTACTTATGGATTTGAGACTTGGATACTTAATAGAAGAGTGATACAGAGACTTCAGACCACTCAAAGAAGTATGGAGAGATGCCTGTTGGGAGTAACAAGAAGAGATCGGAAACACAATGTATGGGTAAGAGAACAAACAGGTGTTACTGACCTTATTGAAAAAATTAAAAGATTGAAGTGGGGTTGGGCTGGGCATATTGCTAGAAGAGATGATAATAGGTGGACAATTGAAATCTTAAACAGGATTCCAAGAGATTGTAAAAGACCCAGAAAGAGATCACATGTGAGATGAATGGATGAAATAAGAAAGTGTGCAGGGGTAATGTGGAGAAGAGAAGCTAAATATAGGAAAAGATGGATTGAATTTGGAGATAGCTTCATCCTTCAGTGGATTGATAATGTTTGATAATGATGATGAATATTATTGTCCAGCAAAAATAAAAAAGATTTAGTTGCTTCTGGTCATAGGCTAATGATTTTCAGAGATTGGCTCAGTGATGCAAGAAGGTTTGTAGTTATGTTTGAAATAGATATTTGTGACTGAAAGTTTACAAAGATAAATAAATAATTTTTATATATAAGTAAAAATATTTATTGTAATTGCATAATTGTAAAATGGTGGTTTAACCACTGAAAATAATATTTTTCAATAAACCTGGATACCAATAGAAAATTATAATTTTGTATGTCAGAAATTGATACAGAAGCAATCAGATAACTTTTTTGTGTTATATATTATGGAAATATAAATAAATAATCAATAAACACGTATTCTCTTTTGATTTTTAAAAAAATAACAAATGTAAATTTTTAATTCAAAAAATAAAACAAAATAAAAACAAACTAAAACATGATGGACATCATTCAGTGTTTATAACGCATTCATCATTAAAATAATATCCAAAAGAAGACTGTAAATAGATTGCAACAAATAAATAAAATACTATGAAATCCAATTACCATATTGCTATTAATAATCTCTATAGGGAACTGTTTTTTTGCAAAGTGATAGAGATTGTAGCAATATAGTCAATTAATAATGTGAAAAATATTAAATATAAAAAATATTGTGATACACAATTTTCTTTTTTCTATTGTATTTAAGTCTTTTAATAGTTATTTGATTTTTGAAAAAAAATGTATAAACTGCTTTTAGAATTCAATCTGATATAAAGGTTAATATTAAATTCAGTTATTTGATAAATTTGTATTTAACATACTCAGTATTTAGTATTTCCATTTATTTATTACAACAAGTTGAAAGAAACCTCATGTAATGAGTATATTCATTAATGATTTATTTAGCATATAGCTTTTTTGCCAACTTAATTATTAACAAACTATCTTAAAAGAAAATTTAAAGAGATTTTAACCAAGAGATAGATTCCATAATGGCTTTACTAATTTCTTCAGCTCAATGTAGCCACCTGATCAGGATCATGTATTAGAATGTGAAACAAACTGTACAACCTGAAGACCAGATTTTATATTAATGAACTCCTGGAGACATCAAATTATGAAAATACAATAAAGAATATCACTTTTAAATATCAGTGAGCAAAAATACGCCATATTTCTTTGCTAATAACAATAGATTTCTGATAAGTCAATTAATTATTCATGCCTGTAGTTTTAATGTGATTTAAATTTAGAACTGAATCTGAAAATTGTATTGATATTTTGTAATTACACATATTGCTGTACAGAGATAAAAATTGTAAATTTATTTTAGTTATATCTGTAAACAATCCTAATCATATAAATTAAAATAAGTTATGAATGAAACTATTCATTAAATAACATACAAAAGGTACATCATATAATAACAGTAAAAATAATACATCAATAATAATAATAATAAAAAATACTTGAAATAAAAGGAACTACTTTTAACATATTTTCTCATTAAAAAAAAAAATCTGGTTTATTTATATTGGTGAGGGAGTGGGGGACATCGTTTTTTAAAAATATAAACTGTTATTCCAACATTTTCCATTTATATAAGTGAATAAATATTTCCCATGAAAATAAATATATTTTAAATGATCTATTGTTTACTTCTGGTACATTAAGTTGATTGATAGAAGTTATTTTATAATTTTTTCATTATTTAAAAGAACAATTTATCAAAGCGAGTTATTATTAATATATGAATTCACACACGCGCATCCACACAAAACTTAAATTTTATAAAAGTAAATTCTTGTTTGTTGCAAAATCCAAAGGAAAAATAATTAAAATTTAATTCTAACAAATAATTGGATAATTTGTTGCCTTTTAAAGAGTCATGTAACATCAATCCACTACAGGGTCAAAATCCTTCATTGAATAAAATGAAATACTCATAATAAGTTATTAAATGGTCATAATACATTTAACACAATCCTGTGTATAAAAGTCATGCTTAGAACATATTTATAGTAATTGCTTATAAATTTGAGCGTCATATATATCTTAGATATTCCCTCATTCCTTTTTTGTTTCTGGATAAATGTGTTTGCATGTTATGATCATGACTTGTATTTCACATGCAGATCAATTTGGAAATATTTTCAGATATCTGGCTTAAGATTTTTTTCTAAAATGACTAAGCCCGCACTCTTTGATTAGTTAAGAAGTTTCCAGCTAGTTTAGATGGAAATTGAAGATTTCACGATAATCTCGATTGACCTAAGTAATGAGAATGTACTGATTATATATAATAAAAAAACCAAGTTTATAATACGATAAAAATTCAACATTTATGAGGAAGGTGTCATATATCTATGAACATTATCACCCATAATGTGTAGTTATAATGTAACTATATTTGAATAATGAAATAAATCAATATATATATGTATAAGGCAATATATATATGAAATATATATATGTATAAGGCAATCTTGTATGCTTGAAAATGGTGTTGCTTTATCTTAGTGATGTAAAAATTCAATAAAATTTATAATGAAATATAAAATTGAGATGCTAGAATAAATTGTATTTAAAGGATGGTACACAATTACCATCAACAATGATCAAATGTCATCTATCTGGTGTCTAATTGCACTATGTCATTTGGCAGAAAACTTATATATTAGTGAATAGTGTTTAGAAAATTTATTGAGATATGAATGTACGAATATGAGTTATTGTTAATATACCTTATATTTATTTTAAAATAATGTAAAGGAGTTTTCAGTTTCAAATTTGAAAACGAAAAATAGTTTTTTAATTTTTATTAAAAAAGAAATGTCTTTCCATAATTAATGTTCATTATATTGATTGATTAATTATTTATCTATATATTTTTTCGTTTATTTTTATATAAAATAAATATTATGTAAATTTGTAAACAATTTATTAAATAAGAAATGTAAAAAAAAAAAAAAAACAAGCGGAGAGAATTTCTAAAACTTTTTATTTTATTTTAGGACCTTTATAATTCTATAACTTCGTCATGAATTTTAATATGAATAATTACAGTAATAAATCAACATTAATGAATGGGAGCTGTCTAAGTTAAATAAGACTTACAAGAATTTATTTAAATATAAAAAGAATTGCTTTCTTTTTTGATTTTTTACTAAGACTTTAATAAAAAAAAATCTTAGATTTTTTTATTATTATTAATTTGTTTATAAGTTGATTCACATACATATATGCACAAAATTTAAAATATCTGTTTATATTTTGTTCTGAAAAATTTAATTCAGCAATGTTGTGAATAGTTTATTTCAGTGATATGGTAGGCAGTTTGTAAGAGCTAAAACGTTTCTGATGCAATTTTCAATTGGAAAAAGTAATGGTTGGGGTAGAGGACCGGGACATCTTGATCAGTGGAATTAGAGTTTTGAGTTGTTTTTCAAAGAGGTGCCTAAATCTCAATTGATCTTCTAAACTAATAATTCTATTGTAATAGTAATAGTCATGTGATCACTTGCTATGTTTGTCAAATATTTGAGCACCAAACAATAAGCTGTGCATAAAAATTCTCTTTAAGTGGTTACTGGTTTTTTGGTAACTTTTCTTATCTGGGAATCAATCTCTGAGTTTTTAGTTCTTCATTTGTTACTACAATCCTAAACCATACAGAACAGTGACTCTCTTATTAAAAAATAATCTATTATTACTTAGTTTGCTTATATCATTGGATTTTTAGATGTAGGTATGCATGACATATAGTGATTATATTTCTATATATTTCTAAATACAGCCAAGTATTCATGCAAAACACTTCACAATCAAAATTTTTATATCCAAAAGATAATGTAAGTATTAATATATAATTATTTTTTTTTATCTGTTAAAAGATATATAAAATCTAAGGATTAGTTTTTTTGTTATAGTTGAATTATTGTTAAAAATTAAAATAATGTGATGTGTACTTATGAAATTAATTATTGAAATTTAAATACCACTTTTGTTCTTATAAAAGAAAGGAATAATGTTATATTAGCAATTACTAATTTTATTGAAAAATGTCATATGCAAAACTTTTTTAATTTTTACTGTATGAAGACTATATAATATGCAACAAAAATAATATAATATATAATTCAAATATAATTTATTTAGAATAATCTATATTGTACAATTGCTTTTGTGATGTATTTCAATGGTAAAAATATATTGGTTAGGTAACTTGCCATGGAAGAGTGAATTTTTTTTATTCTGCATGAATTTTGCATGCTAAATGTTATTTTACTCATAATGAAAACTTAATAATTTTTTACTAGAAAGTTATTTAAAACTCCAGAAAAAATGGAAAATTATATATACTATTATCATTTATTAATCATAAATGTGAATGGCCATTTTAAATATAGAAGAAAAAAGGTCAGTAATAATTGAGAAAAAGATAAAGTACACAAAGTTAGGAGGCCCAAAAAAACAGAAAGGAAAAATTGGATTCAGAATTAATATGCATATAAGTTAGTATAGAAATGGGATAGATTAGACATGTTATCTCATAATTATAGTTAGGGAAGAAAGATGATTGATGGGATAAAAGTCTCATGTTGATTGAAGCCTATACTAATCTAAATGACTGGAGATGGTAATGTAAATGATAAAGAAGAGAATGAGAGCAAGAATAATGATTATTAATTTAGTTAATAACATTGATTTTTAATTCATATAAAATAATATTTATATTGTTTAAATTCATTAAAAAAATGCCATCCAGCAAATATATAGATTTATTGGCTCATATCAATAGATTATAAATAATTCATGATCAAAAAATGAAGTTTTTATTTATTTCAGCTGATTTTCCTATTAAGAAATGATTAAACATACAAGTAAAATAAACAATATATCAAATAAATTTCCAAACAAATTAGATATGTAAAGTAATAAAAAAGAAAAAAAAATGCAAGTTATTTTTATGATACAGAAATTTTCATAAATTTTTAATATGTAGATATGTGCAAATAATTATGATCATTCTAACTTAAAAAAAAAAAAAGAGTCGAAAAGTGACAAATAAAAACCTATAGTTAAATTTTGCAATGACTATAAAAACCTTTTTATTAAGCACAAATATATTCATATTTGTCATGTGTTAGTCCTTTATTCTATTTATTTGATGCTTTACAATGGCCTTTTTCTATTTCTTTCACAAAAAACTTCTTTTTGAAAGACTTCAATGCCTTATTTAATTATAGCCTTTCATTGCATTTTGCTATTAGAAATATGTTTACAATAAAAAACAATTTACATTGCATTCTTTTAAAGTATCTTTGAGTCTTTATAATGTAAATGGGACATGTTTATTCCATGAAAACTTTGTTCAAGTTTACTTGCTCTTTACCTTAATTACTTGCTCAGAATCAAGTGAATATATTCCCCTGAAATTATATATTTATTATTACCACTTTCATCAAAACTGATCACATCACTTGGTTTTATGACCTTGCCATCTTATTTCAAATATTATGTATCATTCTTAAATTAGGTGTGTTTGTACTTTTATGGTATATTAGTAGGAATCCAAAATAGTTAAGTTAACTATTTCAACTTGTTAAATGCACATTAAATTCATTGGAGTTTGTCCTACAGCTTAAAATACCAGTCTATCTTTCTGCCTGTAGAGTTTCCAAGATATTTAAATTAATTTACATTCTCAAACTAATAATTATACAAGCTGAAAGTACCTAAAAAGTCTTCCCTATCACTAATTGATAAAGTTTCCAATTTTTTTTTAATGGTAATAAGTAAATCAAAGTTTTTTTAATTTGCACTCAAAACATTAAAAATATTATATGGATCATTCTTTGAATTGACATGAGTAATACAATTATTTCTAAACTGCACATTTATAGATCAAGATTTTATTTTGCTTTTAATTAATTTACATTATACATTGGATTTTATTGGCTTCTTAAGGTCACTCTTTATTGTTACAAAAACTATCATAAAAATTGAAAATAAAGTTGGATCTATTTAACATATTTTTATTTTAAATTTCATATGTTTTTCCTCACTGGGATTAATTTTCATTCATGACACTGAGTCTCTGGTTATTATTTTTCAATGATCGGAACCAACCTAATCACAAAAATCTTAGAAAGAACTTTTTTTTTCAGTCAATATTTTTTTCTATTATTACTATTTTTGTAAATTGGAATAATAGAATTATCTTTAAAATTATATGGTAAAACTTTATAGGAGTCCTTATATATTTAAAGAATTACAATAGTTTTCAATCAAAAGAATATACTACATTTTAAAATTTATCTTAAGACTTTTCTATTTCTAAAATTACAAAGAGCAGATTTAGCCTAATTATATTATATATTTTGTTCAAATCTGAGTCAGCAATCTTTAAAAATCGAAAAAAAAAAAAAATGAGGAAAACTATATATTATTTAAAAAAAATTATGTCAAAAAAATTTGGTATAGATTATTGTAGAAAAAATTGCATTTCAATGTTCATTTACATTTTAGTTTACTTTTTTATTCTTTACAAGTTTCAATTTTATATTTTTAAAGACTTATATTTTTTAGTTTTCTGGATTAATGTTTCTTTAGTCAAAAAATTGAGCAATTAGAAAGATATTGACCTTTTTATTACTTTTATGTAATATATGATTTCACTAATGAATTAGAAATAAAACTTTTGGCATTGTGAATATTTGTCTCACTCCACTATCCATTAATGACATTTATGAATGAAGACATGAAAAGCCAAATGACTCCCAATATGCATTTTGTACTAATCCATCTTTCATTAGTTGGTGTAAGTCACAATCTCTACAAATATTATTATTTGTACAGTATTTATGAATAGCAAATTATTATATTTTGATATACAAGTATCAAATTTCTGTCAGAAGTCCCCCCCCTCCAAACCTCTAACCATGGTTTCATGCTCCGGCACTCATCAGATTGGTGCTAGGGTAAGTTCAGACACTAGATCTAAAAACACTAATCCAAAGCCAATCATTTAACTAAAAGTTATATATTGAGTGGAAAATCTGAAAATTTCAGACACCTACATGTCTTCAAACCCAGCTATCCAACTCAAATAGCTATATGGGGCTGAGAGATCTTCAGCCATACCATATATAACTTACAAACTTAAGAGTATAGAGTCATGTGATCTATGACTCTTATTTTGACTATTTATAGTCTTTGCCTTAAATCTTATGCAATGTTATATTGCTAAGACTACTAATATATGGTATGGCTGAAGATCTCTCAGCCCCATATAGCTATTTGAGTTGGATAGTTGGGTTTGAAGACATGTAGGTGTCTGAAAATTTCAGATTTTCCACTCAATAGATAACTTTTAGTTAAATGCTTGGCTTTGGGTTAGTGTTTTTAGATCTAGTGTCTGAACCTACCCTAGCACCTCTCTGAGGAGAGCCAGAGCACAAAACCATGGTCAGAGTTTTGGGGAGGGGTCCTGACAGAGGTATTTTACATGCTTTCTCTAGCTAAGTAAGTATCAAATTTACTCTATCAAAACTTTAATAAGAACTGTCCTAGATAAGCATATCAATGATTATCAATAATCATTTATTAAACTAGAGATTATCCCTAGCTCAGATATAAACTTTGAATCAATTAAAGATTAGATACATAAATCTGTGATCTTGTTTTAAAATAATAAATTAACAATAAAATAATCATTGAACATAATATCCACCATATCAGAAATTTATTGATAAGTTTTAATATTCTCAAAAATATGAGAGAAAATACAATATTTGATTTTATAAAAGTGAAATGAAATTGTAAAATAGAAAATTTTATTATCTTTTTTTTGTTATTTGCTATGCACAGTCTATAATTAGCATGGACTGATGTATACATTGATTTTGTGCTGAACATTGTATGTATTCAAATGGTGGTCTCTTTGAAGGTCATGTAATGTTTGAGTACTGAAAATGACCTATTAAGCTTTAATCTAGGAACTTTTATCTCCTAAGTTCAACTGAACATTCTGATTAAGTGACATAATATCCTTATCTAATAGATATTGACCAGTTGATATATATATATATATATATATATATATATATCATATATATATATATATATATATATATATATATATATTGAAAAAAGTAGAAATAGCACATGCTTTTGTTTTTCATAGTATGTGATTGTGGATAGTATCTATCAATATATAGATGGATTTAATTTTTTTATGTTTGATGTATGTTCATTTATATATGGGAGCATATACATAAAATGTTTATAAATGGGAGAATAATAGAGGTAACACTTTCATTATATTAAATATTTGATAATAAATTTGTAACATATAAGTTTATGAGTGTGCATACATATGTGGATGTTTTTTTTTTATATATTGATAAATACAATAATGCAAAATAATTTTTTTCTGTAATACAATTTAGCTAAATAAAATATTTTTATTTATGAATTTGCACGTGATTATTGAAATGGTTTTTTATTTGCTGAAGTTTAGAAATAAAAAGTTTTTGAAATTATAATACTAAAATTTCGGTAGTGTTAAAGTATAAATAGCATCTTATTCATGTGGCACTGATTACTAGTAATGGAAGCCTTGCTAAATGATCTACAACAATGAGTTTCATTTGCATATCAAGAAATTGATTTCTAGTCAGGAAATTCTGGAGATGGTTAGAGAACTATCTGACTAAAAGCTTTGCTATCCTACTGAGCAACCCCTGCACCTTAGACTTTTACAGCTTATTGTGAGAACATTTCTTTTCAGAATTATGATAAATTAGTTTATGATAGGATTGATGCTGATAATTTGATAATCTCAGACTGTGTCTTTTATATTTTACTTTATCCGAGATTTGTGTGTGTCATAACTAGAATTTGAGATTGTAATTCAGTTGAATATATATATATAACGAATTTTGAGCGTGTATGTGGGTACATACATATTTCAATAGTAGTAAACTCTTGGGAAAATGTACTGGAAATAAATTTTCCCTGTAATGTTCTACTCATGGATATACATACACTCATTTTGGATATATATATATATATTATGAACTATTTAAATATATATATATATATATATATATATATATATATACATACATTCATTTTGGATATATATATATATATTATGAACTATTTAAAGTAATAGGCATTCCATTTGTAAGCTATAATTGCTGTACATTGAAGCAATTATAGAATCAGTAGCAGATCTTGCATTTTATATATAATAATTCGCATTAATAAACAATATATATATAAAGTGAAAAAAAATGAGTGAAAGATAGTTAGCAAAAGAATGAAAAGCAAAGCAATATCTTTTTTTTTTTTTTACCGTCACTAGACAGTATTGTAAAATAATTCATAAAAAAATATTTTGATTTAATGGAAAACTTTTAATACAAATAAAATACTATTAATCCAATATTTTTTTTTAGATTAATATATTTTTTGTATTAAATGAGCAAATAACAACAATGTATTATTTGTCTTCTTTTTAAATCATCTATATGCTGGTGAAAATTTAAATATTAATTTTAATATCTATAATTTTGAATGTAAATTTACAGATACTTTCTATGTATTAAAATTATTTTTAAATACTATTATTAAAAGCGATTTAAGTGTATGTGTATTTTAAATTGGTGCAAGTTGACTTTATTAAGTACTGTACATAATTATGAACTTAATATAGAAGCCTAATGTAGTAAATTTGAAAAACATTGCTAGTTAATTTTGTAGTTGTTCAATTTCAAAAAAAGAAGGTGATGTGGTATCTAGTTTTATATAATATATGCTATATATTGTGGAACTGCTATTTGATTTCCAGGCTCTTGGTGAATGACACAAATTAGTGAATAGAATGAATATTGTGAATATAGTATATACATATATTTATAATATGTTTTAATTTTAAAATTATATGTTAATATTAAGATAACAAAAAAAATTAATAAAAAATCAAATACTCCGTCTGAATTGCATAATTTTTAACATGTATATATACATGTCTGTTGTTTTACTAACAATGCATATTAAAATGTAAACAGAAATAATTAGCAAAAAAAAAAAAGTACTATATAATAGATAGAAAAAAATATTCCTTATACTCAATGAAATTTAACTGGATTTTTAAGGGAAATAATTAGCTAAAGCTTAAATTTCGACCAAGTTAATATTAAAATTAATAATATTTTTGAAAATTAGTATGTAGCATATTGCGAAGACACACACATTTTTTTTAAAACAATTCATTGCTTGCACTGAGAATTAATGTTAATAAAATACAAAAGATACATTATCTGAATATTTGAATTTTTATTAGTCTGTTATCATATCCTTTGAATTATATTAGAATATATGACTTATGAGAACTATATTACTATAATAACTTTTAACAATAATACTAGCATTTGATTAAAATGGTTTAATATCACCAGGAATTATTGAATTACATAAAAATATTAATAAACATTCTGAAAATTATGTAATGTTAATTACATATTATAATAATTTAAAAAGATAATAAAGTATAATGCAGTGTTGATATTAGAAAGATGTCTAGGAAGAAGAAAGATATGATTTCAGATTTTTGATTATTGTTGCCTGATCTAATAAAGATTTTATCAGAACTTGTGTATAATTTATTACTGAGTTCTATCAGTAAATTATTAAAGACACCATCAAAGTCACTAGATCTGATTTCTGTAGTAACTCTTCCTATTGAAGTGCAAATTTTTAGACTTGAGTAGTGGAATGTATTATATGCAGGTAATGTGCATTTTTTAAAATTTTATTTTCAAAGATGAGAATGTAATTAATTTTAAAAGTAAAATTTGCTGATTTTTTAAACTGGTTTACGATTAAACAAAATATCTATATTTGGCACCTGACCAATGTAGATTTCTTAATTATAACAAAGTTTTTATTTAGTGAATATTCAAATTAATTGTATTTTCTTCTACAATAAATTTTTGTTAAATGAGTTTTTTAGTTGTTTAAATCTTATTTATTTTTCTAATACTTAAATTGGATATATTTTGGTACTCCATTACTTAAGAAATTGATGAAGATTAAATTAAAGGTTAATAAAGTTTTTGTAATTATGTATGGAATCTTTAAGTTTGACCCATAATGGAATGATCATTTTGTAGTGAAGGAAGCTTACATTTTATTTTCTTCACCTGAAACAAGAACCATGGCCAAAAATAATAGTTTTTGTATGCTGACAACTACTTAGCAGTATTTTTTTAAAGGCTAACATAATTTTTACTTAAGCAAATATTTTCTTTTGAGTGTATATTTGAATTTTGGTAAAATAACAGTTCTTTGAAATATTTTCTCTTCAATGAATTCTTATTGAAGAAGAGGGAACTTGAAATATTATTCATCATTTTAGATAAATTATCAGATTTATAGGAAGGATAAAATTCTAAGTTCTATGCAACAATTCAAATTCATGTTGATTGTACTTTATCATTGAAATTTCATACAATGTAGTCACTCTACTATATTCTAATAATGCAATGATCTGACTTTTGATATAATAGTTATTGAAATTTGATGCATCTTAATTGTAAAAATATTTAAAAATGGATTTTTTTTTTGTAGTTTTAATTAAATTTTTATATATTTTGGAATTTTTTTTTTTAATATTTACTGTTTTTAACTATTGCTCCAATTTTTGTTGAAGAAACTATATCTAAGAAGACTGTATAATGAATTACTTTAAATTAATATATTTGTTTGCTTCAATATATGATACTATTTATATTTATTTTTTAATTGCTTAATATTTTTTTTGATAAGTCATTTAATATAATACTAATTATTTTAATGAGTATACAAATAATTTTACAGCTTATCAAGAATGCAATGCTAACAATATACACTTATTTTATGGAATCAATAAGTTTAAATACATTATAAAGACAATTTACAAGCAATATCCCCACATAATCATTTAAATAAATAGATTTTATTTAATAAATAGATTGGCATTCATAAAACAAAAGATGTGCAATATTTACAGGTTTATGTAAATATTTCTTTAAGACTATTGGGTTTGATAACAATAATTGATTGTAACTTGCATTGATACATTTTTGTTTTTTCAATGCTATTGATTTTTGACATGCATAAATTCCTACTTACTTAAAAAGTATGTAATATATACCAAATTTATATAAACTGTATTACATATTATTATTAATATATTATACTACCCAGACTTGAATAATAATTCAGCTTCATAATATGAAGAGGGGGGGACATTTCATATTTATTTATCTATTTATTACGCCATTTAAAATTGAATAATAATTCTTATTAAAACATGCAAAACTCTCTATACATATTGCCACTTAGTGCAAGTCAGAGTAATCAATGGATTCCAGAAGGCTTGTGCATAAAATCCTCATCTAGTGCCTACTCATCCAATATCCCCAGACTAGTTTCTGGATTGTGGCCTTCGTCAGTGAGGAGCCTTGGATCGGAGAGCACTGAACCTAGACCTTAAGATCTAAAGCAATTCTTCAGCAGCCACATTTTATCTCTACTTAACTACACAACTATGAGTCTTAAACTGAAAACACCATAATGTTTTCAATCCAAGCTCATTATCTTCTATAGTCATATAGGTCTGAAATCATTTCAGTACCTATACATTTTGGTGACTTGGGTTTTTTAATAAACATAGCCCACTATTCTATTAGGCATGATTGGTTTTAAGGCAATAAACATTTATCTATAAACATTTACCATTAAAGTTCAAGGCTTTTTTTGGTGCATTGCTTGTGTTTTCATTCAGATATAATGATGATATGGATGGACTATGTATTAATCATGGATAGGCTAGCAAAAACAAAAACATGAGTGATAGACAACAGGCACTTTTTGCTGTATTTTATCAGTGATTGGTGCAGACAGAAATGACATACTTTTAAAATTGGCAGGAAGCTAGATAGTTCCAGGTTGAACAAACCAACATACTAATAAAGATTTTTATCCCAGCATAATGAGATCTTCAACCATTGCATGGGGGTTCCTTGTTATTTAATAATTTATAAGTTAGTAGCTTAAGCTTGATTTTCTGGAATGCTGTTAAAAAATAATTTTTTAGCTGATTGAGATTCTTGTTGTAGTTAATGTTATATCTTTTTTAGAATCAGAAAAAAATCCAATTTCACAATTCTTCTATAATAATGAACCTAGTATAATTATATAATAATTATAAATACTTTCAGGTTTGTTTGTTTTTTATAAAAAGTAAAACTTTTGAATGTATAAGGCTGAAGACAAATATAAGAGTAAATACAAATGAAATAATAATAAATTATAATTTATGTGATTGTTATTATAAATTTATTGTAAACCTATATTTATATGCTATATATAATAGTTTTTTATATTTTATAAAAAATAATCTTTAAATGTTATATATTAGGTCATGTGATATCTGACTTGATATTTTTGTAAATGATCTTTAACAATGGCCATATAATATGGTTGAAATGTAGAAAGAAAATTGAAAGGTGGAATAAAATAAAACAAGATTTGAAAAGAAAAAGTGGAATTAATTTGTTTTATATATATTGAAATTGTGTTTAGGGCAATTAATGCGTTTAAGCAATGGAGTATATGATTAAGTAATAGCACTCTAGCAGTTTTCTATTGCTCGCTCTACATTTAACACAATTCATCTCAATTTTGTACTTCCATTTTAAATGTTAATGATTGAGGTATTATAAAATTAAAAAGTTCATTTATTTTATTATAGAATAGATTTGAATAATGATAAAATAATGATTTAAATGAAAACAACTATATATTTTTGAGAATTTTAAAAATATCTAATATGGACAGAACATTTACAAGTGCCTTGCATGATTTAGTATAATGGGAAAATGTCAGACTCTGGATTTTAAATTCCATGGAACATGACTCCAACTGTCTTTTTTAGAGCTCAAATCTTTTATGAATTCCCAAGAAATAAGCCATTCATTTTTTTTTTTGTTTTATTTAGGAGTGAATTTTGGATATATCAAAAAACAAAAAATATAATATGAATAAATTCTGTAGGGAAGGCGTTCAGATAATGGAAAATTATTATTATTTGGAAATTAAGATTACTTTTCTTTAGAAATGATAAAAAAAAACAAAAATAAATAATTTTATTAAAAAAACATGCTTCATTCTTATTTTAATTAGTAAAATTTGCCCTATATAGTTTAGAGTAGAAGTAGAATGGCTGATACCAGAGGTCACCGTCCAGGAATTGCAACTCGGTTCTATCACGTTCAACTCTCGAGTTTCATGTGAATCTTCATGAGAATTCCTGAGCAACAAATCATTCAATTATTATTATTAGTCATAAAATTTGAATGCAATTCTTATTATTGACTTATTTTAATTTATTTAATTCATAAAATGCATGTCTCCTGAACATTAATCGTAATTATTTGTCTTTTTTTTTTTAGAGAAAAAAAAGTAATTTGTATCATTATTTTAAAAACAGAATATAAAATAAATGAATAATTACATGAGTTTAATATTTTTAAAAATATGTTGTGTCAACTTTTTTTTATTAAAGAAAAAAAAATAGATTTTGAAAATTTTAATTAGAAATTTAAGAACATTTTGATGTGGTTTTATACCAAATTTCTGTTTGTTCTCAAGACAACTGTAATTAGTAAATAATTCTCTATTAAAAATTGTTTAAAAAAAGAGGAGAAAAAAGAGCAATCACTTATTTCTGAATAATACAAACAATTATCTGCAATACGTATGTTTGAATGGGAATCCTTGTAATTCTTATATTTGAAATAAGGTTGTATTTCATGGTTTCAATTTTCTCATCCAACTAAAGCACCAATTAACAATAAATAATTTATTTCAATTTTCTAAAATCTAATTATATCATTAGCATCGTTTATTTTAATTCATAAAATAATTAGATTCTTGTTATATTATCAGGGTGAGGGGGATTTAATAGACAGGGATATCAAGTTACAGAGAATTAAGTTCTCTCTTAGTTTCCAAATTGAAAAAAAAAATTAACTAAAGATTATCTTAAGAAACAAAAATATGATTGGGTCAAAGTATTTTTGAATGATAAGTAAAATAGAATTAATATCGTGGAATATATTTATGTGCGCTTAGATATGTCTGTCACTGTTATGATTAATTCTTCTTAATGAATATTAAATCTTTTAATTCTTTTTAATAATTGATATAAAACTAAATTATAGTAGTAGTAAGGAAAGAAACATTACTAGCAATAATGTTAACAAAGACAAAAGAGAGAAATAGAAATCAAAATTACTTTAGTTGATCTAATAGTTAAAATACTGGAGCACAACCATAAAACTAAGTGTAATGATTTATCTAATGTTGAAAATTTCATTGGAAGTATAGACGCTGGTGAATTAAATAAAAATTAAATGAACAATATTAAAATTATCATTTTTATTTATTATCATCAACTAGTAAAATAATTTTTAATGACATAATATTTTATGAACAATGGTATAGATTATAGTTTTTGTTTATACATCAATGATACAATCTTGTGTTGTTTGTTTTAGCAATGGGATATTTTTATGTGCAGTTTTTGAAGTAACAAGCACAACAAAAAACACTAAAGTCTAAAAATGTTTTGTATTTGTAAATTTTGCATGTTACATTTCAGCACATGCTTTTTGTTAAAATCTAAAATCGAATTAATAAGTGAAGAAAATTTAGTTTTTAGATGATCGATTTTTAGCAGATGATGCCATGTATTAAACATTATTATAAACTTAAGTGTATTTATAAAATTCTTAAAAATAGCCATTATTTTTTTTTTTTTAAAAATTTCATTATTCTGTTAATTATTTCTTTTATATATGGAAAGTTGAAAACACATACATGATAATTAATCAGCAACTATAATAGTATTAAAAACAAATAAAATCAGCAATGAGACAAAAAATATAGCCAGATTATTTTCTGTACTCTGTAAGTTATTAGAAAAAATCATATTAATAATTCCCCCCCTAATAATTGAAAGCTATTTTACCTATATAGAGCTAACTGGGTTAAAGCCAATAAAAAACTTTTATTAACAAATTATATCTTTAATAACTCCTATTGAAAAAGCTTCCAATATAAATTCAAAAGAAGTGCTATCTTTATTAGTCTAATCTAAATTTATGATTCTGTTTGGAAAAATAATCTTCTAAAAGTTTCAAAAATCTTAAAATGTAGAAAATCATTAATTTATTTGACAAAATATTCTTCAATAGAAAAAAGTTAGCTGCCATTAAATGATTATCATAGAAAATTTTTTTTTTTTCCAAAATGATATATCATAGGGTTCAGTTCTCTCATGTACTTTCTTTAATATAGTGTAACAGAATGAATTCTTGTTAAGTTGGTGCTCTATTTTCTGTTTATTAAAGGGGGAGAGTGCATCCAAGAATAGATAGAGTTAAACATAAATATATACTCAATATAGTATCATACTAACATCTCTTATTAACTAAATAGTACTTAGGTGAATTAAAAAGTAATAATTTATTTCCAATTTTTTTTTATTTATAGGCCATATTTCTTGAATTTTACCTATATAACAACTCCTTTTTTCTATATATGAGAGTGAAAGAGATGGAGTTATTTTTGTGCATGCATACTTTACATTAGGTTAATTATGATATCAATCTCCAATTATTTTTTAATGCTGCAAAAAAAAAGTAATATTAATTTGATCTTATGAGTAATATTTTTTCATCAAATATTTTTTTCCATTTTTTTAAAAATCCAATAAAAAAATCATGCTTCTGTCAAGCGTTGGTGGACGAATGGTCAGCATGGCTGCCTTACAAGCAGTTGTCCCAGGTTAGTGGGTTCACTTTCTGACCAATGCTATGATACATGAAAAAAATCATGCTTCAAGTCTTGCACATATAATTAACTGAAAGATCAAAGGTTATGGCCAATTATTATTGACAAATTTTTTAGAAAGGAGACAAAATTTTTCACTTTTGGTTAAGATTAAAGTGTTAGAGAAATTTACTGTAAATTTTAAAATAATGTTTATTTCAAAAACCTTTGTTTTTGAAACTTGTTAAGTTATACTCTTTTACTAATAGAATCAGTAATAATTGAAATGAAGTGCTAATTTAGAAAAGGACTCAGAAAAGAATTTTATTCTCAAGCAAAAAGGGGCATACCATTATTTTATTCTTGAAAAAATATGCTTATAAAGAGATGTCACATGTGAAATAAATATCTCTTTTTAAAAAAAACTGATTAAAAATAAAACCATAAAAATGCAAACAAGTGCACTATAGGATAATGGACCTCACTATAATTATTTAGAGAAGAGGATGATTATCAGTAAAATTTACTTAACTTGTACTTGGATTTATTTTGAAAATAAAAAAAATATGTCAGACTTTTACACTAGAAGGGTTCAAATTAACTATGTACTAGTCATCATTAAAGTAAATATGAAATAGTCTAAGAAGATTTACATTGTGATACATTGATGAATAAAAGTAATGGAATAAAAAAAGAGCTTCCAAGAAAAATTTTCAAATAATAATCAGCTAAAAAATAAAGTGATAAAAGTTGTGAAATTATTTTTACTTAAGTGAATTTTCCAGTGATAATTGCTTACATTTAAAATCTTTTACTTTAATGTAACTTTTAATTTGTAATGAAAAATATCAAATGTTATAACATTACTTTTAAACAAGAAGGAAAGTTTAACATATTTTGGTATATCATTTTTGTAAAATAATTCTATCATTTAATGACTATGTTTATAATGTTATAGAGAATAAATAAAGTACAACTCTGAGAAAATATTACTGATTTTTATTTAAGTTTTATATTTTATTTATAAAGAATGTTGATTTAGTACTGTAATTGAATTTTGGAATGCATATGTGCATATATAAGATTCTAATGTTAATTTAATTAACTACTCTTTAATCTAATGACTTATAAATGTATAATAGCTATAAGTTTGTTTATTTATTTTACTTATTCCTTTTAGATTATAATTATTATTGCCACTGGTTTCTGATAATTAATGTTTAGAATATGAGTTTCACTCATGTAATTATAGTTATGAAATTATTTCTGGTATCTGTGTATTATTTACCATTTCCCCCAATCAATTGAATTAATTATCTATTAGTAGCTTGGGTGATATATAAAAAGCAACAAATTCATCACATTTTTAAAAGTCTTCTTCAGTTTTTTTTTGGTTGTATTGTTGAAATGAATAAAGTCTCATTTTCTATTTTTATTTTTCAATTTTGACATTTTTCATTTTAGACATGAATTCAAAATACAAAATTAATCTGAAAAGGACTTTGATGCAACTGAAAAATTATAAAATTGTTTTGCAATGAGTGAATAATGATTTTTTCAAAATAACTTTAAATAATAGAAACCCTCTTTACTCAATTACAATTGAATTTATAATTAGAATGGTAATATATGTATTTAAATAACTTTAGTTTTCAATGTCATCATTGTTTTATTTGATTATTTTGTCTTATAAAGTTACCAAAATTTAGTGAAATTAAAATATAGATACCATCTATATATTTAGAAATAAAATATAACAAATGATTAAAACATTTTTTAATTAAATTCCAATTACTAATAGCAGACAGATTAGATTCAACACTGTGAAGACCATGTGGAAACATTGTGCAATAGATTAGAAGTATTAGCAGTTAATGATCATATTTTTGTTTGCAGTAGAGTATGATAAAAACCTATTGTTTATATTCTAATGTTGTAGTTACAATTATATTTTGGGTCAAAAACTATTCTAATTAAAAATTCATCAAATAATAACAACAACAACAACAATAACAACAAAAAGTCATCTAATGCAATGATAATTATAAACAATACATAATTTAGATTTAGAAATGTTATTGTTATATTAAAGTTTTTGTTTTGATGAATGAGTGTTATATATATATTAGATGACCTATAGTTGTGTGTCTTGCAGCAACTGTATTTTATTTTGCATGCTTGATCATTCATGTTGTTTTGGAATCACAACCATTCACACTTGATGCTGTACAGTGGAAATATAAATTTTACTTAAAATGTCTCAAAATGCAAAGTTAATGAGGGTAGAAATTCTGACAAATCTATGAGAAGCAGTGCAAAAAATATTAAATTTGTGTGTGTGCATGAGGGAATGATTGAATGAATATATTCACCTCCAGTATTTATTCCTGTGAATTTGCATTTAGTGCATTTATATATAAATGTGCATTCTTTTTATTTCAATTTATTACTCCACTGCATATGTGTATGATTTTAAAATTAAATTGAGTCATAGGCAAGCATATAAATGTTAAAATATCTGTATATAGGTATATAAATACAGTTCACACTACTAATTTTGATGAAGCTAAGGTTGCCTTCTTTGAGAGAAATGAAATAAAAAGAAGAAATTAAGAATCTTTGTTATTAAAAATTTAAGATTCTAAAGCAATTAACTTATTTAAAACTTCTTTTAATATTAAGGATGTATGGAAGATAAGTAGAATTGTGGGTAATGTTTAGTATAAATATGTTAAAGTTTTGTAGTTCTTTACACTTGAGATGTTTGCTTGTAGCAGTGAAATCATTGGTAATGTTTTAGAGCTTATTTTCTTGGCTAGTCTGGTTGAGTTGTGAATTTGGGGTAATTTTGATATATATATATTAAAAACAAACTTTATAGAATAGACTTTGGTTTACATTTTATTATCTGCATGAAAACTTGAAACCATATAGCAAGGATATATGGGGTTACTGTATGTAATGTTTTTTTTTTTTTCGAATACAAAACATCAAATCTATAATTTATATTATAATTTTTTTTTCTATCATAAAAAAAGACAGAATTGAAAAAGTCTTTTTTTTAAAACTTTATTTGCAGACTCAAATGTTCAATGAATCACCGTATCAATAAAGAAACACCAGAAAGTGTTGATGGAGAGAGCAGATACTAGTTTCTTTGCAACTGAAGTCATTCAGAAAATTTGAAGATTTGGTCAATATTAGGTTTAAAACATTTAGAGAAAAGGAAAGAGGTGGGAAAAGGTTTTTTTTTTCTTAATGGGGGGAAGGGGAGATTGTTCGTTAGTTTTAGTTCTGTTGATGTTCTAAGTGTTATTGGATTTTAACGTTATCAGTTGTTTATGTTTTTAACTCACTCACATTTTTTCATTTAAATGCAAACTGTTTTATCAAATTTTGATGTTGACCTTTTTAAAAAAAAATTAGAAAAGTTTTAATTTATATAAGTCAGTTTTTTTTGTTTATAGCATATTAATGGTAAAATTTCAATATTGCATTTTATATTAATATTTTTATTTTGTCTCAATGTTGTACATATTGTTATCTGGTCAATACATACATATGTCTAAGTGATAAGATGTGATCATTTTCAACGATAATTTGCCATTGCTTGGCACCCACTTAGCAATTTATTCTAGTATTAAAAGCTTTAATTGATATACGTAATAAATAAATGTAATATAGTGAACTACTTTAATTTCTTAATTTTTGCCTACTATAATTACAATTTGTAAACATTAGCAGTAGTATGAAAAGTGATGTCAATTATATGCTGTACTCTCATTTCCTATATATTTGCTGCTCATTAGTTCTGAGTTTTGTTATAAGAACTTGAAATTATGGGAAATTGTGAATTCTCTGCATAATGGCTGGTATATATACATACATACATTTCTATGCTACAACTTGTTTAAAAGATTGAATATATTTAAACATTAATAAAAATATTTAACTAAAAATTATATAATATAAACATTTAGTATTGTCATAAGTTTATAGAGAAAAAGTGAGAAAGCTTGTAAGATTGAGAGGGTAGATGAGGCAATGGCTGACTGAGAGATAACTCATATGTGAACTTAAAGAATTTAAAGTATTTAATTTTTTTTTGTTTATTTTATCATTTTCAAACTATAGGTTTATTGAAAATGTGGATGGAGAGACCATGAATATGGAGGCAATTGTGTATATATAACTTATAATTAAGTGCACAATTATATAATCATTAAAACACAACAAGCCTTGGGTGTACGTGTTTATACATATATGCACACACAAAACATTCTGAATTATAGATTATGATTATATTTAATGTTATGACCAATAAGCTTTAAATTATTAAATCATCAACTAATTGTTTTCTGTGTTTTGTAATATATCCATATCTTATTTATTTTCATTTTTCATGAATGACAAGCATTTTCTAAAGAAACTATACTTCTATAGTGCTCTTTACTTTTTTTAAAACTATTTTGTTTGCAGAATACTTTATAGAGTACTTCTAATAGTGCAGATTATACATCATAGCAGAATAGATAAATGTTCTCATATCCCCATAATATATTACTTTATAATATTTAAGATTTTTTCCAAAGTCATAAATTTTTAAGTCTCATCATATTTTTGCAATTTGTTTAAAATGATTTTGGGTTTCAAAAGCTAAATTAAAATTATTAACAACTAGAAATATATTTTCTACATTCTGATTAGAATTATCATCATGATTATTAAAGATTGTTTGAGCTTACTAACTTATGTTTTTATTTTTTTATATGGTTTTTTTTTCTTGTTCATTTTTTATTTCTATATTATTAAAAGGCTTTGAGGATTAGTCTTTAAATAAGCTGTATTCTAATATATATCATACTTGGTTTTAACCATTATAGTTTAGGAATTATTTTTTTTATTTATTTTCATATTTTATGATCCATTTAAGGCCAGAATTATTACTCAAACATTTTGATGATAAACTTTGATAGACTCAAATAAAATCACAATCACTGTATATTATTTAAATTATATTAATTCTAAAATGGAAGATTATATATAAGTAATTTCAGGTTTAAAATACTAGTTTTAATTTTTAATACGAGTAGCCTTCAATTTGAATAGATTTTGTAATATAATTAAATTAATTTCTATAATAATTACTATTTTAAATGTTTTAAAAGGTATTAAAAATTGAAATAATTTTAAAAATTGTTATTCAAGTTATATTAAAAAAGAAATAAAAGCTTATGTAGAAGTTTCCAACTAATGTCAATTTTTTTATGTCCCAATGTGTGTTTTTTAAATACTTTTTTGACCATTGAATTCAATTTTTCATTGCTACTTATAGAAGTACTATTTCTTTGGTTTCAATGCAATCTCTTACAGCTATCTTTAATGTTAATTTATCAGTTTTGCCATCATTTGTCAGCAAAAACTAAAACTAAAATAGTATTGATTTATTAATTTAAAAAAATCACAAGATGTCAGTATGAAACTTATAAAACTTATTACAAATAAGCCAAATGCTTTAATCATAATGTCACTGATTGGCAGTTTTGTGTTTTTTAACTTTGGAACACTTATGAGAGCTTCCAAGTGTATTTATTTTTTGTTAGATTTCAGAAAGAAAAATGTATGTTTTTTTTTAGTTTCTTTAGATATTTATGATTATTTTTACAGAATGTTTGTATATTATTTATTTATTTGAGAAGAATAATGCTATTAGAGTCAGATTTTACTCAAAAATATTTACTTTTAGAGGTCAATTCAAGAGAAATCAATAATATATGACCACAACTTATAATTGACTGCAAAAGAAGATTTTTATATTGACCAGAGCAAATTAATTTTTGTCATTTTTTTTAAAATTATAAATAATATTTAAAATTTTAAATAAAAATTCATTAGTTTTAAGTGTCTGAACAATAATTCATTCAAACATTACAAAAAACAATTTAGAATCACCTTTTTTACTTAAATATTTTATGAGCAAGGTTGCTATCTAATAAGAAAAAAAGTAATTGTCTTTTATAAATGTTACCACATATTTCAATGAATTTTTCTTCTATAATTGCAAGTTAAAATAATATTGTAAACTGTAATTTTCATTTGTAAACATGGAATTTTAAAAAAACAATGTAATATTTTTAAAAATGTTGAAATAAGGAACAAAAATTATTTTAGGTTTTAATATTAATTTTTAAATTAAAATTATTATTTTAAACTATTCACACAGATTTATTTAATAATATTTTTAAGAGTGTCAAGTATGAATAAACTATATAGATTGCATTTGAAAAGAAAATATTCTATCTTTTATTTAACCTTAGGCCAAAAGTTTGCAGTTAAACCAACGTCAATCCATCTGATACATCGATGTATTCAATGCAGTATGAATACAACAGCACAAATACCATACTGTCAGGAATGTACACCTGAACAGCATGGTTATAGAAGACATTGACTCTCATCCAGATAGGAATACTACATCTGTCTGATGAGAAGAACAATAAAAAAACTCCATAGGAAGGGACTGCATTTTCCATCTTACTATCCTATTTCATAGGCTAAAAGGGTGATCCAAAGAGCAGGGAATACCATCTGCTTTCGATGGTCAGTGAGATATGGGACTTATTTTGTCCAAGTGTGGCATATAATAGGATCCTGCATGTGGAAAATCTCATACTACATCTACTAATTACACCAATATAACCAATTGATTAACCCAATTTAACTATGAAACAAGTAACCCAAGATTAACCCTCCCTTAATTAATTAATATAACTTTACAAATCAATATAGCCATTCATGCCCGACTTAAATTTAAAATTTATATAATTTAGTCAATTAATAATAAAATAAAAAAATGGAAATGATTAAATGAGCAAACTTAAATGTACAAAAATTAAACATTAATAATTAAATTGAAAACTTAAAAGTCAGATAAAATTTCATTTTACAATTTAGGTTAGCTGAATATTAAAAGCTTGTCAAATCTTGATGAAAGTTCTTAATTACTTTTAAATTTTACAGTTCATATCTTACAATAGAATAATCCCGATTCCTGGTGCCAATTCCCATGACGTCTTTATTGGTAGACTGGTCTCCTGTTCTGGGGGTGGCCTTAGCTGGTTCAATCCTGGTACTATTTGATTGCAGAACCCATATGATTCAGGATCTGCAATAGTACCATTCATAATTCATCAGGCATTTCATTTGATTAAAAGAGAGAGTGACAAGTGCATCTTATTACTCTTCTAAAAATAAATCAAGCTGAAACTGTTCTCAATTTCAATATTTTTCCTTTTATACCGATCGTCCGGATTCACTGAACAATGGTTTCCTGTTCCAAATTTTCATTATGGTCCAAGCCTTCATTGCTGCTTCTATTGGACATCTAATTTATTTTCATTCTCTTATCTATATTTCATCTGACTTTTTTATATAAGAGCCCCAAAGGCTAGTTTGCTTTTCGATAATTAATAACACAATCATTTCTATTTACTGAGATTACATAGGAATCTTTTTCATTTAAAATATTTTATATTTAGATCTTCACCTTTTTTTATAAAAAAGTACATTCAAATACTTTTTTTTAAAAAAAAAACTACTTTTAAAGTTTTGCATCTGTGCGAATATATATATATGTTTAACAACTCTTTAATTTTTTTTAGCTTTTAGTTTTATTTATGAACTTAAGTTTTTATTCTAATTTTAAATTAATGTAACGGCATATTATATATCTGTTACATTATATTTACAATGGTTTCTTGTATTTTATATGTTACAACATGCTTTCATTACGTATCTTTCTTAATATACAGAATATATTCACATGTTTACACACCAAAAAACTGAATTTATTTTGGGGACTTGATTTAGTTGGATTGATTGGATAAAAATAATATGCAAAATAATTTTTATTAAACCATTAAACATCACATGATCACCATTTCTTATGCACCTGGGTCTCGTTTTATGCAGTAGATAGGTTTCTCAGAAAATCTGCAGAAAGAAATTGTACAAAAATAGACTTCATTTACCTTGAAAAATGGCGGATATGTTCCAGTAATTTTCAGAAATTGCATAAAAGCAAAGCAACAAGGAAAAATTACTTTAAAATTCGCATTAAAAAAATAAGGAAATAAAGTATGACTAATAAAAAATTTCAAATATTTGAAAAAAATTAATACAAGATAAACTTTTTTTAATAACTACAGTATTTAATTTTACATTTTTTCATACATATTTTAATCATTACTGCTATTTGAGAATATGCGTTCATTTGTGAATCAGATTCATGATGTGTGTACAACTAGCACCACTTTTAGTCTTGTGCTTTGTTAATGGTTTTCTGTTTTTATATTAAAAAAATGAGATCACAATCAAAAAGATTATACATTATCATTAGAAAGATTATTCTCAATTAAAAAAATCAATAAAATCTTTGTTATTTATTTTAACAATCTAAAAATTGTTTTATTTGTTATATCTAACAAAATACGTTTTAAAAGTTTAAAATTTTTGAATATTTATTGCGATATTTTTTTACATAAGTATAAATCTATTATTATTTATTTACTCATTAGTATTAGTAGGTTATTTACATAGAAGCTAAGATTCTAAATACAGCTTTAGGCCATATTCACATTAGCTGCTAATAAAATGTTATATTTTTGAAAAAAAAAAAGTATTTCAAGTCAAAATGAGTTATTAATAATTTAAATTTCCTGATATCTAATAAATATAGTGAAATATGAAGGATATTAAGAAGAGACATGAATCGCATAACTTCAAAATTGCATTAAAATAGTCCATGTAAAATTCATAACTTCAAAATTGCATTAAAATAGTCCATGTAAAATGAGACCCAGGTGTACTTCCTCAAGCTGTTAAAAGAGGCAAAACCCAGTACTGGTGGTACCATATGGATAACTTCCTGGTTGTAAATTGGTAACGTGATTATATTCATGATTTCTAATGTAACCTCCATGATCCATATATGGATTTTGTCTCCTATTATTACAATAATTTCTTATGGACTTTGCATGTGACCTTCAAATTGATTTCCTGGTACGTGATAATTTATATTTGCCAAACTGTAATTAGGGTTGTCTCTTTTAGTTCCAGTTAGTTCCAGTTGATCTATTGCAAGTACCCTTTCCAGCTTCTAATATTCCCAAGATATCTGCAACTTATTCAATGGTATGCCGATCTGCGGCCACCAATGTTTGTTTGATATGCCTTGGTAAATTTCTACGCAAAATCCGCACAATCTGGGTTTCTGATAGTGGAAATGCAGTCAGGGTTTTGAATTTGGCCACCTGATGTCTAAAAAATTGAGTATAACTCCCATCATGAGAAGAATATTTTTCATGAGAAAGTCTATGGCGTATAGAATCCTGCTTGTCCTCATTCCAGAAGTTATTCATTATGGCTTCGCGATAATCACCATAAGTCTGAGGCCTTTCAAACAGAGATCTCCACCATTCTTTAGCTGATGCATATAAATGGTTACTAGCAACTGCCAACTTTTCTTTCTCTGACAGGATACTGAGTGTAAACAACTCTTCTAATGTACTCAAGTATTCCATAGGATTCTCATGATATTCGCCTTTAAAAACCTTAACATTAATAAACCTTGAAGCATTATGATTCATACATGAATCACTAGAGATTTGGTGTGGAAAATCAGAAGATCTTTTGGACTCCATCACATTTACTCCATCATGAACTTTATCTAAACAACCCTTACAATTTTCCTTATTTACCAATTCCTTAACAAATGTTTCATCTTTAAGATAACCTCTGACTGCAATATTATCTTTCATTTTATTTTGGTCTATCTCTACTTCATGTTCTCTCCATTGTTTTTGTAAATTTGATATACATTCACAATTCTCCAACATAATGGTTTTTATTTGCTCAACTTTTACATCTATCTCTGAAACATCCTTTCGTACCTCTATTTTATAATTTTTATAGGCTTCAATTCCACTATTATTCATATAATCTGAAAGGGGTCTTAATTTTCATTGAATTTGATCCAGTTTAACATCTATTTCCTGAACACGATTAGAAGTAACATCACTTACTACATTAATCCGTTCATTTATATCTTGTAATTTATTAACATCAATCAGCTGTTCCTCTTGTGGCAATCCCACAGCAACTTTAACTTCAGCAGAGATAATTGTATGAATATTTTTAAATGAAGATTCATTATCAATTCTTAATGCTTGGAATTTATCCCACAATACTTTGCTATCATTAATAATCCTTTTCTCAAATTCCCCATGCTCTTTCTTAGACTCTTCAAATCTGGCTATAATTCCTTGATTTTCTTCCCTCATTTCACTACTTATTTCTTCAAATTTTGCTTTCAAAGAATTAGCTTCAACCATTGTCTCTTCTCTGTATTTTTCCATCTTTTCATCAAATTTTATTTCTACTCTCCTAACACTATTATCTACCAGAGCTTTTAATTCATCTTTTAATTCCCTAGAAAGTTCATTAGAATTGACTTTCATCTCAGTTCTAAGTTCCTCTTTTAGTTCATCAGAGTTAGTTTTTAAACTAGTCTCTAGTTTCTGGGAAAGTTCATCAGAATTTGTTTTTAATCTAGATTCTAGTTTCTGGGAAAGTTCATCAGAATTTGTTTTTAATCTAGAGGAAAGTTCATCATAATTGGTATTTAATCTAGACTCTAGTCTCTTTAAGTTGGTTTTCATCTCAGCTCTAAGATCTTTTAATTCCGCTCTAAATTTTTCCATAAAATCTCTTAAATCAAAATCACCACTAACTGGCATTTCACTACTGTTATCCATTATTATTAGAACTACAATATTATATACTCATAAAAAAATCTAAGATATATATATAGTAATTACCACAGATCAAGGGCTCACCATCTCCAATCATTATCCCAACAAGCAATTACTCAACTAAGCAAATTACAAGCCTTTTAATTTTATTATTCATAGTAGCTATCTGACAATCTAAATTTCAGTTGTTTGAACTCATGAACTTCTTGGCTTATAAAAAAAATCTCATCTATAACCATAACATCAACAAATTTCTCTAATATATATATATATAGAGTAACAACTGATATCACTAGCTAACATTTATTTATATATAATGATAAGGAAGATTCTACCCTTATACAATATTGAAATGTGGAAATTTCATATCAAATTCAATATAACGTTGAAATATTTAAAATATAATAAATTGTTCACATGCCTTGAAAATAACTAATTCAATAATATTCTGAGATAACTTTTGCACTCAAGATAATGGTAGTTAAGCATAAAATTATTAAATTGATGCCTATAAATTTACTGGACCTTAAAACTTAATACCATTTTATATAGATAAAAAAAATCAACTTCACTAATTATTAACTTTTGTGCCTGAAACATTTTACTAAGATTGTACTAATGCAGTTTATCATCAACAAATATTCACTAATTGAACTTCATGTTTAAAGTCACTTACAATGGAAAATAAAACATTGATATGTTTGTTTTTCAAACCTTAATTGATAATCAATGTAATAGATTATTTGTCACCAACAATAATCGATTAACCAAGCTCCTAAGTTTGGTGCTATATATATTTATGTTATATACTCATCTATTCATCTAAAGATCTGACAGATACTGACAGCCAAAAGAATGATTAGCATTTCACAATTTTGAGTTGGATAAAAGAATTCAATCACTGCTCTTAAGGCATATAATGCTCCATGAACACTCAGATGATCATCACATTTCAGTCTCTCTAAGCTACTACAACCCATAATAGTTTTCTGCAAACAATATTATACTACCCTGCTTACATCTAAGTCTTAGGGGTCATTATTTATAAAATATTTCCTTGCTCATCTTTGGGAGTCTTAGAGGCAAATATTATACATATATCAAAAAGAACTATACCTTGTTCTCTCTGGAGTCTTAGAGGTAAAATCATGGCAGGACTACTGTTAACTGCTTCATGATAAATAGTAACAAATATCAAAATTTGAGTTGGAGCAATGAATTAGATCAATCAGTCACAAGTGTCATGAATACATCACACCCTCAAGACAATGACAAAATTCCCTATCCAACATCAATACTTGCAATAAAACCAATCAAACTCCAACAATCAAATATCCAATCTAACCCTCAAAATTATAGATTTTCTACAACATAAACTTTCCAAATATGGACAAAATTATTACTCTATAATTTAATGCCATCAATATAATTTTTAAATCGAAATTCAGGTATTTCATGACTGTATTTATCTCTCATCATAAAAAAATACAATAACAGTAACCATCACCATCTAAACATAAGGCCAAAATATTTCTATATATATAAAAAAATTACACAAAAATGCTTCTCTTTCTTTAAACTATACATCTCACATCAAGATATATACTACCCATCTCTCAGGTATGTGGGGTATTTCAAGCCCTAATTAGCTTATTTTGTGCCCTAAATAATAAATAATAAATTGTTTATGGTCCATTACATTTGGCACCCAACGTGGAGTGCCAAATGTAATGGACCATATGTATATATGATCTCAAATGAAAATAAACATATGAACTTTTGCAACAATAATCATTAATTAACCAGGCTCCTAACTTTGAGGCACCAAATGTAATGGACAATTGAACAAACATATCATGCTGACCATGTTGTGGTGTCCAAATGTAATGGAATGTACTTTTACTCCATTATACCAATCATCAGTTTACTGGGACCTGCAGTTTGTGGTGCCAAATGTAATGGAAAATTTATCATATAAACAATTTATTTAAATATAACTGGGATAATTTTATCTTTCTTCATTTAAATTATACAATTTATTATATTAAGCTTTCTCAACAATTGGATTCATTTAGATTACATATATTCCATTACATTTATCATCCAATGTTTGAAGTATTATTTTCTTCTTATATATTGACATTCCATTACATTTGATGTATAATATGTTTATATGATATATTTTCCATTACATTTGGCACCACAAACTGTAGGTCCCAGTTAACTGATGATTGGTATAATGGAGTAAAAGTACATTCCATTACATTTGGATGCCACAATGTGGTCAGCATGATATGTTTGTTCAATTGTCCATTACATTTGGCGCCTCAAAGTTAGGAGCCTGGTTAATTAATGATTATTGTTGCAAAAGTTCATATATTTATTTTCATTTGAGATCATATATACATACGGTCCATTACAATATATATATATATATAAAGTGCTGGAGGCCTTATTAACTCATTCCTAAAAATGGCTCTATCCAGCGGTCAGGATTTCCTGATTGGCAAATATAACATTGGAGTAATATGTTCATATTGCTTCAGGTTTCAATCAGGAGTATAGACATAAAAGATAATTTGTCACTGTATTTGCTTCTTACTTGAGATAATCGGGTAAATAGTGAAATCATTACAATTGGAGGCCAGTCCAGGCTTATCACATTTACAAGTAACGGTGAAGATAACAACCCAGTAGAATTAAGGGTATACAGTAAATATAATTAAGGAAAAAAAACTTGGTGGAAGATGAAATCAAGAAACAACCAGAAAAAAGGGGAGGTCATAATGATAAAACTCATATAGTTGATAAGTAAAGTAGTAGAATTATAAGGTGGGTAATTAAAGAGGGAGAGAATGAGACAGAGGTATAGTTTAAGGAAGTTAGACCATAGTAGGGAAATAGTGGTAGGGGTCTTTAAGGCAGAAAACATGAGTGAGAGTAGGTAAGATATGAGGGAGATGAACAAATGTACCTAATTCTAAGAATAAGAAATAAAGCAGTGTTGTAAATTGACAGCAATATTGATAATGAATTCTTAATAAAATAAATTCCTAAGTAATATTATTTTCATAGGTTAGATTCAATGCACACGAGATCGAAAACAACAATGGATGCTTGAGGTGACAAAGCAGAAAAAAACCTTTAGTGAAGGACAGACAGAACCATTCAGAGAAATGGATAGTGAAAAGTCATAGAAATTAATAGTGGAAAGGGGATTGAGAATAATGACAAACAAGGAGAGAAAGTTAATGTAGAAAACAGCATTTAATGGGGATGTTAAAGAAAATGATAGATCAGCAGCAGTTTTCTAAGGAGTTAAATGAAAGAAATGAGCAAAGAGGGGAAACAAAAAATGATGGAAGAGTTATGTGAACAAGTAAATTAAAATTTTAATTAAAAAAATTGAAAAATTGAGTGAGAAATTTGAACAAACCTCCTATCAGATTGTGGTTACAAATGAAATGTTGAAAAGCCAGGCTGAATTACTTGAAAAATTAGAGCAGTGACTCATGGGAAAATGGGATAAGTTAGAATGGGGGGTCATGTTCAAAGTAGATGAAAAAATGGCATATGTAGAAGATAAGCTGGAAATGGTGTATCAAGAAGTAGTGAAAGTGAAAGTTTAAAATGGAGCAAAGTGAGAAAATTTGAGATGATTTACTGATGAAAACAAGAAAGTAATAGAAAGTTTTATGGCTCGATGTCAATCAGTTAGTGGTAACAATCAGTGAGAGTAGGGTAGAAAATATGATAAAAATGGCTAAAACTAATAATAAGAAACAGGTGAGTGCTAGCGAATGCATGTATATGAACAATGAAAATAATCAGGTTAACTGCCATGATTAACCAATTTTTAAAAAATTGTGTCTTCTCTGTTCATGCAGGGGAGAGCCTCAATGAGCATCTGGCTGGAATGATATTGTACCTTGAATAGGTTGAGCAAGGAAGCGAGGGTTGCTATAGCTTTTAGTCACATACAAGGTGAAGTTCAATTGTGTTGGAACTCATTACAAGTTAAACTGGCCACATTCACTGAATACAAGCACTCAATGTTGTCCAATTACTAGGGAAGGAGCTTTGGGAAAGAGTTAAGCATCAATAGTGCAGGATAAATGGCAACTGGGGGAATTGCTCATATGTTTCTTTGTAGACAAGTGTCAAAGCTGAGAGCAATTACAGTATACCCATTGACTGAACAACAAATTATGTGAGTAGTTAGATGAGGTTTGTCTTGAGAGATAGAAAAAATAATGATGGACAAGGAAATGGTGGAACAGATGGCTGAAGTTTTAATAACGTTGGATAATAGTATAATTTGGGATGGAAATGAAAAAATTGAGCATGTGCAAGTAGCGAACCTAGTGTGTAATGGAGAAGAGGTATGTCTGAAGGTAGAAATAAGAAAAGGAGAAATTGTGACTACTGCATTATTTGACTCAGGATGTCAGATATAAGTAATGTTGCAGGAAATGTTTAACAAAAATAAGTTATGTTAACATAGGAATTAAAACACTGCCATTAAAATTGACACATGTCTTAATGGCTAATGGGAAAAGGGTAAGGCTGGCATCAAAGCAGGCATGGGTTAAGATACGCATAGCTGAGTAAGAGTATGATGACGTATTGTTGATTTTGAAGGTTCTAATTTATGGGGTCATACTAGGCTCAGATTTCATGCACAAAACAGGCTGTGTGTTAGATTATAAATGGAGTAGGGCAGAAATAAATATCACTACAACTCCATTTACAAGTAATCAAAGGGAAGAAGCTCATAAAGAAGACTATATATATACAAACCACAGCAATGGAAATGGAGATACAGAAAATGGTAGATGAATTTAGATATAAGTGATCTAGATATAAGTGATAGCCAAAGGGATAGGCTGAAGAAACTATTAAACAGATACAAGTTTGTGTTCTTGGAGATTCTGAGGGTGTTCTGAGGGTATGAACAGAGGATAAGGCTTATAAAAGATCTGCCATATTGAGCTTACACATATCCTATAACCTATCAGTATAGATGTGAGGTAGAATAGCAGATAGACAAAATGCTTGCATGGGGAATCATATCTAAATATTGCCCCCTGTTCAATAACCCCCATCATAACAGTAAAGAAAAGGACAGATCGATTCAGCTATGTCTGGATGCCAGACAGTTGACTAAAATAACAATTCCTTATGCCAATGCCTCACCACCTATGAATGAGTTGTTAACAAAATTTAAAAATAAATATTTTTGACATTTGACTTAACTTCCAGTTATTGTCAAATTAAGTTGCACCCAAGGGAAATATATTGCATTTAGATATTATGGATGATAATTTCAATAGAATTACATTTGGGCTTAAAAATAGCAGAGTGGGGCTTGTCCAATGTCTGGATCAGGTACTATGAGAAGATATTAAAAATTTTGTTGTGATGTATGTGGACAACATCATTGTCACATCAAAGAACATAGAGGAACATTTTGAGCTCTTAGGACAGCGGTTGGAGGAGTGTGAAACGAAGGGATGGGAAGTGAAATTTCTAGGCCATATCAACAGTGAAAGGAAACCCAATCCTGAAATAATTCAAGTGATTCAGTAATTTTCTATGTCTCGGAGTAAAAAACATAAAAAACACATGTTAAATCTTTACTTGAGATGTGTAATTTTTACAATCGGTTTTATAGAGTGTTTTCATTGGATAAGCAGCCATTGTTACAATTATTAAGAAAAGAAAAACCATGGATGTTGGATGAACAGCATGAGCATAGTTTTCAAAGAGTGAAGGGGGGATTCTTGGATGAAGTTATATAGTCATATCCTGATTTTGATGTTTTTTTGTATAAACAGATAGCATCGGGCTTGGACTGGTGCCATATTGTTACAGATACAAGGAGGCCAGTATGAAATTCTTTGCTTCATTAGCCACCTACTGCAAGGACCAAAAGTTAACTATACTATATCTAAGAAAGAAGCCCTGGTGGTTGTGTGGGCATTTTAAGAACTTTCAGCAGTATTTGATAGGCTCTGAAGTAGTGGTTATGACTGACCATAAGAATCTCAAGTTTTTTAACCACAACTTTGACCAATATTGGGCCAATAAGGTGCAGCTTATTCTTGCAAGAATTTAATTATAGGGTAGTATACTGCCATGAGAAAGAAAATATTGTAACAGATACTTTAAGCCGGTAACTGGTGACTCAGGGTCAACACTTAAGCTGTGATGGAGTTTATATAGCAGCTGCCAAAATATCCAAAGAAGGGATGATGGAAGATAACTTGTGAAAATTGAAGGTGCGTCAAGGAAAAAATGATTGCAAACAGATAATAAACTATTTACAGCATCATCCCATGATGGATACTAAGAAGAATCCACTGTGGAAGGACAGAAAATACTTTTTGCTTAAAAGGAAGACTCTTACAGTGGATGTTTAAGAGAACGAAACAAACACACATTATTCTTCTGGTTTACATGAGGAAACAAATGATTGAATATGTGCATAAGACTTATGACCATTATGGAGCAAGGAAAGTGGAAGGTTGGCTCAGTCATTGGTTTTACTGGCCGCAGATGCATGCCAGTATTGCAAGCTTCATTAGCACGTGTATTATGTGTGTGAAAACTAAGCCACCTAATATGTTGGGAATAGGGCCATTGCAACCTATATATGCTAAACAACTAAATAGCTTAATAGCAATAGAGTTTTATGGGCCACTACCCCCATTTAATAAAATGAAATATCTCCTTTTTCCATATGACATTTTTTCAAAGCTACTAGCAGCATATACAGTGATGCAGGCCAATGCAAAACAAACTATTAGGGCCATAGGGTGACAACATGTTAAAGCTGTAGGAATTCCAGAAAAGATCCTGACAAATCATGGAAAATCATTCATATTCAGTGAAAGGAAGAAATGGACAATAGACATGGAATAAAACACATACTGACATCAATTTGTAACCCCCAATCTAATCCATGTGAAAGGATTTTGAGGAAGTTGAGGCATATACATGATAACCATCACAGATGGATGAAAGAAATCCCATGAATAGTAAATACGATAAACTGGTTAAGAAACGAGTCCACAGAGTTTGAACCTGTGTGACTGCAGTTTGGAAGAAATATTCCATGTCCATTGGTGACCAGGTTACCAGTGGGGATAAGGTTGATAAACAGAAAGGAGGATGCTCAACCATTTTAAAAAAATGGGAAAATTAAACATCAGAGACAACAAGATGCTACAATCATATTCACAATAGGAGATGAGGTCACGGTGAGAGTGCAGCCTGTAAGCTATCCCAAAAACATTATACATATATATAAGAAATTTCAACTGATTTATGATGGCCCATATGTAATCAGATAAAGGTGTGGGAATAAAGGTTTTGTGGTAGCACAAGGGACAGAGGAAAAGGGAACATATAATGCTTGTTTACTAAGGTCGGTAAAAGGGACAAGGAGCCTCTGGATTAAAAAATAATAATCTGATGGATCTGTTGGCTTGATTAAATATTAATACCTTTGGATTTTGAATAAGGAGTAGGATTTATAAAATGCACTTAAATAACAAGAAGAATAAGAGTGAGAAAGGTAATAGAGATGGTGAAGAGTTAATAAATGTGCAATGTATGAAGTAAAATAAAGTTATGTAAACAAAGCAAGGTATAATCTGTTATAGTGACTTCCAAGATTGTGAGTCTGTTAAATATAGCTGAGAATGATGGTAAATAAAATAGACTAATGAGTAAAGTATATGATTATACCCATTAGTAGAGTAAAACCCTCTTGTAAGACTGCTATTGTGCCAGCCAAAAATAATTAATTTTAAACATAAAATTATGTAGAAAGAGATATAGTATTTATTAAATATATAGTTAATGATTAACCTAGTGGGTGTGTATAAAACACAGCTAAGCACATCGGGACAGAATGTCGAAAAGAAAAAAAAGGATTTTTTTTTAAAAATGACTTTATCAATGTAACGATCTGTAAGTTTGCAAATGCAGCTAGAGGGAACAAATTAATAAAAGAAAAGTAAAAGGGAGAAACAATGATTGTCTAAGCTTATTAAATGACTAATTAATACTTAATAAAGTAAAGTAAATAAATAATGGTAATAATGACTAAATAAGGGGTTTTGAGGATGGATGGATAAGGTTATGGATTGAGGCTTATATGTTTGTGTGGGTGGCATTGTATTTGGTCATATTTTGAGATTAATTAAGCCATCTTTTCATTAACTGTAGTCTCGCTTATGTAGAGATTAAATTGTTGTAATCAGCGCAAAATCGATTGGGATGAATACGGATAGCTTTTGCCTAGTTGTCTCTTTAAGGTGATTCTCATCATCATCTAATATGATATAGTTGTAACAGGGAAGGTAATATTAACAATATTTTTCTTTAAGCAGAAGAGATATAAAGTGCAGAATTAAAATAGGCCCTCATCTCAGGCCCTCATCTCAGAATAAGATTTGACCTGATTTTAATTTTCAAAAACCAGGAGAAGTGTAATGTGACAACTACAAACAGTTGTAGTCACACTTGTGTACATATTTAATATGTGTGTAAATATTAAATAGTAGAAAGTAAACATATGATTAGTTTAAAAAAAGGTAAGAGAGAGAAAAATGAAATGTAAAGTGTGAAATTAAATGAATCCACATAGTAATATATTTTTTGAAATTTAGGAAAGGGTTAATTATTTAATTAAAAGACCTTTAAAAAGAAAAAAAAAATGCCATTTTAAATTTAGGTAAAAGAGTAGAAAGTTACAATGATTTTATGTTAAGGAAAAAAGGGAGGGGGTGCATAAAATCAAAAAAAATGTGTCTCTTTTTCTCTTTAAGAAGCTTGTTGGAAATTGTAAAATAAAACAAAGTTTAAATGAAGAATTTTAAACTTGTGTAGAAAAACAAAGTAATATATTATAAATCTGTATAAGATAAAACCTTAAAGGTGTGAAAAACATGTTTTAATTAATTGCATTCCAGCAAACAATAGTTGAGCAAATCTATAAATAGGATAGAATGAGATTATAAAAGACTTTCATTTCTTTTTTGGTTGGTTATCAACTTGGGTAAGAGAACTTATAATGTGTGAGATCAGCATTAAAAAAAAGAAATAAACATATTAGCATGCATATTTCCTTTGGGATTCATGGCTAGTGGCCCTAGAGGGACATTGGTTTGTTCTCCACTCGCTTAACCACTAGCTCTTGATGGAATAACATCTGCTGCCTCATCTGTTAAACAGATCACCCCTCTATCTGCTGCTATGTCCAAAGAAATTATATAGTCAAGAGATATGAAAGCAGGAACTGGGAATTAAACCGAGACAACAAATTATATCAAGCAGGATCCCTTCATAAGAAGTGAGTACGGAAGAACCTATTCAGCCAAAGTGTACATGGAAGAACCATCTCTGCAAAAGAAGTGGGTTGACTCCCACAAGACACTCATAGAGCACTCAATAGAACTTCAAATCCTAGGTAAACAATTTACTGTATCAAACATGCATGCATTTTTGTTGTTGTGTTACATTATTTAAAGAAAAGATAATAAAACTAAATAGTAATCTGAGTTGCACTATATTTGAAAGAAGTAAGAACTATTTTCTGGGAAAAAGTTTTTAAAAAAGACCTCTTCTGATATGGGACATTTGCTACATATTCATTAATAGAATTAATGTATTACTTTAACATTTTATGTAATTTTTTATGTTTTTTTGGTCATGTGATATTGTTTATATTATTTAATTTGTGATTTTATTATATTAAAATTGGTTGTCTTGCTTAATTCCTCTTTCACCAAGCGAACAAACTGCAGGAATTAAAATAATTCTTAGTTTATTAAATGTTGAGGTGATTTTCTTTAAAAAAAAGAAGAAATAATTAGAAATGGCTGTATATTCATTCATTCTACTTGTATTGCTGGTAATCAATATATATATATATATATATATTATAAAAACATATATATTATAAATTCTGGAGCCCTATTAACTTATTTCTAAAAAATGGCTTTTTCCAGCAGTTGGAGTTCCTGATCGGGAAACATAACATTGAGTAATATGTTCGTCTTGCTTCGGGGTTTGATCAGGAGTACAGACATAAAAGATAATTTGTCACCATATTTGCTCTTTGCTTGAGGTAATGGTAAATAGTGAAACCATTACAATATATATGAGCAGGGTGCAATTTCATTATTAGAGCATCAAAATGAGGTCATTTAACAAAGAAGTCAATAATGAACAGAAAAGTGGCAGTGCTGACATGAAGGCAGAGAATTCAATGTTATATTGTGCTTTTGGATAGAGAAAAAAAGATGTAAGACTTCCTTTTCTAGGGCAGTGCTTAGAGAGATGAGATGAGGTCTGGTGCAACCCAGATGTACTGGAACCACTGATATCTTTTTATATGTCAGGGGGTCCTGGAAAGCTCAACTATCCACAAGACAGAACATGAAAAAAAAACTATGGGTCCAAATCTGTCGCAACCCCCAGACTAGAAGCTCATTATATTCAAGGAGATAAGCCATATGTCAGCAATGCAGCATGAAAATATGTCCCTAAGAACATGACTTGGCATTTATTGCTTTAATATACATGATCCTTATTCCAATGTTATAATTTAGATAGATAACACTATGCTATGTGATATATATATGGAAAGGACTTAATTTATTACAAAAAGATTTAAAAATTACCCTCCCCCCCTTCTCTTTCCCTGCTACTTAATATAATTAAATTCCTCCCTCATGGATTTTACAACCTGAGAATGTTCAAGTATTTGCAATATTAAGAGTATAAATGAGATAAACTGATATTATAGTGAAAAAACAAAATAATAAATCACTTTTTCAGAATTAAATGAATACCATTTTAAAATATTGGGGAACATTACTTTTTTAATGATTGAGTTACCCAGAGTAGAATTGCTTTATTCTATACGGGTAAGTAAATAAATTTTTTTTATACTAATAGAAAAAAAAAAGAAAATAGGTCAACTAGTGAAAACAATTTGTTAAACCACTAAACATCACATGATCACTATTTCTAATGCTAGCACATTACTGTTATTAAAACAGGCAAAACTCTTCATACAGTAGTGCCACTCAGTGCCCAGCATAGTAATCAATGGATGCCAGAAGGCTTGTGCTTAAAATCCCTATCTAGTGCCTATTCATCAAATATCCCCAGTCTAGTTTCTGGCTTGTGGTCTTCATCAGTGAGGAGGATCTAGGTGCAGTGCTCTCAGATCCAAAGCTCCTCATTGGTGAAGGCCACAAGCCAGAAACTACTCTGGGGATGTTGGATGATTAGGCACTAGATAGGGATTTTATGCACAAGCCTTCTGGCATCCATTGATTACTCTGGTTGGCACTGAGTGGCATTACTATATGGAAAGTTTTGCCTGTTTTGAAAACAATATGGTGGATGGGGGGTAGTAACCTCAATCCATGATGGTCTGATTAAAAAGGGAAAAGAAAACTTTATACATTAAGCTCACACGGTTGTTTTAAATTAGCATATTAATGATAATAAAATAAATCATAACTTGATATAAAGAAAGAACCACACCAAAATTAAGAGAAATGAGGACATATGAAAGACTTATATACAAAAAAATTAGTGTGAGAATAAAATTATATTTACATTTAAAAGAGTACAGAATTAAATAATTTACGAAACAAATCTGGGTAGCATAAGTTGAGATTAGTTGAGTAAATTAGATTTAGTTTCACATGGAGGTTTAAATTAGTTACCTTGCACACATCAAAGAGTCCATTTTCAAAGTTTGGCTCATGCACAGCAATTTAAAAGAACCCAAGTGTATTCTAAGGGGACCGCAAGTTTTAATTAGGCATTCCTACATTTTTATTTTAAGGTTTTCTACATTTCAGAGCATCAGCAAGGTGGTTATTTAGTGGCAGGAGAAAAGCTGGCAAGTATCAGGAAAGGTGATTTGCCTTTCTACTCGTTCAGCAAGTTGAAAATCAAAGCAGCATGGAATCTGTTGACAAAGCAAATTTCTCAAACATAGTTCTTATCTTTGGCAATCAAAATTAGCCCATTTTATACTTCTTTCACGTATTTGAGAAATGCTTTTAATTTCTTATTTCTAACTTAAATCTCAACATCAGTCTAACAGAAATTTTTACATGTGCTTTATCCATTGTTTTGAGACATGCAATTGTTAAATAATATTCCAAAAATATATTCATATCTATTTCCAGATTGGGAATAGATTTGACAAAAATGCAAATACGAATCATTAATTTGATTCCCCTTTTTATTTTTAGTAAGCTTTAATTAAAAAATTCTTTCCCAAAATTGAAACAATGTTAACTTTCTACCCCTTTAATTATTTTTGGACAATTAACGATTATATATATATATATATGAGCTGCACCTAAAATACTTTAAACAAAATAAAAAATTGCTACTCAGAAACATATATGAACTACACATTTATAAATAAAGGAGCAGGATGGGGTATAAGGTTTGAACATGGGTTAGTAGTTGTCACACGGATGGAACCATGAAGCTCAATATTAAACTAAGATTGACTGCTTCAGTGTGTAGTTATATACACATAAGAATCTTTTATTATTCATGAGAACTTCCTTTAAAATATTAAGATCACTGTTTGATGATGATTTATCAGTAGGCTCTCAAAATTAAGTGTTATATAGTTGAATATATTAATTTCTTAAACCATAACTGAGGATCTTGTAAGGAATATGTTGAGAAGTTTGTACTTAACATTTCAGAAGGGAGTATAATTTAAAATACCTGTGCTTATATTTTTTTTAAAAAGGAAGAAAATGTAGGCCACATAGTGTGAGGAGAATATTGATACTTATTTATATATTTTTTTGGTTATAAGATTAGCATGACCTTGTGCTTGAAAATGTATCTACGATTTTAAATTATCTGATTTCTATAGAATATTATTATTAATATTTTCATTACATTATTGCCTGTTGATTACTCCTGCTGTCATGAATAATATAATTTATTAATAGCATTAATTTCATTGCTTCTTTTTAAAAAAAAATATTCCTGGTTGTAAAACAATTTTTAATTTTTTGTCATTATTTTTTTAATGTTTGTATGTGTGTGCATATGTGTTGGCATGTAAAATTGAGTATTTGAATAAAACAATGTTGATATATTTTCATTAGTTATTACATTTTAAAATAATAATCAGAAATATACACATTATACTTATAATGTTTGACTTATTGTTCACACTACAAGTTTTATTGTAACTTATGTCAGCTTTTTTTAAAAATTTAAATTTAGTTATAATACATATACAAATAAATAATATGGCTTTGGTGTCTGGTTAAATATGTATTATTTAAAGTAGACCACATTTTAAATGTTACAATTAATTTTAACTATAATTACTTGGGTGTATGGAGATAAGTAGGTCAAACAAGTTTTAATAAAATCTCATTGGCCATGTAAAGACTATCAAAAGGAAAAAGCATTTGAAGTAGTTTTAAATGTAAAAGAACTTTTTCCCCCCACCTAGATTTAAGTTATATATTGTAGGCCTAGAAAACAATGAGGCCTTTTATAAATATATATATTTCATATAATATAATGGACACTTAATTTTCTTGTAAGAGTGCATTTGAATTTTTATAATTTGAACAGTTAGGTTGCATACACCAGTTTTATTCACTGAGTTAAATATTTTAGTATATAGAAATTATTGACCAAATAATTGAGATTAATATTAGAAGGATTTATATGAATCAATCATTTTATGTAATGGTCAATTCTAGTTTTTGCATGAGTGGCGTGGAAGAACTGTTTGAATTTGAATATCATATTATTGACCACGACTTATAGAAAATGTTTTGTTCCTCATTTGTCTGCTTATCTTAATAGACTTAAAAATAGCTACATGCTTGATATATCAGTCTATTTACTTTACACATATTGAACACTATGCAGTTTAACACAGTATTAGAACAATATACTCAAGAACAGAAAATTTCTGGATTGAAGCTTTACTGATACTTTCATACTCAGACCCCTCCCCTTAAACATTTCACATCATAGTTAACCCACACTCTGATTGAATTTTAAAATCTTATGTTTGAAAATTGTGTTATTAACTATTAGAAGAACTGTGTAGTTCAGCGCAGCAGAGAAGTGATAGAATCTGGAGTTAAAGCTTTTTGAATCGATTTCCTGAAAATAAAATAAAAACAACTGTATTTGATAAATTGAATAGAATTGCATCTTCAATGTGTCTTTGATACTCAGGCGTACAGGACCATGCTTCTTTTTTCCAGACTATCTTTTGCAAATATATAAATATTATGTGATTTGTATACCGCTTTGTTTTAAAATGTTTTTTTCATTATTTTCTAAATCAATGTTAGAGAAAGGGAGGGCAGTCAAGCTTTTTATTTTTTTAAATACATTCTATTGTATTCTTTTGTGCATATTTATATATAAGTATTGTTAAAAACCGAGTTGTCAAAATATAATCAGTGTTGTGGAGAGACATACTAATTAAGATTTAATTTTCTTTAAGAGAAAAAAAACGAGAAATCCTCTTGTTTTAATAATGCAAATTTTAAAAGAATGAATTAGATAGTTTTTTTTTCTCTGTCTTGAATTCAACTGTCAGTGACATTTGAATTTTCATCTTCACCAGATGTTGTTTCTTTTAAATATTTTTTACAGTGAAACTTTTGAGATTTTTTTTTTTTAAATTGGAGTAAATTGTAAATCTTACTTAAAATAAAAGGAAATCATTTCTTTCTCATTCATCGTTTTTTTTTTTTGTTTGTTTATTATTATAAGAATCTTCTGCTGCAATGGATAATTCAATTAAGCTTGGATCTTTGGCCTTCAGGAATTTTTTCCTATCATTTAGTTAAACTAGTTGACTGTTCTTATCAATAGCCATCTTTCACAGTCGGTCATTTGTCCAATAATTTAATTAAAAATATTTTTATTGGTCAATGTCAACATGTAGATGCGAAATAAATTTTGTTTAATTTACAGCAGTTTTTATTTCCATAATATGTTATTATTCAAAATCAATTTAGCTAGCTGCTAATTTGAACAGCTAATTCCGTGATATATTAACTTTTATAATTGAAAACAACAATGAATTGTGGTAATCTCAATTCTGTCTGCTATATGTGAATAATCAAGATTCAGTATTGGAAACTGTTTGTGTAAAAGTAATATATACTAATAAAACAAAACAAAATTTCGTAATATTGTTGCTAACAAAAGCATAAACAATTAATGAGTCACTCGCAGTGAACTTGAACACAATTGACCAATTCTAATTAATAATCAAATCAATTCAGTGAACTTCCTCAGTGTAGTTATGCTAATAAAGGATCTCTCTTATTAGCTTGATCTAAGTGAAGTTTTCAATAAACTTGTATTGTTTGAAGTTATTTTTAAATTGTCAACATTGAGCTGTTATTGATAACAGGAGATATAATTTCAATCATGTCACGTGATTTGGATTGCATTTTATTTTTCACTCAGGATTTAGTTTTTTAAAAAAAATAAATTACAAATATATTTTTACTATCTTTATGTAAATGCGCAATGTGTTTGAATTATATATAATATTATAATTACTGTTAGTTCTTGATAGTAGCAAGTATTTTTCTGAGCTAAATGTTCGAAATTTAGAACTCTTATTATTTTTTGACTTCAAATGCTTATCATTCTATTTTATATGTATATATTAAACAAGGTATGAAAATAGGTAGGTAGTGAGAAGAAACAATTAATATTAAACAATGAACAGACTTTTATTTTATCTTGCTTTTTTATATTTGTTTATTTATTTATATCTTATTGCTAATGATCATATAGAAAAGATAATGTGCGATGACAGTAATAACGCTAAAGTATAATTTTGTCAAATAACTTAACTGAACTTCATTTCAAACTATTTGGAAGAAAGCCATAATAAACTATTTCTATACACTTTGTTAATATTTTTAGGACTAAATGGAATTAGATTCATATAATCTTTAGGAGTTAAGTTAATTTGATGCTAATTGATAATGATAGATTAGGAAGTTATAAAACAAATGCATTTAAATATTTGGTTAAGTGGCTAATGGATAATAGAAGTAGTAAAATATATATTGTACTGGTCAAAAACGTCTGCTCCCTCAACACCACTCAACTCCTAAGCAAAAGTACCTCGAATCCAATCATGCTCGAGATACACAGGTCTGAAACAATCCTGAATTCTAACCTATTTGCTTATTCTTCAAGTCACTGACACAATGAACAACAATCCTGATGATATAGCACAATTATTTTAATTCTGGGCCTGGAAGTAAAGCAGTAGAGCATAAGATCAGACTGATGATGATGATCAAAATAAGAATAACCCAGGAATTACATTTATTAAAGCTAAGCTATTAGCTAAAGAAAATAGTTCTAAATATTAACTAGAAAATAATAATTCAATAAAATTTTACTAACAGAATGTTGTGGATGCACAAAACAATCTACAATATTGGAACAGATTCGGATTACAGAAAGATACCTGATAATGTAGCATTAATCATTTTGACAAATAAATATAAATATACGGTCTCAATCATTTATTTACAATCTTAAAATCATTATATATGTTTGATAGGCATTGTTTGGACATAGCGTCTTTAGAATAAGTATACAAGAAACAAACAATGCCTTACATTGACAGGGAGAGATAAGATATATAATCATTAATGTTTCACAGAGAATGCGTACTGATTTACATCTATGGGAATCAATTAGTATTTTAAAAGAAAACAGTTTTAAAATCAACATACTGACTAATTAGCATGTTGGCACATTTCATGCATGAGTCATTATTTCCAACATGTAATGAAAGGTCAAACAGGCATAGATCCATTAAATGAAACAATAACAATGCTAGCATGTCATTAAAGAAATATGGATCTTATGGTAGTTTGAATACTTCATCATTTAAACACATTTAAGAATAAATGAGGGTTGATATGTTTGCCATTTTGATGGTATGATATCGAATGGAGAGGTTTGGTTTGAATGCCCAGAGCCAGCTGTATGGAACTTTTGCAGCACAATCAAAACCCTATAAACTTCACATTCCACAGGGAGTAGTGTATACCCCTGATTATGAACAATTTTGAAAAAGTAGACCGGGAGCTTTGGACTTCCGAAGTCCCCAATGATAAAGCAATAAAGAAAATATATGTATAAGTACCATAAGAGAAAGGAAAGGTATACTAGCAGCATTATATATGTGCAATAAACTTAATATATGATATTCTAGTGCCTGTAAATGGTGTAGTTTGAATACTTCATCTTTTAAACACATTTAAGAATAAATGAGGGTTGATATGTTCGCCATTTTGACGGTATGGTATCGAATGGAGAGGTTTGGTTTGAATGCCCAGAGCCAGCTGTATGGAAATTTTGCAGCACAATCAAAACCCTATAAACTTTGCATTCTACAGGGAGTAGTGTATACCCCTGATTATGAAGAATTTTGAAAAAGTAGACCGGGAGCTTTGGACTTCCGAAGTCCTCAATTATAAAGCAATAAAGAAAATATATGTGTAAGTACCATAAGAGAAAGGAAAGGTATACTAGCAGCATTATACATGTGCAATAAACTTAATATATGATATTCTAGTGCCTGTAAATGGTTCAACTCCTGCACAATGATATATTTAAATAAAGAATCATTCAGCAAATTATAATGGTGAATAACCTTTTTTAACTATGACATTAAACTAACAAAATTTATATTTAATTTTGATTCCCATATACATATTAAGTGATAGAATTAGCCCTCCAGATAATAGCAAGAAGGAATGGACTAATTATATTAAGGTTCAAGATGTTTTAAAATGAAAATTTAAAGACAAATTCAAATAATAAAGTAAAATTATGCATCTACAATAAAATATTTTAGATTAAAAAAAATGTGAATAAAAGATTTAAATATAAAACCAACCTAGTGATTGATTTCTGTTAAAAATGAATAAAACTTTACTAATATATTTAACTGCAGCCCCTATTTCTTTACCCATTAAACAAAAAAAAATAAAACCTTATTAAACTCACGAGGTTGAATGATATTGGCATATTAATTAAAGAGCATAAATTGTTTACATATATAACATGAATAAGTTAGAAATATCTGATGGAGCTGCACAATATTATATATATGAGTTCAAGCATGAAAGTTAAATATACATTATATTAGTAAGGGATTACAGAGAGAGGGGGGGGGTTTAAAAGCATAATTAATAGAAACTTATAAATTAATACCCAAATAAAATGTAAGATTTTCATTATATCTTAGATACACAGATTATACTTAAGGACTTTATATTAAAGGCATCTCCACATAGAATGAGGTTACCTCAGAATCACAGGCAGATGCAGTATAAGCAGCCAGCAATCAGACAGTCATCTTGTATGGCCGGTCAGATGGATGGACCATGACAGCATCAGGTAGACAGTCTTTTGAGAGGCCCACAGAGAAAGGTGCTTCTTTTTCTACTCAAAATTCATAGCACCAAACTTCTATTGACTTCTTAAATGAAGGTCTGGAAAGACTTCTGAAAATTTATTTTACTGAAAGACATTTTGAAAGAATTTTCTTACTAACTCAAAGTAACTGACTTCTTTGTTTCTATGGACCTTTTTTATACACCTTTTATACCCCCCCCCCCAAGAATGCAATTTTAGTTGTCCATAGCTATCCCTGTAATCTCTTGATTAAAAGAAAAAAATTAATTAGTAAAATATTTAATTAGCAAAATTTTTAAAATAGATAAGGCTCAAAATACTATTTTAGATATTTGTAAAGATTTGCAAATGAACTAACAAAAGAATCTCTTATGATTTTAATTATTTTAACTAAAAATTATAATTTTAATTAATGAAAACAATCTGATTATAGACAAAGATCATTTCAGTTTTTCGAGCCTTCCCCATTTTTCTTTGTTTTTACATTCCAACACTTTAATTAAAATACACACATATATATAAAGATTTACAATTATACAAAGAAAATGTCTAGTTTTCAGCAATAAATATTAATAAAATTATTGCTTCGTTCATATGTATATATGCATCACACACACTACTGTTTTACTTTACTAAATATTTTTAATTTTATTAATTTCTTGGATCATTATGCATACAGTGTGTGGGTGAATTGTATATATCTATGGTGAGATCTGAATTGCAGACCCCACAGGAGGTTAGTATAGATGGTGAAGCATGAAGCTCGATGATGATTAGACATTGACTGCTTCAATATATATATAATAAAAATTCCAATGACAAAGTAGGAAGTCATTTTGTGATCAATTGAAGTTATATCTAAGAATAGGCATGTTAGATGTTTTGTTTAAAATGTATCTTAAAAAAATAAAAATGTAAACAAGAAAAGTGAAAAGTTTATTAAGTGAAAAGAACATAGCTCTTTGAGATATTTATTTGAAGAAAAATAGAAAAGATATTGAAAAGAGAAGGCTTGCAATATAGAAGTGTTAAAATGGTTAAGTGAGAAAATTTATTTATTGAGAAAATTATGAAGAGTATAGAAGAATAATGAAACTTCTCCTGGAAGGAACTGTTGAGAATATGAGAAAAACAGATAAAGGATGAAAATAAGTGAGGATTTTAAGAACAACTATGAATATTTAAATATTAAAGCAAGAAATAGAATAGCTTATAAAAGATATGATTTAATTATAGGAGATGCATTTTGTTAGACATCTAATGGGGGACACTAATATGTTTTAAATTGTATGCTGAAGGTAAGCACAAACTTAAGAGTGCAATACCCTAAATTATTATTTTTTTACTATTTTATGCAAATTAAAGTTTTATCACAAACATTTAAAGAATCTGATATTTACATTCAGTTTATAAACTATTGAAATAGTTTCATTGTTAAAATATTAGATTATTGTGGCTGTGGTGATTTAAATGTCTAACCCAATTTGTTAAAAAAAGAATAAGGAAATGAAAATAATACCCCAACAGAAGTATTATTTTTTAAGATTGAATCCATTTGAACAGTCACTGATATGTACTCACAGTCATTGGAATTAAATAAGAATTAAATATTTAAAATTTTATCACTATGAATAAGCCACAGAAGGTAGATAATAGAAAAGAAATAATAATTATTGGAAAAAAATAATATGTTGTTTGATAAAAGAAAAGTTTATTTAAAATCAACAAGAATATGCTAGGGATTTGCATAATTAAGATTAAAAACCCTTCTTATACTAAGTAAGAAAAAAATTTTTACTTGTAAGAACGAAATAGCATGAGTAGTTAAAAAAAGAGTAAAAACAAAAAATGTATTAAGTTTGCTGTAATCAGAGAGGTGATGAAAATTGAAAGGAGTAGGGAGGGAGTTGAGAGATTTAATTAATATCTGAAATGTTATTTAAAATCCAGAAGAATGGCCAATATATTTATTTTTTCACAATTATAATTCTATTAGGAATAAAGATTTAATGCAATAAAGTGTAAGCAGTTTAATTGGATAATTGAATTTACAGACATGTTATATTAAAATAATGTCAAGAAAAGCATAGAACTGATTCATGGGATTATTACTTTATGGAGGGAAAAGATTATGTTTTTCAGAAGAATGAGTTCAGATCAAAAAATACCTGATAAATACAAATAGTAAACTTGATGCAACTATAAACTTAGCAAAACTTAGAGAAATACATGAATTCTTTTTATTTTTGATGTATAATTCAAGACAACTATATTATTTGAGAGATAAACATTTATAATTCTTAAAACCTCAACAATGAAAAAAATTCTTTATCATAGTTTTAATTTGTCATAGTAATGTTATAATAATCCACTTCTTCCAGTGTTAGTTAATATTTTTAAAAAGTACTTTACAAACTATAATCTGCAAAGTGCAATTTCCATATTTCATTAACCAAATAAATAGATATATAAATAATTTTGCATCAGGGATTGGTTTGTAAAACGTTGATTTACATATCCTGATGTATTAATGCACAAAGCTCATATGATTAATTTGATATGGGATCAATTTGGATAACATAAAATTAAAAAACATCAGACTTGTACAAAAAGATGAAATTGAATTGGTGATAAATGCTGGAAATTTGAGTTATGTATGGCATATGTTTAGATCAGCATCAATAAGTTATTGAAAAACTAAATATGGAAGCAATGAAATAAGTGAATGAGGGCAGTAAAGTATTATACAAAAATATGTTGGAAAGCTAAAATGTCTATCAATAATACACCTGTAATTGTTTACTGAATTTGTGGCATGATGTTATGAGTGAAATTGTCAAAGTTTTTTTAAATAAATATAAATCAAGCAGTGAGTAAGTTTTTTTTTTATGACACTAGAGACAGTGGTAATGTTGTAAAATTATAGCACATCTTTCAACAACAACACCTTCCAAACAACTAATGAGTCATTTGTTGATTATAACATTTTAAAAAAAGATGATTCACTATAAATAAAACTGCATTATTGTGTGTCTTAGATAAATTTTATTATAATATATATATATTATTTTTTTTTGCTCGTCTGGTTAAATTTTGGATTTGGGGTAATTTTTATTATATATTGACTAGTTTAGCTTTATGCTTATAATGTTTATATATTCTTTTATACACATGTCAGTGATTATCAAACTATTTCTAATGGATTAAACTATTTTATCCTTATATTTGACATTTTTTAATTAAACAAATTTATAATTTTTTAAATTTATTTTTACACCAAATAAAAAAAAATTCATTACCATTGGTTGTTGCATTAACCTTCCAAATGCAAAACATGTGTTAAAATCTGAAATTGATCTGTAAATTTTTCAGGTAGTTGAAAAATTTCCAGTTAATTCACAATTTTTAGATTGTTCACAATTTTTAAGTAGTCAATTTATAGCCAGATAGTCAGAAAATAATGGTCAGTGTTTAAAATTTGTAGTTGAAGAATGTAGTAATCAACTAGTAGTTGATTACTTTCTTTAAAAAGGGGTTGATTACCTTAGTGTATGGAAAATTTCTAGAAAGATCTTACTTTTACAGTAAGTTATATAGCACTATTATTAATCAATGCAAACAATTTACTATTTTAAAACAATGAGTAAACTATATTCTTTAAAGTATTAAGCTTAAATTGCATTAAATATTTTTTTAATATTCAATTATGTTTACATTAGATCATATAATTTTTTGTGTAATACTTTTTTTACGTAAATATGTTTATATTAAGTTCTCTTTCCAAAGTCAAAAGAATACTACAATCAAATGATAATGCTTATTAGTTATTGTTAATGATACATTATCACAGTATTATCTAGATAACAATATGATGGCAAAAATGCTAATCATATAGAATACATTTATCCCCAACTTAATAGCATCTAGTTAAGGTAAGACTGGAATTTTATTATTTAATTAGTTTTGAATATATGGTTTATTATAGAAAATGAATTTTTGTTTCTTCTTTAACACTATATCATTTAATGATTGATTTTGTTTAAAAAATTAGATTTAAATACCTGATAGATTTGTCACAGATTTAATTAATATTAAATTAATTGAACACTATTTTCTATAACATGAATACAGTATAAACATTGTATCATGACATTTTGAATAGTCCACATTTTTTTTTTATAAAAATTACAAAATAAGGTGTTCAAATGCTGGGTTCCACCAAGCCTTTTTTGCTTGGAACCAGATTGCAAAGATTTCTACAATCAAGGTTGTTTATGAATGACAATCACCAAATGCAATTTTAAAACAACCTGCATCAGACTTTTATAAGAGGAATATAATACTTAACTAGTTAAATAATAATGAAATCAAACTAACCCTTGATTAATGTTGAAATATTTATTAAATCCCTTTTCTTTCTCCTTTCTTATTCTCTCTCTTCACATTTATTTAACCCAGATTTAACATATCATTTTTCAAAGGAACATGTGCCATCATTTAATCCCAGTGTATTGAAGGACACCAATAATTTTGGTATATACAGACTAGGAGTGAACTCAAGGGTGACTTACTAATAAGAGTGTGCTTAATAGAACATTCAAACCCTCTCACAAATGTTAAACCCAATTCCAGAACTCAATGTACCCCTATTTTGTATGTCTCTACCCTTAGGTCAAGTATACAATTTTTTAGATACATAATATTAGTATAACTCTGATAGGAGAAATGTAATGTTAATTGGTATTTATTTTTTTGACTGTACAAGCCACATGATGGCATTGTCTCTAGCCAAAGCCACCTTAATATGCTGTGTCTGAGGCTATTTAAGTTCGCTAGTAAAACCACTTTACGAGGCCCTTTAAATTTGCCTATAAAACTACCTTAACATGGCCTGTAATGGCTACTTTAATGTGGTTTGTAAATTTATCGCAATCCTCATGTGGCTAGCAAAATACATCTAGTGTAGTATGTCTTGTGACATTTTGTTTGACTATTTTTTCATATTGCCAAGGACACCAATAATTATGGTATATATACATTAGAAATTAATTCAAGTGTGACTTACTAATAAAAGTGTACTTAATAACAATATTCAAACCCTCTCTTACAAATGTTAAACCCAATTCCAGAACTCACTGCACCCCCTATTTCTTTATATCTCTACCCCAATTCCAGAACTCACGGCACCCCCTATTTCTTTATATCTCTACCCTTAGATTGAGTATACAATTTTTATTTAGATACATACTATTAGTATAACAATGACAGGAAAGAAAGGTAAAGTTAATTAATAAAATAAAATAAAAAATAAGACAATATTGGTTAATTTAAGTTAGTACAATGTATATAATTAACAAACCTGTAAAAAAAATCTTCTATTGTTGAAACTTATATCTAGTTGAAGGGAAGGCTTTTCAAAATTTTAATATGCCATTACACATATTATACATTAACACACACATGTTTCTTGTAAGAAAAAGTCTAATTATCCTGATTGATCAGCGTAATTTTTTGATTCTATGAGAAAAAGTACTTCATCCTATGGTTGGCATGGATTGTTCAAGATTTCCATTTTTCACCGCTAGCTCTACATGTTCACATTCACAAGATCAGCATTTTCATTGGCAGTTTCAGATTGGGTGTTGGAAAGAGAAGTTCTCCCAAGGGGGAAAGTTCTGATATTTCTTAGCCACTCAACCTATTCTCTGTACTTTTAAAATATTATTTGTTTAATTTAGCTTTGCAGGTTTTAAGTTGTCGAGGAGCCCTAACTAAGTGATAAACTAATCTATCAATCACTATCTTTGGCAAAATTCCATTTAATTTAAACAAAAGGCAATTCTATAATTTATAGTTTTTTTAGTCCTCAATGTCTGGGTTCACACCTTTAATATATGTCTTTTTTTGGTCATATTTTGCTTATAATCCTGTGGAAACATTCTAAATTGATGAGCATAATAAGTAACACAAAAATACTTCCACTATCTAAGTTTGAACAATAGAGCTAATTGCAGAAAGAAAAAAAAATCTATCCTTTCTTTTCTTTCTTTCTCCTTCTATCTTTAAGTATTAGAAACAAGAATTTCTAAGAATTAGAAATAAAACCAAAGACACAAACTTTTATATATTGTACGTGACCCCCTTATATTCCCGGGATTCGGGCGAAATAAACTGACATAGCGTAAGGCTTTTTTTCTTCATCGACAGTTTTCCGATCCCATAGGGGGCGCCAGATACGTTATTTAAGTTGATTTTAACTACTCGCATCACCTTACATCAGTCAAAACGTTTGAAGTCAATCCCACCCACTAGCTCAAAACTCCCAGCGGACCAATAAGGTGTCTCAGGTTGTTCATGATTGTTTCTAGAATGACTCCTCCCGGAGAAGCGCGATGTCTGCAATTAAAATCAGCAAGGTTTTCTACTAAGTCGATCACGGCATAAAGTCGTTTATTGGTTATCACTGACCTATGAGGTTGTTAAACTCGCCCGAACACAAGGCTTACAAGTTCATCCCCCGCTTTATTGTATATAACATAATTTATTGACGTTACTTTGATTATAGACCCCCGCTCTTAAATCTATCTTAACTAAGGTGAAATAGAAACATCGTGACTTACGGCACGATGGTGACATAATTAATACAATAACTAAATGAAAATTAAAATTAACTAAATCTACTTCAAAGATAAGTTATCAAAGAATAAATAACTACGGTTTTGATTGTGTGTGAAAAGATTTGAGATATGCTCGACTTGATTAGATATTGAACAAGTTTATTAAATATGAAAAGAAAACATTATTAATTGATTTATTACAAAACATTATTAATTGATTTATTACACACGCGCACATACATTCACGCCCACAGAGAACCATAAGTATTCATAACACAAGTTGAAGAACAGAAAGTTCCTTTCTATTTGATAAATATATAATCTTTCCTTAGCTTCACTTAAGTTCAAAGTTCATGTTTACAAAGTTCAGTAACAAAGATAAACTATCATGACGAGGAAAGTCTTAAGATTTATTTGAGTAAATTTATGTTGGTTAATTACGAGATTGCCTTACGAGTTTATTAATTGAGTGAGTGAACAGAATAAAAAAAACATATTTACCTAGGATTTGTCTTGGTTGCAATGAAGATCGATTGGTCTGGACGAGTTTGGGTGTTTCACGGAACATTTCTTTTATTAGGAGCATTCACTTAACACGACGATGTTATCAGAATTTCATAGCTTCGGAGATATTTCAGTAGCGGAGCGCCGATCAGTCACTGAAGGGTTTATTAGCCCCTCATGACAGTCGACGCTCTTGGTATTAATTTCATGATGATCATTTTAAATAGTGAGGAATAACCAAGCTAATTCAGAACAATTCTAATTTTAAATAAAAGCATAAGTATCGGAATAAATGAGCAGGTGGTAATTCAGCGTACTGAGAATTGAACTAAAACCAATATGAGAATTATCAATCGAATGAATCAAATCGAACTAATCCAAACAATTCTTTCAAATTTTTCCAAATTAAAAATTGAATAGGTTTTGACTAGTTTTATAAGGTTGATCCATATCTTGGGTCAATCTACCCCCATAGTTCCCTGTTCTTGGAGTTGTCGTTCAGGTCCGGTTTGAGGTACCTGCTCACTCCTCTTTGTGCTAAAGGCAATATTTATTTTGGGACAATCTCATTTTGAATCTCACTCAACCAACCTTATTCCTTCACACCTCGAAGGCATGGTGTGTGCGTGTGTTTTACTAGAACAATCCAAGTTATTTTACATTTAGAAGTCGAGCATTTTATCTTTTCTCAAATCTTTTCTATAAGTTTTATTCTAGTTAAAATTATATTTCTGAAATAAACATTTTTAATTCCCCGTGGTGATTTTGATTGATAATTATTTTTATTATTTTAGGAGTGCATATTATATTTTATTATTTAGGAAAGCAAATTATTTTTTGTTATTATTTTTATTATCTAAAGGCTTTAATCATTTAATTAGACGTTTTACCGTCTGCATTTTATCAATATGTTTTATAAATGTATTTACGAGAGAAAGAAAACTATTACTAATTACGAAAATAAAGTTACGAGTGTTTTATGTTGCTTGCTGGTGTGTGTGTGTTTATCGATGTATCCTAGATTTAATATTGATGTAACGCTGTCTCGTTACAATATATAAAAAAAAACTTGCAAGATCTTATTTTTTCTTTTATCTCAATTTAATTTTTCAAAAAACTTTTAAAATTCCATTTCAAAAAAATAATTTTCATTTGAAATAATATATATATATGGATATGAGCTGGTGGAAAAATACCAGCTAAACATTTTAAAATTACAACTAAGATATTTATTTTATTTTTAATTTTTTACGTAGAAATATGTGCATGAAATGAATCAAAAAGTTAACCTGTATATATATATTTCTTATCAAAACACATTATTAAAAAAACAACAAGTGCATGAGAGATGTAAATGAATATACATAGTGTAATGCTATTAATAATATTTTATTAACATATTTTAAATAATTATCTGTATTTTTCATTGTTTTATGTAATCTATTGTTAATTGGTAAATATGCACACACCCCTATAAATATATATTGTGCTCATTGAATAACTAATTTGTAATCATTAGAAGAGTTTCTTAGTATAGGATTTTGTACGTGTGCCCATAATTTGTCATTTATGTCAAAACTGCATTTTTTAAAGGTTTTTTTATGGAATTGTCTTTTTTTTCAAGTATCATATCTATATTTGTATAGTAAACTATGCAAAAGTTTTTGGTAAATAATTGTTGCAAGCCAGATATATAAATTTAAATGAAGTATTACTGATCTCCATTTCATGATTAAATCAGCCCAACTTCACATCATACCTTTCTCGGATCACAAAGCATTACATCTTTCTCTTGACATTGACTCTGGCCTTCTAGCAAACTCTGGCCTCAGAAGAACAATACGATTCCTCAACAAACAAAATACACCAATAGCACTGCTTTCAGAAATTTATATATACCTTCATAAAATCAATATCCTTCAAATAGAATCCATCTCTGCATGGATGACATTTGTGGAAATCCTGCAACTTGCTATCCACAAATACACTTGGAATTCCTGAGGGCTGCTCAAGTTGCTGGCTGCAATAGACAAAATTGCAGAGCAATTAAATGATCAGGAGAGTGACCATTAGACATTAGCACCATCATCCAACTGAAACTTCAATACTGTGATGATCAAAGGGCCTTGGCCAAGTACATCTTGGTCTAATGTACCCAGATGTATGTGGTGAACAGCATTGTTGGACCAGTAGTTACTTGGAGTGGTCTCTTGGTTCCCACAGGAATACCCAGAGGTATGTGATGAATCAGCATTGTTGGACCAGTAGTTACTTGGGGTGGGCTCTTGGTTCCAACAGGAAGAAAACCACCCCCTCATTCATCACAGTTAGCAATAAATTCTACATAGGTCAGGAATTGCTCCTTCTTTTGAAAAATCATTACAAGCACCTGCTCATCAAAGCTGACATCCCTCCTTTAACTTTACCATCAACCTTGAATGTCAACACTGGTCCTGGCAACACTCAGGCCATGCTACTTAACAAACTGAAGTTTCCTGACAGTGTTCATTCTCATGCTATCCCCCAAATTCCTCCTTTTTCACCTAAGTCAGTTCACCATCCCCATTACTCTTAACATAATTAACAAGCTGGCCTCAGGCATTTTACATCATCAAGGGTCTATCTGGTTGCACTGGTCCCTTTCCTTCTGAAAGATCAGTCACCCACTGACCTCAAGAGTCCTATGTCCATTTCAATGACCCCTTTGTTCATAAAACTTATTGAGTCTACCATCAAACAGTCACTCCCTGCCCTTTCAGCCCCACAGGTTGCTTGCAAGGGGCAATCTACTTTTAGCGCTGCCACACTCTTTAAGATGATCACTGAGCATGTAATGCAATCTCAAGTGGCAGGCCCATTGCTGTCCAGCTGGACATCTGGGTAGCCTTCAACTCTGTCAGGTTCAACCTGCTCCCTGGCTTCTCAGGGACCTTAATATTCCAGACACCCTCCTGTCTATCCTCCACAATCTCCTGTCCAACAGAGAAATCCTAGTTACCCTTGATAAGAATGTTGCCCCTGAATTCACATCTAATGTATCCATTCCTCTGGGCTCTCCACTGAGCACATTGCTGTTCACTGCATTTTTGAATTTCCTCTTGCTCAGACTGGAACTTGACCTCCCCAGAATTCTCATTCCTGGGCTGGGCAAAAGCATTAAATTCCTTGCTTATATAGACTACATGGTTGTCTTCCTTCCCTCAGTTGGTTTCATCCCCAAGCTTCCAAAAATCCTCACCTGGTACACCGGAACACACAGGCTGGAATTTGGTAATGACAAATCAGTAGCCTGGCAACTTTCTTCCAGTAAACAAATCCCTTCCACCTTCAATGCCAAGTCACACAACTTCCTCGGATTCCCTCTCATGTTATTTTCCAAGGACATGAGGGTTTGGGTCCAAACTGCATTGTATCAAATATATCATCCATCCTCAGCACTATCACAGGCATCTATATCTCCCTTTATAGGAAAGTTACCTTCCTCAATCTTCTAGTGTTACCCAAGATAGCATATTACCTCCCCATTGTTCTACCTGCACACTCCATCATATCCAAAATTAATGGCCTTTGCATCTGTTTTTCTGGGGCAGAAAGGTGGTGGCCATCAGCCTAAACTGGCTTGGACTCCATCAACCCTTTTTTGATTCAGAGATCTCACAATATTATACTCACACTCATAAATCACTTTCCTGCCAATCTTGTGCATATCATTATCACTCCTACCAACAATCCGCCCAATGGCAGCCCCAAGTCATGGACCTCACTCATTACCAACATCCTACAAAAGGCTGGCTTTGCTATACTTTCCATCTGTGTCAAATTAAAGTACTGGGGGTTTTCACTTGGACTATAGACTCCTCCATGGTTTCTCCCCTCTATTCCTCAAACTTACCAATGCTCAATTAATTCACAAATTTAAAAGTTAGTCCCTCGAGGCAAAATTCCTTGATTTTCTTCTCAAAATCAATCTTCACCCCTTAATCAATTTTTGGTCAACTGTAGGAGTTTCACCAAGATCTCTCCCCTATTCCAGCTCTGTAAAACTGACAATGAAATCCTCCAGCACTTCCTATTTGAATGTTTCTTTTTGCTTGCAGTGAAATGTGTCATCAACTCCTGCCTTTCCTCACACAAGTCTCCAATGATCCATCAAAACAGAGGTCTTTGCAACTATCAGACTATCAGTTTTTTAATCTATGCACTCTGGCTGCTCCAATGTCCTATTATATTTGATCAGAGAATACAATCAGTGAATCAAAAACTATTGGGCTTATCTTGCTCTCTCAAAACCAGAGATACCAAACTAGCCCCACTTCCACTCCTGACAGACACCTGGGCAATCCTCCAACTTCCATACACTCAGCCACTGTCACAGGACTCATTCAATTAAATGTTTGTGACCCATGCAATCGCTCGCTCAACAAGGCTGTGCATCTCAGACTTGCAACCAAATACTTTTCTTGGCCTGGACTACACACTCTTTCCACATCCCTTTTTTATATATATATCCTTCCCCTTTTCACCACATTGTTCCTGAATTTTATTATATCATGTAATCACTTCTTTGTAAACCTTTTTTTAATTATATTTGTATCTGTTTTTTTTTTTTTTTTGATGAAAGTACTTTCATCACTGAGAAAAAATATTACTTAATTTTATATATGTACATTCATTTGAGAGACTTTTAACTTTAACTGCTTGTCAGAATAAGGCAGTGCTCTCCATTGTTGCAGCAATACTCATAACTAATGTATGCAAATCATTTTCATTTGTTTATCAAGCTTTTATATCGATGTTTAAAACAGGCAGTAATCCCAGAAAATATGAAAAATGGATCACCAGAAGTGTTCACACCAGTGTAGTGCATTGCATTCTTTTAAGAATTTATCTTCTTTATATATATATAAAATTTGTACTCTTGTGAAGTCAACTAATATTTAAATACTAAAACAAAAGCACAATATACCATTTTTATTTAATTTGCCAGTCTAAAAGTTTCTTTTTTATATAGGTAAACTTTAATTAGTAATCAATGCAGAAACTTTTATTTTTCTAGCTATCTACTTTTACTATATGAATAATTACATAATATTTACATTAAATAGGTATATTTATTTATACACATTTATTTTTAAATTGTTTAGTTTTTAGTAAGTCACTGGAGAATACATTATTGCACAACACTTTAAATTAGTTGTACTTTTCTTTTAACGTTTTAAAAATATCTTTCTTATTTCAAATGTAAAGGGATTTTAAATAATATGACAGTACTTTAAAATTTTTTTACATTTAAGGATTAGTAATTTCCTACTTATAACTCAGCATGTAAGTTTCTTATTCTCAACAGTAAAGCTTTTGTGGCATAAACACAAATGGTAGGCAAATATCAAATAATAAAACAAGATTGGGATTTTTAAATAGAAAATGCTAGATACTTTTCTATAGTAAATAAATAAATATTTTAATACAGGTGAACTATCTCTGATCTGATATCCCTTATAGCAGGGTTTTTTTTTAAAATATGGGGATAAAATTTTAATTAACATTACATTTATTTCGTTATTTATAATTTTGTATATATTTAAAAATTTGTTATGTATTGTATAATTTATCTGATTTAATAACAATGTAATATTCTTAAAATACAGAAAATGCTTATATTACTATTAATATAATTTTTTTATATAGTAATTAAGTCAAAACACTACTTTATAATTTTATCTGAATAAAGAATTTTTCAAATGAGTCATGTTTGAATTAATGGTAGTTATCAGTAATTATTTTAATTGTTCATCAGACTATCAGCTTATAAAGTTAATTGTACTCTAAATACAATTTATTGGTAACATATCTTTATTTTTAGAATTGTATTATACATTTTAACTAGCTTTTATGTTTAATGTTTGTGATTAATTTTAGTATAAACTAGTAAAATTAAGAAGAGACTTTAGATATATTAGTTGATGCATCTTGCTAAAGATCACAATCTGGGATTAAAATATAGAGTGGGAATTTTTTTCCAGCTGAGAATTACTAAGCAAACCAAAAATTATTTTTGGCAGCTAGCTCATTGACAACTTAGCTAAACACCCATCTATTGGTTGGTCAGTGTATCTAGTCATTCGTAGAGCAAAATCTCATGTTAATTTCCATTCTATTAATGTACACTATTTCTTTATTTTCAAATATTATTAAACAAAATAAAAAACATAGTGTAACATTTTTTTTTTTAAAAACAATCTACATAATTTTAACATTCATACAACAAAATGTAATATAATTTTAAATTATAATTATAATATATTACCAAAGGGAAGTCATGACTCAGTTTTTAAAAGTATATGGTTCTGTCATTATAATAAATTAACTTGTGCTTTTTACATTTCATTTATTGTCTTATATTGAATGAGAAGTTAGGTTGCTATGGGATACTTTACACAAAAAATAAGTTCTAAGCTTTAATCTCCAAAAAAAATTTAAGATTCAATTTGCAGTTGAATTCTACAAAACAGTGTTGCAGAAACATGCATTACAATTTGCACATTTACAAGATGTAATATGTGGCATACACAGTTAACATTTCTGATTCAATGTCTTACTGAGTAAAGTATAAAAAAAAATATGTTTAAAAAGTCAGTTGAATAGAATTATTGTGCTCAAATATTATTTGATCTCCCAAGTAGCTGATTTTATTATATATGTTTTAATTTTAATGATGAGGCTACAAGTTTTGACCTGTATAGTTTAATTTAGTAGTGAGTGAGTAGAATAATATTGAAAGTATAAGTTTTTGAATAAACTCCCAGATGAAGAAAAAAAAAAAGAAATTCAAATTTGATTGTTTGATCAATGGAATGGAAGTTTTATTATGAAAGCATTACTTGATGCTTGAATCATATGGTTAAGTTACTGATTATATGATTTTTTTGAAAATTTTGGTCTGCAAATTGATAAATATCATTTATTTCACCATATTTTATAAAGAAAAAAACAATGATGACTAATAATTAGTAAGGAATAAATGTACAGCATGCTTTACTGAAACTACAAGGCATTCTATTCAGAATAATCTGTTGAAATCTGATCTGTCACATCTAATTCAGAATGATATATCAATTTATCATATATATTATTTAAATAATATTTGTAATAATGCTCAAGGCTAAATGGGTTTGTAAGTAAGCATTAAAACCCAATTAACACTTAGACAATCCCAATATCAATAACAATCAACAATTTCAAACTATTGTCAAGGCAATCTCCTAATTTAAATAAAAATTTGTATTAGTATCTATATATATATATATATATATATATATATTAGTAGATACTAATACAAATTTTTATTTAAATAAATAAGTATTTTTAAAAGAATTCCTCAATTTATTTATATTTAGATATTGTTTGTATTTATATATTGGAATGTTTCCACCATCTATTATAAAGTATTGAATGTCTTTAGAAAAATTTAACTTTATTTAAATTTTTAAAGTACATTCAACTATTAGTAACAGCACACAGATCAGTATATGCATAACATTTCAAGAAATATTATTCTCCTTTCTTTTCCAGGTGTTGCTGGCTTGACCAGTGACAGTATTAACCTGGGAATAGAATCTGAACCTTTAGATTTTTGAATATCAAATTTTAAGATAACACAACCGGGACTCTTAGATTTTTAAATATTGAATTTTAAAGTAATGCAGAGCTTTACTTTAAAATTCAATTTTCAAGAATCTAGGGATCCAGGTTCGATTCCTATGCTAATACTGCAATACCTGAAAAAGAGAGGAGAATAATACCTCTCATAACAAACGTTGTGCATATTACTAACCTGTGTCCTATTACTAACATTTGAATGTACTTTGAAAATTCAAATAAAGTTAAATTTTTCTAAAAAACATTCAATACTTTATATTAGATGGTGGAAATAGTTCAATATATAAATACAACAAAAATACCATCATCACAAACCTTCAGGAAAACATTTAAATGTTATATTTGTTTGAGAGTTATTGTATAATTTTCTCCCACACTATTAATCATTTTTTCACTGATTATAAATATGCTTAATTATGTCTATTGGTTTTCATTTTTTGTTGCTAAAAATAGTTTATTGCTTTTTTTATTTCTGCAAATTTACCTGAAAATTGCTTTGTTTTTAAATAAACAAATTCTTGACAGGTGTAATAGGCACCTGTTTTTTTGATTGCATCTATTTCTTGTCATTACTTAAAATCAGGAACCATATTGGATCATTACCCACTCCCTAGTGTTTATCCATCCTTTCACCTGTGTTCTTTGATTAGACCTTTCTAACAACAAATTTAGCCAGTATTCTTCCAACCAGGGCCCCAAATGACGCTACATTTGAAGACATTTTCAATTGGCAGGTAAACTTGTGTCTTTTTTTTTTTTTGAAGTCTTCTGACCTCCAGTCATGACCGAGTAATGACTGCAATTTAGCTGAAGGCCTTCAAACTACCTAGGTATTGGGTGAGGCACAGCAGGTAACAAAATGTATAGTCTGACAGCAGTCACTCAAGATGTAGAAGATTGATCATTCTCAGCTTTGACTATTGCTAAGATTTACTAAATGGAATAAAATAGTAATTCCTAAAAAATATTAAGTGAGATTTGCTTAATGATTTTTTTTTGCAATATACACTTTTATCATTAATATATTTGCTAAATTATTAGAAAGGTATTCTTCTATTGGTATATATATGTTGTTGATGTAGTATGTATGTGTGAGCATATGATATTTAATAAACTATTTATATTTGCGTAAAGTAAAATAGTTTTATACATAAATATACTCGTGTACGTTGTTTTCAGTCTAAAACCAAGTTAAAGATTTAGGCAATTGAAATTCATGCCTTGTTTATCATTAGCGGTTGTACATCTTTTACAAAGAATTAACATCATAAAATATTAACATTTAAAAAAAATATTTTTAGAATGTTATAAATGTAAAAATTAAAAAAATAAAACATCTTTTAAGTAGCGTTCTGCAAAATTGAGGCTTCTTCAATAATCTTTCATAGAAACCTTTTTAACCAGCTGCCGAAAGAGAGGTTAAGGTGCTTTTGCATTTTTTACTACATAATTAAAAGGGTAATGAAAAAACAGTTGAATATATTTGTAGGTTTATATTTGTTTAACTACACGTATTTACGTATAATACAAAGACATGTATGTATATAGTTTTCTATATGAAAGCAGGTAGTTAAAGGCAAATGAAATATTATTGCTTTTTAATGCCATAATATTTTCAGCGTTGTCTTCGTTGGCAAAAATGAAAACGAATAATGAAGATTGGTAAGAGCTTTTAGTTATTATCATATCACATTTAAAATAAGGCAATTAAGATTAAACATATTTAATAAAAAAAAATTTCTCACAATTTATTAAAATACGGAACTAGTTTTACATATTGAAATAAATGAATGAATTATTTGGGATTGATCTAATAGGACCAAAACTTTTAAAATAAGAGGGAATAATAAATAAGAAATGATTGGAGGCCTCTGATGAATACTATTGCAAAATAAAAGAAATTGAGTTATGTCAGGGATATAACAAAGATAAGAAACTTCCGTGGAAAAATAAATATATATTTGAGAAATGATAAAGTAAGAAAGTTTATTGGGTCATTGCTAAAAAAAAAAAAAAAAGACGACATTTTTTTTTTTTTTCAGAAGTAAAAAGACTTCCGTTGCAGAGAACTGCCAATGCTTAAAGATAAAATATATATATATGTAGTGTTTACATACACATAACTGGAGTTGTATCATTAATGTTATAGTAAAATTGCATTTTTTTTTTTTTTTTTAGCATACGACGAAAATAAAAAATTATTTTGTTTAAAAAAGTTACAATTTAAAATGTATTTTAATTCTATCTATCTATCTATCTATCTATCTATCTATCTATCTATCTATCTATCTATCTATCTATCTATCTATCTATCTATCTATCTATCTATCTATCTATCTATCTATCTATCTATCTATCTATCTATCTATCTATCTATCTATCTATCTATCTATCTATCTATCTATCTATCTATCTATCTATCTATCTATCTATCTATCTATCTATCTATCTATCTATCTATCTATCTATCTATCTATCTATCTATCTATCTATCTATCTATCTATCTATCTATCTATCTATCTATCTATCTATCTATCTATCTATCTATCTATCTATCTATCTATCTATCTATCTATCTATCTATCTATCTATCTATCTATCTATCTATCTATCTATCTATCTATCTATCTATCTATCTATCTATCTATCTATCTATCTATCTATCTATCTATCTATCTATCTATCTATCTATCTATCTATCTATCTATCTATCTATCTATCTATCTATCTATCTATCTATCTATCTATCTATCTATCTATCTATCTATCTATCTATCTATCTATCTATCTATCTATCTATCTATCTATCTATCTATCTATCCTATCTATCTATCTATCTATCTATCTATCTATCTATCTATCTATCTATCTATCTATCTATCTATCTATCTATCTATCTATCTATCTATCTATCTATCTATCTATCTATCTATCTATCTATCTATCTATCTATCTATCTATCTATCTATCTATCTATCTATCTATCTATCTATCTATCTATCTATCTATCTATCTATCTATCTATCTATCTATCTATCTATCTATCTATCTATCTATCTATCTGTCTGCCTATTTCTGTCTGTCCATTCATCTATCTCTATATCTACTACTTATCTCTATATCTATCATATATCTCATAACTATCTACCCATTTATTAATCTGTTTCTATCCATACAGCTTACAGTAATCTGTCTAATTGTCTTTCTGTCTGTTCAATGAAGTACATTCTTCATTGCCAAGAAAATCTATACCTTGAGAATTGTGTGTCAAGTAATAATAAAACAGGGTCTTTTTATTGGTTATTTTTCCAGGTAGTTGTTCAGTCATAATTGAAGAAAGGTTAACAAAAATTTCACTTTCTTTTATTTTATGATTAACTGATTTTTTTTTTAAAAACAAAAATAAAGATAAAATAATGGGTCTTTTTAAGCCTGGACTGTACTGAATTTCCTCACACTTGTTAAATTACAGACTCTCTCAGATTTCAAATCATATTTATTCAAACTAGCTATTATTTTAAGTATTATCAAGGTGAAGAATGTGTTCAATATTTAAAAAATTACATCAGCTTTACATATTTCTGACTTTGATGAAATAAAATACTAGCTAGAATGGAAAAAAAAGTTTTAGAAACTATTAGAGAGTTTGTTGCAATTCCAAAAAGATCTTGCAGTTTATATAAATGTAAGGAACTCAATCCATTGAAGCATTTGGGAGCTTATTATTTTATGCTTTTTTTCTAGCTCTAGCAATATTTTTTAAAAAAAATCAGTTGACCATAAAATAAAATAATGTTAAAAAACTTTTTTTTTTTTAAAAAAAAAAAATGCTTTTATGTAACAGCCCACCAAAAAGTAAAAAAATAACAAAGTAATTTAACAAAGTAATTCAACTAAAAACATGTTTCATTTCCTAAAAGCATTTTAGGACTTTTTGTTTTTTATGGCATCAGATACTTTTATGAAATGACATAACATGTTCTTTAATGATATTGTTTTGTTATTTTCTACTTTTTAGTCAGCTGTTTACATAAAAATGTTATTTAACAAAATTTTTTTTTTTTACTATTTTAGTTTTTACTTTTTAGTTATAAATAAAACATATAATTACAATTTAAATAAAATAATTTTCTTCATCAGTTTCTATTTATTATGCTTCTTGTTCTCTCCTTAAGAGAGCACTTGCTGCCAATGATTTTGACAGTTCTATTTTTTCATTCTGATTTTGGAAATGAAAACATATAATTCTCTAATCTTTTTTTACATATTTTTTTTTCACAAAATATTTATAAATATTGACTATTTCAGAAGGATAATTCAAATGTTAATAGATATTGGCTTTAAATTAATTATGTATGAGTTAAATTAATATGAACAAAATTTTATTCTACAAACATAAGATTTCCATTGGCTCAATTGCTAAGGATTTTTTCTGGGAAGTATAAGAATATGAGGTCAAGCTCTAAATGGGAACACATTTTTTTCATTGTTAAAAATTCAAAAATGTGGATATCCCCACAGAAACACAGACAGAGCAAGTTAATATAAAATCATTTAATATAGAAAGTTTTATTAACCTTTCTCTAATTATGATTGATAACTACCTGAATGAACATTTAATAAAACAATTTTATTTTATACAAAGTCTTATTAATGTTTGACACATGGCAACATACTTCTGTGAGATTTCCATGTCTGTGGGTAACACCTTTTTAGAGATTATACAGAATTTATTGATTGATGAGCAGAAGAATTTCACAATTGTCTTATACAAGATGTATTCCAAAAATGTCACCTTTAACTATGAACATTTTTGTTATAATAATATTAAGTTGTATTTAAATATTAAAATGTTTATTAAACTGTATCAGAAATTTTATTATTTTATGGGGGGAAATTATTTTATAAACTATTGGTTGAATTATATTCTTAGATGGACTCTATTTTGTAGAATTTAATATACTTGCTTATATTTTGGACTCCTTAAATTTTCTTTATTTTACAAGAAGGTGATTTTATTTATTGCTTGAATATATTAATGATAGAAACATTGTGTAATTAATAATTAAGGAACTCTCCAAGTTCAATTTTTTTTTCAATCCATATTTTCTCTTCTTTACATTACTCTAATAAATTTCACATCTCATTACATATATTCAGTTTCTATATCTCTTATAATTGTTTCTAAATGAGTTTAGGGTTTTTGTGGTCCAGCTATTGCTATACTGTTTAAATCTGCCTCAGTTTATTAATTTTTTAGTGATATCTGTTAGATCTTTTTAGTTCTTGTTCTACATCTCTTCTTACTTTCCTCTGTGATATGCATCTCTATATTGTTTTTTTATTAGGTGTCCAAATCTTGGAACATAAGTAAGTATTGGGAAGAACATATTTATTTAAATCTTACTCTTGAAACACGTAAGCACTTTTATAAATATATTATGTCGTTTGGATAATGAAAATAATGTATTTGAAATTAATTCAGGGCTCTATTAAGTTTCTATCGAATTAATACTTTGATCAAGACATTTTTAGTCATTAACGTTTTGTAATTCATTATTATCAATATCTATTTTATATTTTTTATTCTTTTTTAAAATACTTTTGAGCACTATTTTATCAACTTTTAAAAGATACCTTTAGTTTTATTTTATTACTTTCATCTAATCCTTGTAATGTTTTATGCAGCTCCTAAGTATTCAGTTCTGAAGCAATGTTTATAAAAACAATGACATCCTTTACAAAATTGAAATGATTTAATTAATTTTAAAACACAAACTATTTTCTATTAAAGTGCTTTAAAAAGTATTGAAGAAATGGACTCATTCTGTACTAATTCTTAGTATTACTACACTGTTAAATTATTGCAAGAGCATTCTGATAGACATTTTTCAAAATGTAATGGTATCCTTGTTTTATAATAGGATGCTACCAAATATTAATTACATCAATTAAACAATATTTGTTTATGTTTTATTACTTTTTTATATAAAAAAATATTAAATTATAATTATTTTGATGATTTTAAAGTTTTTATATATTACATAAAATCTGAATTGCTTCTGTTTCATAAAATAAAATGTTTTGAACCGAAAATTTAAAATATCACTTTTTAATTTTACTTTTTATTTCTAACCAAATATGTTAAATTGTACTGTCTAAATTTATGAAAGACTGCGTAAACTATATATATATGTGAATATGTAGTAGATAGGTTATAAATGGCTAGAAGGAATGGTTGAGTATTTATATACATCGTTAATATACTATATATATATTGATATTTTTTTTTTTTTCCATATGTCATAGCATCTGCTGGGACGCGAACCCACACCCGTCTGCAACCGACTACTTGCTTGCATGGCGGCTGCGATACCTCTCGGCTAACAACGCAAGACTATATTGATATTTGTATGTCTTTTTTTTAATTATGCGTATTTATCCCTTTCCCATTTCTTGTTAATTCTCTCTTCCTCTTTATTTTTTATTTCGTTTTAAAAGTGATCTTCAATATCCTTACGCATTTATATAAACGGATATTTTATCGTGTTAACATTTTGAAAATGCATATATATATATATATGTTTTTTTAATTTACTGAAAACTCCCCCTCCCTGAATTATTTAAAAAATAACACATATTGTTAAATAATTGAAAAGTGTAATGGCTACCCTTAAGCATCATTTTGCTGCTGACATGTACATTTCACAGTAATTGGCTGATTTTTCACACTTGTCAGTCTCCTTCATTTGGACTCTTAAACTTTTTTTGTTCCTTTTCTTTGAGAATTTTGATTATAAGGATTTGTAAAGAACCCCGGGTTTTAAAATACTCTTTTTCCTCCTCATTGATTACGTTATTGTATTTGCAACTATTGGAATATTTGTTATTTGATATTTAATCACGACTATAATGACATATATAATATATGCAAATAAAATTTTTTTATTTTACCATCTGAAATAAATTATCACTTAAAATATTGACGATTACTTTTATTTCGTAACTCTTTATAAATACTGTACATGTATACGCACACACATTCACACATAAAATAATCATTTTAGTAATATTTTACTTTGAAAACTGAGTTTATTTCAAAAATAAAATTTGAAAATTAATGATCAACTAAATTATTTTTTAACTGTTTTTGATAAAGGAATAGAAAATATTAGTATACTCGGGGGGCATGCTAAAAATATCTTCTAAGCGGATTTTAGAAATAATTTACCATCTTTTAGGCTTTTATGTAAATTATTTTCTTGTCAGGCATTGAAAAGATTATAAAGATAAATTCTTTTCATATATATGTTTTATGAATCTATGCTTTACATTAGACCAACAAAAGTCTGATTATTTTAGTCATCTTAATCTTCATATGGTGACTAGTGAAAAAAATTATTTATTTGATGCATATGTAGATAAAAAAGATTTTTTATGGAGGAATAAAAAATGCAATTAGCAGCTATTTATTATCACTTTTAAATTAAATATATAAATAAATTCTATTAAATATAGAGGTCTATTCTAAAAATATTAATTTAAAATATTAACAAAAAATTGGTAGTCTACTAAAAATTGTTACAAAAAAGACAACAATTCATTAATGAATTTTCAATTGAGACATGCCAATGCTTGAAAAAAAGAAGGAATATGAAAACGTTTAAAAATGATCAATTTAGAAAAAGCATATATCTACAATTCTAGATATTTTATTTAAATGCTAACTATTTACTAAAATAAGACTTTGTTTAAATAATCTTGCATTAAAATGGGATTTCCGAGATCAGTAAAACAGCAATGAAATATAGTTTTATTCATATCGAGGAGAAGACAAAATTCTAGAGTATTCAGTGTTTTAGAAGAAAGCAATGGTCTCACATTGGGAAATGTTTGATGAAGTAGTTATGAATGAAACATGTATCATTTTTCAGCTGCAATAGAGATTTCCTCCTTGTTTGGAATAGGAATAAGATGCACTATAATTACATATTTTTTTATCTTGAACTTTTTCAGTTCAGTATTTTTGGGAAGATGATTGTCAGCAATATACTGCTAATTAATTTTTCTGCTCCAATTTCAAAATATAATTTAATATTTATTTTTGAAACAACAGCAAGGATTTATATAATTCTACTATTTTATTCAAAAAATTTAGAAAACAGAGAGAAAAAAAAACAAATATTGCTAATTGCCAAGAATTATAACATTACAATCTTGAAATATGTATTTCCTATTAGTCAAAATATAATCCAATTCTGCCGTACCTTCATTTGGATGCTTCCATGGCCATTTCCTTTTAACATTTTTCTCAAAAAAAGAATTCATAATATAAAGTTTTTCTTTTTCTGCAAACTCCACAATTCTATGTCCTCTCTCATTTCTATTATCATAATCAAAATTATCTACAGCACTTTAATCTTTCGTTTGTTTAGCAATTCTGCATTAAAGTCTTCCATAACAATTTTAAAATGTTGTTTACTCTGATGAAAAGCCTTATGTATCTCCATATGAAAATGTTCTACTATTTCATCACTATGAGAATTTGTTGGGGCATAAACCTGAATTATTTGCATTTGGTATCTGCTATTAAGTTATATAACTAATCTTGCCACTCTGTCTGATGCACCAGCAATCTCAACAATGTTGTTCTTCCACTTTTTATTTATAATGAATCCTACTCCACTTGTATTTCCAATATTTGTGCATTTATAGTAGAGTATATGTCCACTTTTTAAATCAATTATCTCTTCACCTTTTCTTCTAACTTCACAAAGTCCAATAATGTCCCATGCAATATAAGACAGTTCATCTTCTAATTCTTGCAATCTTTCTTCACTTGAAAGTGATCTGCAATTGTAAGTACCTAAGTAAAAAGTCATCATCATATGGCAGCCTGGGTCCACAATCAGAAGATTCTTAGCACCCTCCACCTTCAGCCATCAACCACTGCCTTGGTTGGTGACTTTACTGCCTCCTGGGAATAAAGGCCATGATTTATTTTTGTGTAACATGATTATATATATATATCTATTGGTAAAATACTTTGATTCCTATTAAATTTTTTACTATTTAATTTATCAATAATACAACCTGCATTCGTTATAGAATATTCACCATTTCCTAAGATACATATTATCAATTGATTTATATACTTACAAAACTTCTGTAAAATAAAATTGCTAAAGTTAACAACAGCCTCAATGGGTTATTATTTTTATGAGTTGTAATGTTTATAAAAATATATGGATTTTCATAAGAAGAAGGATACAATAATTTATATTCATTTATATCTATAATAATATTTCATTTTATTAAGTAATTTTAAATATTTGTTTTTATCCCTGTAGTAGTATCTTGTAATAATTTATTATATACTTCTTTATTTATTTCATCTTCTATTCTATCAATATAATCTTTATAATACATGACAACAAATCTATTTCCTTTATCTTCTTTACAAATAGTAATCCTTTCATAATCACAGATCATCTTAATATTAATAACAATACTCCTATACTTATAGTCCTTATAAGTAATTTTCTTTTCATATAAGTCTTTATTTAATAAACAATTAATTTCCTTTTTATCATCAACTGATACATTTGCTAATTCAATATCAGAAACAATCTTCTTATTAATATCTTTATCTATTATAAGTATAAAAGTATAGATATATGAATAAAAAATTTAAGTAAGTATATAAATGATATAAACATAATAAATATTATTGATGAGGGTTTACAATTAATACATAATAGTTTATATTTTAAATATAATAATGAATTTTGGAATATAAATGAGAGATGGGTTGTAAAATTAGTGGCTTAATATTATCAATATTCATAAATGAATTAGAAAATATTGTAATTAAAATGGGTAATTAGTCAAGAAATAATACATTATTCTAGATATGTTGATGATATTTTAATTATTGGTAATAAAAGAGTAATGAATAATATTTATAATGAGTTCAATAATAGTATATATAAAATTAAATTTACTAAAGTAGAATTTGAAGATAAGATTAAATATTTAGGTATAGAAATTAATATAGATAACGATAATAAAATTACTTTAAAACACTTCATTAAAGAACATAAATGAAGAAAAATTATTCATGTAAATTCACAACAAGCATGGATTCAAAAATTGGCAGTAATTAAAAATTTTAAATATAGAAATGATAAATATAATATAGATAAAAGTGTAGCTCAATTGCAAAAAAAATCAATTTATTAAATTATATAAAGATTACGGATATGATCCTAAAATTATTAGCAATATATTTTTTATTTCTAAAAAATCTATGGTCGATGATAAAATTTTTGAGAATAATGATGGTATTGATAATAGTAATAATGAATCAATTAAGAAATGAATTAAACTTTCATATTATCCTAGGATTTATAATATTTTAAGATATAATAAAAAATATATTGATGAGAATATAAATATTGGCTGGTCAAATAGTAAAAATTTTGATCAGTTAATAGGTAATTATAGGTTAAGCGATGATTTGCAGTTCAAAAAAGGAATTGTATATAAAATTACATGCAAAATGTATAAAATGATTTACTTTGGGAATACTGGAAAACAATTAAAGATAAGAGCTAAAGAACATAACAATACTATTAAAAGAAGAGATGATTGGTCTGCATTATATATTCACTACTTGAAATATGACCATAGAATAGATGCTACAAAAAGTATTAAATATTTAAATTTCATCAAAGATCCAAAAAGAATACAAATATATGAAACATATATTAAAAATAATTTGACTAATAAGATGTCTACAAATTTGGTTAATAATTGGTTGATTAAAAATGGATGGAAAATTATATAAGATGATTTATAATATTAATAAGCCAATAAGCTAATACACATGCACTTTGCACATGTCACTATATAAATGAATACTCCCACTTTTTCAAACACAAGATAGGTGGATTCATTCTATATTTTCTTAAAGACTTTATCTTGTGCTTGAAAAAGTGGGAGTATTCATTTATATAGTGACATCTGCAAAGCGCATGTGTATTAGCTTATTGGCTTATTAATATTATAGATTATAAAAAAAACAAAAAACATCGTGCTATATAAAAAATAAATATCTTGTTTAAGATGATTTATATATAATTGTATAAAAAATGCATGTAATATTGTTTAACATATTATGATATAGTCAATTATTTTGTAATTGTTCAATTTATATATGAGGGTTTTGATTTGTTTTAATTATTTATATTATTATTGTTTGTTTTAATTCCATTATTGGACACTGGATAGTTTTATGTTAGGTGATTCATTAACGTTAAATGGATTATTAATATTTGAAAAGGACACCAAAACAGGTACTGAAAAAAGCTTTTTATGTATAAAATTATTATTTGATTATATATCTGTTATAAAGAATTATTATTATTTTCTGATTATTAGTTAATACATATACATCTTACATTTATATATATACATTTTTTATTGAATTATTTTTAATATATTACGTTGCAAAGACAACATTATGAACAAGTTTGGATTTAAAATTTGATCATTTTTTGATATATACATCTTACATATGTATTATATTTAGTTTGTGTTCATAATTATATGTGTGTGGAATAAATTATCAAATGATTTAAAATATGAAAATATCTTTTTAACTGAAAAGTGTTTGACATGTTTGCTTTTGATTGGAAATGTTTATTTTTTTAAAAAAAAGATACTTACAAAAACTATATTGTAAATGAACTTCACTTAATATGTATGATTTTTGCTGTAAATCAAATTGACACTTATTGTTTATATATATTACTAAATGTTTCTGCAATAAGTTAATATGTATATTTTTTATATATGTATCATATTTGGTAAGTGTACACAATTATATATGTGTATAAGAAAGCATTAAGTAACTTAAAATATGAAAACAGTCTTTCTGTTGGAAAGTGTTTGACCTTTTTTTTATTTGAAACAAATTTTTTTTAAAGAAAAAGCTTAACACAACTATATTATAAATTAACTTTACTTTATTGTAATTTAAATCAAGCTTTAAATTGAAACCCAAAATATTACATTCATTTCTTAAAACATTTTGAAGGTCTAAGAAAATCTTTTAAATTTAATATCAAAATATTCAAATTATTTCTGCCCAGTGTTTCTTATCTAAAAAACTAAATCACCTGCCTAAAATATTATAGTACCCTATCACTTTGGTAGTGATTTAGAGAAAATGTACCAAATTTCAACAAATAATATTAAATTTAAATATATTAAATCTTGATTTTAAAATGTAATTATAAATTTAATCAAGCTTTAATTGAAACCAAAAAAAATCTCTACTTTGCTCTTTCTTACTTAACCTTATCTATTTTTGGGGTGCAAGAGAGACACTTCAGTTTTTAAATTTTCCATTTGCATTTTCACCCTTTTCTGAAAATTTTGCAAAGCTTTTTGTTTTTACGGTTTTAAAGTTCATGTATATTTATTTTCTAATATTTTAAATACAAAAAAGTCAATACATGGCTTGGAAAGCCAAGAGGTGGTCCAACAAATGATCACCTGCTCCACCGATGATAGATAGCTATTATATATTTCACAATCTCAAATCTTGCGTGTTCACTTTGAGAAAATATTATGGTGGTGCAAAAACTTCATTTTTTGGGAAAGTTTATGATTATATTGGTAACCTAATTATGTAATAATTATTAAAAATGAAAAGTAAATGTATTTATGTATTTATTTTGTATAGAAATGTTTTATTTTTAAATATAAAAGAATAATTTCTTTTAAATATTGTTACTATAGAGATTATAATTGCAGAAAAAACTGCTATCTACAATATGAGGTTATTCATTTGGCAATATCATAAAAATTATGAAAAAATTGTAAACTTTTAAAGCATTATTTGATAGATTTTATAGTCATTAAAAAATTCGTTTTTATTTTAAATCAAATTTGAAACAAGGAAGATTTCATTTGTTTTATAAATTGAATTGGCTTCACCTAAAATTTGATGACATGATTATGTTATGTTTTGAATAAATATATTTCTTAAAATAATTACATAAATAAAATGTGATTTTTAAAAATTTATTTAATTTCTAAACAAATATATCTATTGAATGATTTAAAATTTATTATATTCTGGTAAATAAAAAGGTTTAATAACAGAAGCTTAAATCTGTTAAATCTAGTGAGAACAAAGAAAGCTGTCAGAAAATTAGTGAAAATTGGTAGGGTTAAAACATATTAAAATCCTAAAGACAAATTTAAATTTAATATCAAATTCTTCAAAACTTTCTCACCCACTGGTTCAGATCTAAAAAAAAACTGGATTACCTATTGAAAATATTATAGTGCCCTATTGCTTTGGTAGTGATTTAGGAGAAATGTCCCAAATTTAAACAAATTATATTGAATTTAAGTCTATCAAACCTCAAATTTAAAATTTTATTTTAATTTAAATAATGAAAGTGATTACAAGAGTTTCCAAACAAAAATATATTGAAACTAAATAAAACCACTTAATAATATTTATATTATTAAAATAATAATAAAGTTTAACCCATGAATTTAGTTGTCATAGGAATATTCCACTAATGGTAAAACCACATCAGATTGCCATTATATTTAGCTTTTATAGTAAGATTACTCATTTGACTAACTAAGATTAATCTGGAATATTTAGTCTTAAATTAATAACTGTTAGATACCCATTTACTGATTATTACTGGTTGGTTAGCTTGATTGTCTAAAAGTTAGTTTGGATTGATTGTGACTTGTTTTTATATTATTTAAAAGGAATACTTGTTTTTGTATAAATATAGTTATTATTTTCCTTAATATCAAGTAATTCATTTTAAAATGAAGTCTGAATTTTAGGAGGATACATTAATTTTAGTTGCAAATGGATTGTGGGAAGACTGTTGTTTATTCATCACAATAAGTTGTTGAGTCTGCATGTGTGTGTGCATTTATATATATATATGGAGAGAGATTAGGTAACACTTCTACGAGACTTTAAAGTTTCTAGCTATATAATCAGTTATTAAAACTGATAAATAGATAGTCACTCATATTAATGCAAAGAAAAAAAAACATAAATATACATGTATATGAAGAATTTCAAAAAAGGTCTGATTTATTAATAAAAATAATATAGAAGTATACTGTATAAAATTAAAAAAACACAAACAATAAAAATGTTAATCTACATAAAAGAAAAATTAAATTCAAAATGTTTTTGACAATCAAAATATTATATTAAGAAAGGAAAAATATTAATAAATGATTATATTTTATTTGAGCAATACAAAGAAAGAAAATTGAGTGTTAGAATGAATGATTGGATGAGTAATATAAATATAATGTCTAAATTAAGCTGGATGTATAATTTTTGGGGCAGGAACATTTAGGATATTAATTGAGGTAGTATTTGCAGAAAAGCTACAAATCAGTAGCAGTCTCCATTGATTTAATAGATTGAAGTTAGAAATAATTCATTCATCAGACAAATTTTTTCTACCCCATATTTCATTTAATAGATGCGATTTTTTCACTTCATATATGGTACAGTATTAATAAAATATTAAAATTGGGCTTTATATTTTACAGTATTCAATAAAATATTGAAATTAGGCTTCATATATTAAAAAAATAAAGTAAGAAGGGAAGTATCTTTTGGCTGTAAATAAAAATAACTTTTTGGGCAGTTATTTTAACAATAGAAGAAATATGATTCTCCAAGGGAAGCAAATAATGGATATAATACTCAGTATAGATAATTAAATAATTTTGAGGCGAAACATATGGTGCAAGTTCAAAATTAACTTTAAACTAGTATAGTTATATTTTTCAGAGTGAAACAAAAACGAATTTTAAAATAATTTAATTTGGGTTTAATTTTTATCCAGAGTTTATAGTATTTTAGCTGGACACTGTCTAGCACTATATAACTTTGTAGGTTGTTAAAAAGTAATAAAACTTTGTAGGTTGTTTTAGTTAAAAAAATTTTTTTATAAATTTTTTGTAAAAATAACAAACTGCAATATCAAACTTCTAGCTAATAAAGATCTTATGATAGAAACTAATCTGACGTTGGGAATGTGATAGCAGTATTATCTAATGATCATTGGCTATTTAAACTTGCAATAGAAAAAATATGTTGTTTTGAGAGTGAAGGTAACCGTGGGCTCATTGTTTTACAGATATGACACCTTCCATACCCATAATGAAACCTTAACATTATTACACTCATATCTTTTTTTTATTTTTATGATGAGTATATTAGCATTTATCTAATGAATGTAGATTGCCTTACAATATATCTTGATAGAGTAGGATCTAATAAACTAAAGAGTTAATGGATTCAAAACTAGATATAAGAGTAATCACTTCTCTTACAGTCGGTACTATATTATATTCAAATGTTTTTGTTTTTTACTGTCACTACATCATCACTCATTTTTATGATTCCAAATTTAGCTAGGACTATCTGATAGATTATATAAAAAATAATTTTAAAAGGAAAATAGCATATCAAATATATTAAAGTAAAATCATTAATAAGAAATGATAAAAAGAGCTTCATGTCATAATTGCCTTATGTCCACAACCTAATATTTGAATGCAGATGTGACTGAATTTTGAAATGTTTTTAAGAACTCGATGAGATTCAAGAGATTTAATCCAAGTAATCAATAAAATGGCAGGTAGGGATTTTGTTAATTCATCAGATTGGTATATTTTCCACTCTCCTTTCTTTTTAATTGTAAAACTGACATCATTCTGATCACAGATCTAAATTTGTTTTGACTAAATATCGCCAATTTTGTTATTTGATATGGCGACTAATTTTGTCGTTCTCTTAAATGTGTATGATACAACTAAAATTTAATTTTATAAATACATCAAGTTTTAAAAATTAAATCCTGATTAAATTTAACTAAAGAAAGTATAATTAACTAAATTTATATTGAAAGTCTAAGAGAAAAAAGTCAATAGAGTTCAATTTTTAAGTTGTAATTATGTCATTAAACTTTTATTTTAACTATTGATTTACTAATATTATTTACAGACAAACAATTATTTACAACTAGTCTTTTCAAATGTTTCTTGTAAAAAATTTATTACTAAAAGAATAGTTAATGTGTTTATATTGTGTGTTCTCACAAGGTTAATTGATGTTTTCTGTTTTTATTTCGTACACCCTGTTATAATTTGCTATGACAAATTATATGATTGTTTTGGAAGCGATGATGAATTCACACTAAATATATGTTTATTTTAAATTTGTAATCAAAAATAGATTTAATAAAAGCCATTTATTTTAAACCGAAATGCTATTTATCACATGTCATTCCTATCTTGCCGTCTGTCGAGTCTCTACTTTAACCGTGTGATTACGGAGTTGTATGAATTGCCGTATTTGTTTACGCTGGCCGCTAATGATGACGATGATGCAATTTTAAATAAAGATCTTAAAATTTGGATTTAAAACTATTTTAATATTAAATGTTTTTTATGCTTTTATATCAAACGGCTTGTGATTACAATTCATACTTATTTAATATATATAATCATATTATATTATTTTTAAATACATTAGTATTTTTAAAAATTATACCATGCAAAAAAAGTATACATTAGTATTAAATAAATAAACGAATTGCTTTGTAGCTTGGGTGTTCGAGCGCCATAATTATCGGAACTGGAGTCGATTTGAGGACCGTATATTCCAAAATTGCAAACTCTATCATTATATTAAATCACACAGGGTAATTCATCAGCTTTGATTTTGTAGAAAGAAGTAAGATTATATTTATTTATGTAATATGCACTTTCCTTTATATATATGAGTCTGAGTTAAACTGTTTTCGGTACTAGTTTGATTTGTAAATAATACCCAGAATTGTAAGCGATATACATAACGTGCATTAATTTTTTTTTGTGTGTGAACAAATAGAAAATAAAGTCAATATGAATGGTAAAAAGCTACATAAAAAGGGGTTTTAAAGAGGGATACTTTTATACATTTATATGTAAACGCACACATATACAAACATATATAAACTGGCCAAACACATTAACAGTCATGATAGCAGAACTAAGGCCATTTCATAAATATATGCACACTTTGTTTTCATTAAATAGTCAATCTTTCTTAAACGAAATGAAGAGAATTAAAAAAAAAAGTCTTTATACAATTTCAAGTTAATGTTTCATATTCTTTGCAGCTATGTTTCGCATTTTACCATTAACTCAAATTTATGGTCGAAATGAGTTAATAAAACATTTTAGTGAAATTTATGAGACAGTGTCGAGTAGTTTTTGCTGAAATCTTTTTTAAAGCAAATATTATTAGAAATCTAGTGAAGGGACTGCTTGCGGAATGCTATTAAATTAGATGTTATAAAAATATATCTGACGAACAATCTGTGAAAACTCAAAACATCAGGTGTTTGAGAGACATTACTTGTCTAATAATTGAGTTGCCTAAATGAAATCTGATAAAATGTCTATTCATTGTTTCGATGGTAAATAAGCCGTTCCAGTTTTTCAACTAACACATGAAAGGAGTGAATATTTTTATCTGTCCACCAAACATGTGAGGTAAGGTTTTAGGCATTGGTCGTCTCCCACTGAGTCTATTCATTTTATCTATGAACTACAAAGTTCTATTTCTAATAATTTCTATTGTTGACTTTTTTTTTTTAAAAAAAAAAGACAAAGGAATTTTTTTTTTTTTTAAAGCCATTGCTTGATTGTTATTGTATTTATAATTGACATTTAAGTATATCTTTAAATTTAAATATGTATATGCATATATATTTATAGATGCAAGAAACTACTCTTTTTTAATGCAGCTCAGAATATGAAATCTCATTAGATTTTTTGTGATGTTGAGCTAAAAAGAAGATATAGGGATGTTTTTACCATTATGTCATCATTCATTGTGATTTTTCACCTGCTATGATCGAATAATTGAAGAATATGATAAAAGATTTCATTATTTCATGAAAATAAAAAAGCTTAAAGCTTTAAAAGACAGAAAATTTACAAAATAAAGTCTTTCACTATTCTCTATACTTAAAAATTTTGTAAGAGATTTAAAAATGCTATGTTATTTTTATTGTTTAGATATTTTAACATCAGCTTTCATACAAATTATGCATGAAGATTATAATGTATATAGTCCACTAAACTGTGTGAGAGTGCATCATTTGCATTAAAATATTTTTTATTGCAATTGCTGCAGTTCAACATGTGAACAGAAATAAAATCTCAGTTCACTGCTATATATTTCCTTTTTATTTTAATTACAAAAGTCAATTATTGTAATGCAGAGTTCAATAATATGAAGTATAAATATATTTAACAATATATGAAAAAATGATTTACAAAAGAAAAAGCCTGTTGTTTGCATGTGTATAGTATCTGAATTATGCAACATTGGTTAATCAACAGTGTTCATTATAAAGCAAAAATGAAAAAACAAATTTATTATTGACAAATTCAGTTGACATGTGATTTAATCAAAGTATTAGAAAGATGCACATTTATCGTAAAGCAGGAATTAATAAATTTTTATTTAATTGAGGAAAAAATGCATTTGAAGAGAATGAAATTCACAAATCAGCTTTACTTCGATGAAGTTTTTATAAAAGTAATGAAGAAGCAATATTCTTCATAATAAGTGCAATTTATTTTTTATCTTTAATTTGTAGCTTTTAAGCAATATTTGTTAATAAATAATTTAATTTTAATTTATTAATATTATATAATAAAGTAAAAACCAATATTCATGGCAAACAAAATATAGTAATTGAAGCTATATATATATATATGAAGCACCTGAATACAACAGCGAAAAAGCAGGGTGAAAAAAAAATTAATGAAAGTTTATCTAGACAAAATTAATTCTGGTAATTGATTTCAAACAAATTTTAATTTTATCAGTGAGATGAAAATGTAAAAAAAAAATATTCACATTTTAACATTTACGGCATCATTTCATTTTAAAAATTCCTATAGGCAAATTGATTAAACATTCAACTTTTGATTGGTCAATTACAGAATCAGCAGAAAAAAATATATTTGTCTTTAAAATTATATTTATTTTAGTTTAATTTCTAAAACATAAATTAAAAATTTGTCAGGTTATTAAAATAAATGAAAGATTTTTTTTAAAAATTTTCTATTTATAATTAACAAAAGTCAACATACAATGCATTTTTGTCATCCAATCACAAATTGCAATGGCATGTCATTGCATTTTTTCTCAATTTGTCTTCTTGTTAAAATAAATATTTTCTAATATAATTTAAATTATTTTTCTAAAATAATTAATATTTTATAAATATTTTGTGAAAAAATTGATAAACGCATAAAAAAGTATAGAAAATATGTTTTCATTCTCAAAATCAAAATGAAAGAATAGAACTGTCAGAATTGATGACAGGCAGTCCTGCAGAGAGAATAAGAAACTAGCAATCAGAACACTTAATGTTAAGTATGTGTGTCATTGTAATAACATTAAATGTAACTATTATTGATTTATTAGTTCTAAAAAAAATCTAAAGTTGACAGCATTTTTCAGTGCAGTTTTTTCTATAAAATGAATGAAAAATTGGCAATACAATATTAAAAATAGCAGTTCAAGAGGGAATTAAAGCTGAGAATGTAAAAATACATTCCATGTTGTATAAGAATTAAACATTCAACAGTTTATAACTATTTGAAGTTAATTTTAATTTATTAAAATGAATAATTCTAAAAACAATATAGTCAAATCATTTTTTCTATTTATTTGGAAGTCTAATAAATAAGATATTTTTCATTTTGTCAATTAAAATAATTCATTTTTTTTTGTTGATGATAAAATTGCTAATGGTTAGATTATTGGGTTAGGGTATGATACATAACCCTTTCTGCTAATGATTTTATACAAAAAAACAATACCTTGATATAAAGCATTTTTGAATGCATTTGAAGGTAGAAGATCAGATCTAATTTTTAGTTGTTTTATTTTAAAATGTATTTTTTATCATATTTATTTAAAAATGAAAATAGAATGAGAGAAATATATTTTAAAGCATTGTTAAATAAAATAAGTTTTGAATATTTGTTTGTGTTTTGTGTCAATTATTTAAATACCTTTAAATGTTTAAAAATTCAAAATATTTATTATTAAAGTCATATATTTAATAATAAATAAAAATATACTATTAACAAAGTCTAACAATAACTGAAATTGATAGAAGTGTACTTATCTGTTTTATAGATTCCTTAAAAAAAAACAATAAGTAGTCATCATTCTAATTTTTCATTATTTGCTACTCAAGCCAGATTTTTGACAACTTATATCAATTTTTTCATAAGACATTCCATCTTTTGATTACAAATGTAACTAAAATTTAAATGTTTTCTACAATAAATGTATTAATTACAAGTCAATTGACATCATTATGAGAAACAACCATTATCAGTACATTTTTAACTTTAGCATTTGCTAAAGTATCATTTCTAATCTGAAAAATTCTGAAAAATAATTTTTTTTAAAAAAAAAGAATGCAAAAAGGATAAAAATAAACATTAACTTTTTTTTTTAACTCATAAGTTGTTATTCACTCATTCATTCTGTTTTCCCTCATGCAAAACTATGACATTTATGTATTTTTAGTTCACATTTTTAGTTAAGTTTATAAATAAACATATCTACTGTTTAGCAAAATATTAATACTTATACATTGCTTAAATGTATTAATATTAATTTATAAAAATAAATTATTCAACTTTATTTGTGTAAGAATACCAATTAAAGTTGAATTCTCTTCATTATAAATTAATCATTATGCTATTATTCTGAAATTACTCCTGAGTGATAATATTTTTATAACAATATATTATTTCATGTGACAATATATGCCAACTAACATATTTATGATTTGTGATTCAGATCTGGATCAGACAGTATTTGAACTTTTTTCAAGTTTAATTAGGCTTAGAAATTTTTTTCATATAAAAGGTTTATAGATAATTTAGCTAGGTTATTCAGAGCTTTAATTTTTCAATTATAAGTGTGATATTAACTTATGGTGCTTCCAACCAGAGTAAAATTTATAAGATCTTAATTTTTAAAAAAATCATAAATAACTTTTGGAGGCTTCCTATATCTATAACATTCTATGTTGATGATTAAAGCATCTATATACAATTATGATGTTGATTATAATTTTAAATTGGATGAGAGCATGCTGAATTATCCATTTCCAGCAGTTGAAAAGCTCTATAATACTTTCTCCTTCATTCTTTCTAAAGTTGACAGGTGAGAAGGATATTTTATAACATCCCCCTCTCCAAATATATATAATATCTATGAAATAATAATGATTGTAAAGTTAAATAATAAATAAAATTGATAACTTAATAAAAAGCAATTAATGAACTAGATAAAAATGTGTTATTATCTAGTTAAAATAAATTAGTCACATTTTAATTTGGAGTTAGATATTTAATGTGATTGTCGTTTTTTAAAATGGAATAATATTATTAATTGATATAAAAAGCAGCTCATCTTAGTTCATTATATCATTGTAAATGACAAGCTAAAATAAATTATGTTAAATGGTTTTCCAAATATTGGCAAATCTAATAATAAATAAACATGATTTTCACATTGACCACACATTTTTTTTTTAAAAATTCATTAAAAGTTTGAGATAGTATCATTTAACAAAAGTTTGAATTCATTAATTGTAGCATTATTTTCTAGCATGGGAATCTTTTTTTTTTCTTAAATGATTTGCTCCCAAAATACTTTATCCATTATTATTATTATTTTAATATTAAGCTCCATATTGCCATTTACATTATTGTTTGCTGCAATATTGAATTGAACAAGGATCTCCTTTGAAAATAAGCACCCCTTCCATGAATTGTATTAGTTTATACATATACATTTCAGTGGAGACAGAAATAATAATTAGAATGCAAATTTTTCTACCGAGTCCTACTACATTTCATAGTTTTTAATTATATGTAAATTACTGGTTCAATTCCTTTAGGCATAGTTTATTTTTCAAATATTACTTTTTAATTTATCTTCACAATGATTCTTTTGTACTGAATTTATAGATAGTAATCAATTTAATTGAACGTACCAGCAATTTATAATTGTTTAGACAAATTGGAAACTGTTTAAAATTTATTATGTTTAATATTAACTTTTATGTATAATAAATTAGATACAGGTGATGGTGTAATTATTTTACTTGGTCTTAATTTTTTTTCAGTTTAATGTCAAATTTATTAATCATATTAATATAGTTTTGTCATGCTACTAGAAAATAGTGAATATTGAATTTTTGCAATTAACATTACTAATATTATAATCATTAGAACACATTTACACATGTATGTATATTACTGAAAAAATATTTAATTGATAATTATATATAATTTGATTAGTTATTAACTAGATTGAGTTTGATATTGAATAATTAATGAAAAATAAGAAAAAAAGAGAAATATAGAAACATTTGATCCTATTTAGTATCTTTCAGAATTATTTTAAAAGTCTGTAATCTTTATTAGGTTTGATTATAAATAAAGTTTTTAAAAGAGGGATTATATATTACTGTACATTTAATATTTTTGATATTATTTCTATAGCGACTATATTAGTCATTTTAAATATATATATATATAAGTATTAAGATATGCACGAGTTTTGTGGCGTAGTAGTTAGACATTTAGATCTGTACAATCATAAATTTGGAGTCCCAATGTAATTTACAATAAAGTAGAAGGGAAAGTTAATGTATAATGTTTACGCCTTCAGCATTCGTAAACATTTGCAGAGTGACGTTCTCTTACAGTGATTATTTAGATTGATATTAACATTACCAAGTAAATGCAAATACTAGTAGCAAAAATAATTTAATAGTCAAATATATAAGTAATAAAAAAAAGATTAGATTATTATAAAAATTTTGCATTTATCAGAATCCTTGGTTTTTTTTAGGGAAACAGAAATTATAAAATTGTTAAAATTGATGTTATAAAAATTATTTGTTTCTGCAGCCTGCATTTTCATCTTATTTAATAACGGCAGTGAAATTAGCATAGTTTATATTGTTTTAAGTATCTATTAGCGATACTAGAATTATCTGTAGAGATTGGAAAATAAGGTGATTGAAAATCTTACTGATGAGAAACTCTTTTTCACAAATCTTAAGACTTACTTGCGTTCATACTTACGCACGTATGTATAGGTATGTTTGAACTCTGTGAACGGGAATGCGTATATACAAAATTACATGGGTTATAAACTTTGAGTATTTTTTATATAAGAGAGCTTTCTTGCTTACATCTACTTACTTTTTTTTAGCACGGGATAAATCTATGCTTAAAATATTTAGCCTATTGTTTAAATTATCATTTTTCAATTTTATTTTATATCAATAAATAATGTAAAAATGTTAATTGTTTTTTTTCCATCAAAACTAATTAGTTTTATAATGAGAAACACTTCTAATTAGTTTGGTTTCTCAATAGCAGAAGGAAAAATAAATTTAAGTGCAGCATATATTTTTTTAAAAGGGGTGGGGTGGGGAGTTGTGCATAATTATATATACAAATGCATGACATGCTTAGTAGTATGGTCTTTATAATAATTTTTGTTATAATGTTGTTTAAGAACCATGGACCTTTGAGAATAATATTATTGAAAATGTCTTTATGTTGAAAGCAATCCTAAGTCTTTGTTAATTCAGTTACATAAATATTGAAATTTTAATAATATAATATTACTAATAATGTTTATTTGTTAAATAAGCACATTGCTTAATAGTTGCAACAATTAAGATTTTATCTTGTTTCATCTTATACAGAGCTTCTGACTTCATTTATAAAAAATGTTGAAATTAAATTTGAGAACGAAATAGACAGATTTAAAAATTAATAATACCCACTTGAAAAATATCAACATTTGTGACATTGCAAATTATAATATGTCAAAGTTTTGAAGTTATGGTTTGGAAAGATAAAATAAAAAATGTAAAAAAAAATAGTGATACTCTTAAAAGTTAAATCAACATTTTGAAACTTTTATTAGGAAATTCTAAGAGCAGATCTCTTTATTCTAATCTAGAATTATCCATTGCCAACTTAAATAATAAAATGATAAATGGGTTTAAAATAGGATAAAGAGACCTGCTTTTTGAAGCACTTGAGTGAGTATATAAAACACATGTGATATTGTTGTTTGTATATTTGAGAGATTAAAAAATCATTAAAAGTATTATATTTTATTATTAATGCAGTATATTACACTTAAATTAGTTTTTTTTTTATATATATTACATACTGCTACATTACACAGTTATTAAAAGTATAATTGTTAATGCCAAATAATCCTTCCAGGCATTATTAATGAATTCATAGCAAATTACAGCAATATTCCATCTATGATTATAAATTCTAGTCATTTCAATAAGGTGACTAAATATTGAAATGAAAAAAGATTAATAACAACAATGCCAACAAAACTCTCTGGTACAAATATAATATATAGGCTTGCAAACTATTTTGCTTTTGACAGCTACTGAAAGAATTTTTTGAAATGTAGGTTTACACTTAATTTAAGTAAAATAATAGAATAATTATAAACATATTGTATGTTTGTTAACTATCAGTTTCTTGGCTATAAGAGGGCAATAAATAAATGATAGATTGCATCTAGAAAGTCATGATAGAATAGACAGTGAAAAATGTTTTTATTTCATACCCTTATCAAAACCATCTGAAGGTGATCATACTTGCTAGACAGTAACTATTTTTTTCCATGGATGATTAAAACTGTGTAAAAAAAGTAAGTGATTTATTTAATGAGTAGTGGAATTATATTCACAATAATTATTTGCAAAGCTAATTTCAAATATATTTATTATTAATCCATATACAATAGATGATTTTTTTAATGACTTCTTTTCTTGAACATCTTATGGTGATAATACTTACTTGATAGTAATTTAATTTTTCCATCAATAGTTTGAATATATCTGCCTAAATTATTAAAATGATGAAGAAAATGTTATATCAGTGATTAAGGTAATCATGCTTACAGTTATATTTTCTAAACTTGAATTTAAGTAAGATAGTACCACTATTTCAAGTTATCTATATAATATAGGGGATTGAATACACACTTTTAAGCTCCATTTTGCTATCCACTCTATTTTATACAACTAATATACATGAACACAGACGTGAAAAAAATATCACCAATATATATATATATAATTATTTCATGCTGAACACAGACGTGAAAAAAATATCACCAATATATATATATATAATTATTTCATGCTGAACCAGCACTCATCAATTGGTCCAGATCATCATATCTCACACACATATATAATCTGTGCTCAGTTCATATTAAGATAGCAAATCTTCAAACTTTAATTGACATGCTTCAATATACTCTACCCTCCAACTCTTCAGCCATCCAAACTATTGAAAATTCTGATCATGGAACACCCAAATCCCATGCTGATTCCAATATTGTTATCATTCCCATGTTGATCTTAACTCACTCTGACCTTTCAAGTATAGGACCTTATTCATTTAAGTACACAGAAGAGGGATGGGCAGGATACATGTTGAATCTGTAATATTTAAAATACAGGCATACTTCATATATTTGGAGTTTAATATTACAGATTCAGCCTGTGTTCTGCCCTTCCCTCTTCTGTATATTTAAATGGACAAGGTCTTATAAATGAAGGGTCACAGTGACTTAAGATCAACATGGTCACAATAGTAATATTGGCATCAGCATGGGATTTAAACATTCCATAATCAGATTTTCAATGGTATGGATGGCTGAAGATTTGGAGGGTAGAGTAGATTGAAGTCTGTCCATTAAAGTTTGAAGATTTGCTATCTTAATATAAACCAAGCACTGATTATATATGGTTCAACATGAAATAAGTATACTGGTGCTCATTTATCTTTTCATAGTGTTTGGTCATGTGTATATGTTATATGAGATAGAATTGATTGCTGATAGGAGCTTAGTCTGTGTTCAAATCCCTTATAATTATGATTAAACTCTAGATATATGTAGTATGCCTGTATTTGAACTATCTATATGTTGTATTTCATAAATAAATTAGACATTTTTGACTTCATTTTTTAAATGAAACAGTGTAATTGAATTGGAATGGAAGATATATACATGTATATTATGTCTTCAGGCTAATATTAATATTTCCTTCAATTTGCATATTATATTGGTACATTTCAATTTATACTCTGTATTGACATTATTCCCCTACATGGTTTAATGTAGAGGTAGAGTTGTGGACTCCGCAACTTATTGTAAATACATCATGGACAAGTTCTGCCACTTCTGGTGTTCATACTTTTTATAAACGTTCAAGCAATAAACCATTCAATTTTTTATTTATTTATTTTTATTGGTACCTTTCAATCTGAACTTACTTCTTATTATTATTATTATTTTTTTTTTGGCTTGTGATATTAATAATATATAATGAATTGCACTATAGTGATGTTTTCCATTTATAGATTTACATGTTTTTATATTTTACACAAAATATTCTAATTTATTTCCAATTACTATGTATGTAAGATTACGTTTAGACAATAATAATTGTTTTAAGTTGTTTATTTTTATATGTGTTTGTAAACTTATTTTTATGAACTGAATTTGATTATAACACTAAGATTGATTGTTTATTATTAGATTGAATTACTTAAATTCCATTGTTTTTTAAAAATTTAATGTAATATATTTGTAAGCACCTGATTGTTTCTAAACAATTTTTGAAAAAATATAAAAGCAAAATTACTAGTAGCTAAATCATTTGGAAAGTAATAGTTCTTGAAAAAAAAGAAGAGAAACCTGTGATCTCTGTGCTTTAATCTAATGCAAATGAGCTCTGCAACTCAATATTCACACTGTATATTCTATAGACTTTCAGCCAAACCTATTGAGGTACATTGTTTTAAAAATAATTCTTGGCCAATATAACTCTTTTGGAATAGTTATAAATATGACTTTTTTCATTATTTCTTTATACTTTCAACAAAACTATTTTTTTCTTCCATAAATTGATGCATCAATAACTTTATATAAAGTATCACTAAACAAGGAAATTTATTAATTAATTACTAGTATTTAAATTCTGATTTATTGTATATTGCAATGAAAAATAGGAAATAAATATTAGAAACAAACATATAATTGAATTCAAACTTTAAAATTTAGATCAATAATATACGTTATAAAATAGTCTCTTCTGTTAATTCTCTTTTAAACGATTTATTCTCCCTATTTTATACATTTTTAGATGCATTTTGTTTGCCATTATTAAAATTCTTAAATCGTGTAATATAAAGGTTAAGTTAATTATATAAATAATTATGTTTGGATCAAGTCAATATTTGAATCAATATTCTGATAATAATTCAAATTTTTTTAAAAAGTGCACATGGCTTTTAACTATTTATATCAGAATCTAAATAATAATTAGACAATTTTGTACTTCGTTATTTAATTAATTGGTTAAATATTATTTTGTTTAATTCATAGTATTTTTTATGTTTCTCTAAGCCTTACAATGTTGATTACACTGGTGATCATTATGAACACGTTTTATACTGGTTTATGGCATGATATATATGTATGTGTTTATCATGATTACATCACTGTAATATCCTTAAAACAAATTATTATTATATTATAAAATAAACAGATAATAATAATTGTAAAGGACAACTAGGCTATAAGCTCTAATCATATTTGGAGATAGAAATCAATTATTTTCATTATAGGAAGTTGGCAGTTCACTGTGAAACTCAATAGTAATATACTTTTGTTGCATAAAAAAGTAATTCAATATATAGAGTTTTATATATTTTTATTACATCAAATTAGCATTCAGTGTGGAGTCTGATAATGATTAAACAAATCACAATATATGAATAATCGCAGCCAATCATTATGTCACACATGAAGGGTAGGTGAAAAAAAATATTACAATAATAAAGAAAACCCTAAATAATCCGAACTTATAACATTAATTGATATGGTCAAAGAGATGATTTAAAATTGGAGGTGTAGAACTTACAAGAAAGTAGAAAACAGCTCATTTGACAGTAATGATATAATAATTAAGGTAGTTTTAAAATATAATATGTAATCAGATTTTCAATAAATGCAGTTAAACATGGATAATGTTAGTGAATACTTTGACCAGTTAATGCAAATGATACAAAATAATATGAAAATTACATATAAGTAAATAAAAGACACAGGAAAAATATGCAAAGAAGGTTACAAAGCAATTGGGTAGGAAACCCAACTGTAAATTTCAGCATAATTCTCAGTAGTGATGAATTGGAAATATTTTCTGGAAAAGTTGGAAGAAGATAACAGCTTACTTGAGAAAAAGAATATATAGAAAATTGAGAATAAATTACTTATTTTAGGTATTAATGAACTTATCCCTAAAGTTACTTTATATGTTGTTAGTCACAAATTTTATGGGAACAATACAGTATTTCAGTCTATTAATGTAAGGGTAGAGGGCAAAATAATTTGTATAAAGAAGTAAAGAAAATAATTTTGATAAAATTTATAATAATTGAAATAATGTTCATAATATGTTATGTAAATGATGAATATTTTTCTTTCTAGTCATTATATACAAGAAAGATAATGTTCACATAGAAATGAAAACTATTTTACATAATTTAGAAGATGTAATTCTTGAAAAAAATATTATATTTGTAAAGTGAACATTTTAAATTTGAAAATGGAACAAGAACACATATCTACTATAATTATGATTATATGAATGTTTCCACAAATATTTATTGTAAAATTATTATAGAAAACATGAATGAATAATATTTGAAATTTAAAAGTTATTTACAATTTTAAGCTTAGAAAATGGTAAATTATATGGAGACAATTACCAGAAGAAGAAAAAAACAGAATTTTATGGATGAAATTTTGATTGGTATGTGATTACTGGCAATTTCATGAATGAAAGGTAGAAACTTAATTGATCAAGTTATCTTGAAAAATCCATACAGGGAAATTAAGATAAAATATTTATTGAGTATATTCTAGATTTATTGGTTATGGAAATCAACATGCTGAAGACCCAAGTTTTTTTTTTTTGTTATTTGTAAGAATACATTTTGCAAAATTATGGATTATACTAAAAATTTCAAAAATTTTATTTTTATATATTTTTAGAAAAGATTATATATTGATTTGGGAAGATTTTATTAACATGACCGCTAGACCTATTAAATTTGAAGACTAGTTGTGAATTCAACTCTTAGGTAAAATGGTTCTACTGCCAAATAGAACTAATGACTATATCAGTCTGATTTAAGCATAAACCTCAATATTTTTTTAGAAAGAACATTTTGATTAAATTTTAGCTTCTTGACAACTTAAATTTGTTAATGATAATGATAAAGTAGAGATTTTTATCAAATTTCTGTTTTATTTTTATTTTTAAAAAAAAAGATAAAAAAAAATAAAAGAAAACAAAGGAGGGACTAACATAATATTATATTCATATAGGTGGGAATATGTATATACACATCTAGCAATTCACCCATTTTATATTCACATTTGCCTTCAAGCCATGTTAAATATAATAAAATTTGAAACTAATTGCAAACAGCAATACAGTATATATTTTAACACACACTCATACATATATAGGTTATGTACACATGTTGGAACTATAATTAACAAACACAAACACACACACACACACACATATATATATATATTACTTACTGTATACATAACATACACACTATGAACAAAAAAATTAAGATAAAGGATTTTTTAATTTTAAAATCCTGAGAGCAAATTGGTTTTGGATTCAGAATATTTTTAGAAGAGAACAAAATTATTGAAATATAAATCTATAATTATATTGGTAAAATGGAAAATGTTTAAAAATTAAAAATAATTTATTAGCATAACTCAGATGTAACTTATTGACAAATATAATTCTTTAAAAAAATAACTTAATAAAAAAATAAAATAAATTTAAATTTATTACTTATATTTGTTTGATTATAATTTTTGCTTTAGTAAATGGAAATTTTTTTACCATTTTTATATATGATAAAAGTGATGGTAAAAGATACTTAAAAGTTTCAGTAAATTTATTAATAAATATCTGTATTGCTTATAAACTACAGTTAAGTTTAAAAAAATATTGAAATTCATTGCTTACTTATATTTACTTAAAATTTTGCATAAGTAAGTGTCTTGAAATTTATAATAGAATTTGAAATTTGTATACATTGTGAAATAAAAAATTAAATTGTAGAAAATTAATTATTTTTTATTTTTTACACAATTTTTTTTTTAATTGCAGGTAACTGAAATTGTGTATATGTTGGACTCCTATAATAACAAATCATTCAGACATCATATATAGTACATCACCATTGTCTTCAACCATTTATTCATAAAATTAATATAAAAGCTTATATTCAATATATACTATAAAAGTAATGCTTCTGGTTAAAACATGAAATTTATTACAATGAGCAAAAACATTTATTACATACACTACCAGTATGTCCAAAACTATTTCATCAAGCTGTTAAAAATTATCCATTTGTCATTTCAAAATATGGATAATTCAATACTCATCCAATTAATTAATTATGAGGTTTCATTCAATGTTTATATACATATATATTTAGTTATGAAAGTTTTAATCATTTTTAAATTAACTAACCTGAAAGCTAGTATTTTAATATTTTCTTTTTTGAATTTTAAAAAACAAGTATTAAATTACTTTTTTTAAAATATATATATTTTAATAAACTTTAATTCATATTCATAAAAACACTTTAAGGTCAGATTATTTTTTGGTAGTTTTAAAATAAAATATGTCTGTTATTGACAGGTAGGAGAAGGTTTTTCTCTAAGCTGTGTGCATGCATGGTCACACAAATCCTTTCTATACATTTCATTTTATACACTGTTAGGTTTTAACAAAAGTTAATTCGAAAAAGTAAAACTTTTTTTTAATATTATATATTTTTTATTATTATTATAAACAGTATACTATCCATATAAAAATTATTTATATGTATATGTGTGTATATTTTTATTATGCTAATTAGAAGTAACCTTTTTATCTCTTTAAGTTTGAATAGACAAGTGTTCAGATATCTGCTATCAGCAGGAAGTCATTTTTGTTGATATTTAGAATTTGGCCTGAGATATGTCTTGAGTCACTATAAAATATTTAGAAACCTATGCATTTGAACATTTTGAAATGTTTTATGCCATATAGGGTTACTTCAAAGAGAATAAGTTTAAAAATGTTTAACTAGTACATTTAATTAATAGTCATATACTTTATCTAATTTATTTTGTACAAAAAAGAAAAGAAAATGATTAATGACTTTGTTTTTAGCATTGGTATGATAATGCAGTCATGTTTTTTATTTGAAGGCATCATATTATTTTATAGCATTAAAATTATGTTTACATTTCTTTTTAAAATTTCCTACATATGTAATTTATAACACCAGAAACATTTCTTTATGGTGAATCCTAAACATTGTCTACACTAAAACTTTTCACAATGATAATATATTTTTTGTCTCATCTCTTTCCAGAAAACTAAATTAGATATAGTTATATATACACTTAATCATCATTATTATTTTCAATCATTATCAAATTAGTTCATGATAAAATTCCAAGTCCAATCCAGTTTCTCTGATTAGTATATATCATACTATAACATATTCATGCCAATGCTATTTTAGCTTAAGTTTTTCAATGATGTCTATTTTAATTATTTTTATCCATGCATTTTGATTTTCATTCCTTCCTATTATACTTCATGTTACAATTGCATATTTTGATACATGGATTAAATCTTTCATACTGTTCATCTATTAGGATTTTAAGTCTTAGCCTCATATGTAAATGCTGATTGAACACATTTAGTAAGTGCATAGGCATATATTCTTTTAATATTAAGTTATTTTACACTATTAAAGAATCATATGATCATGTTTTAGTTGTTTAATACCATCGTAGACAAAGGATGATGGTGACTTTGATTCTTAAAAACCAAAACCACTTAAAATGTATACATGCTTAATTAGATTCCGATCTGCAAAACTATACAAGTGAATGATCTTGGATTAGAGAAAACATTAGTGTTTTTAGTTTAAGTTCATAGCTTTGCAATTAGTAAAAAGGTAAAACATAGCTGTTGGAGAGTTGCATTAGATCCAAAAATCTAAATGTAGTGCCCTTAGATCCAAGATGCCTCAATAATCAAAGCCACAATTTGATGCAAAAATCTTCTAGCATTCATTGATTACTATGGCTTGCATTACTACTGTTTTAAATTATTTTCACCAAAAGTACACCATTCATGTTTAATCTGTGATTAATTTCATCCATCATGTTCCATTTGTATTAATAATGTGACTAAGTTATCAATCTTTATTTTTTTGTAAAGTTGTTGAATATTATTTTAATTTGTTCAGCATATATCTTTTGTCTTATTTTCTTCTGATAGCTCTTGTAATATTTCTGGAAAGCCTCAAGCATTTATCTACAAAGATAAGCACATAATTTGAAAAATCTAGGCTATTTAAGTAAACTCTATTCCTTTTTAATTTCTTAGCTTTCTCATAAAATAGCTATGAAAAGTGTTGGATGTAAGATATCATTATATTATATTAACATAATTCTTTTTATTAATCATATTATTATTGTTTCATATCCTGATTCTTTATCTTAATGTTCTAAAGATTTAATACAATTCATATTTATTGGTCCATTCTCTAAAATTTTAGTATTTAAATAATACCTAAACTATAGTATACCTATTCATTTATGCTAAATTGTATCTAAAGTTACACTGATCTTAGTAAAAGATCTTGTTTGTGTACAAATAATAGAAGATTGATAAGTCTAAAATATCTTTTCTTTCACTTTTTATGAATATCAATATCATGATTACATTCTTTTAATCAACTTGTACTTTTTATTATTTATATATTTTCATGAACAATGTTTTCAATGACTTTTCTATTTTTCACTACTTCCTTTAAAGTATTGGTAGTAATTTCATCACTTTCTGGATCCTTTCTATTTCATAGATTTAATTGTATACCTAACTATTTCACCTAAATCTTGACATTTCAAAATGTGTAGTAATTGTAAAAAAATATTTTGATTTTTTGTTTTTTATTACACATCATTATGTTATCCATTATATATATATTTTCTCCTGTGATATATATATATATATATATATATATATATATATATATATATATATATATATATATATATATATATATATATCAAGTTATCAAGTTATTGTATTATACTTCTGAGGATTTTGTTTTATTTTATAATTTTCCTTTCCATTTCTCAAACATATTTTTATATTGTTATTAACTATTATTTATATCATTTTACAAAATTATATATATTTGATTATTTTAAGTACATCATTTTAATATATTTTCATAATTATTCTTTTCCTCATACATTAACTTGTTTCAATTAAAAATTTACTGGTATATTTCTGCTTTTTTGTATGAGCTAGCTGCATAATAATATTTAGTAAAATATCAGTTAATTTTTTATTAAACTTGTTCTAGTCTGAACCATCATCGAAATGTATTAATATTTTATAGTTGTATGCAAATTCTACTTTAAATTAATTGGAATATTTATTAAAGTTAGAAATATCAACTGTTAATAATTTTTTTATAACATACATCTTATTAATTGATGATCACTTTTTAAGTAAAATCTATTAAATAATACATTACATTGTTAAAATATATGTATATTTTTATTAGTTAAATTTAATCACATTCTGATTTTCTGATTTGCATGCTTTTATATCACTTTTACTTTGGATTTTTAAAAAAAATCATAATTTTTTCCTTTTTTTTGGTTAAGTTTTACAAGTCTGTGTCCTCTTACTTCTGATTCCTTTTCCAAATTTATACAGAACACTGATTTAGAGAAAAAATATTTACTACTAGCACTCAAATGTTTTTTAAAATAATTTTTAAAAAATAGAATTTTATTTTCTGACACTCAGTTAACGTGTGTGTGTGTGTGTGTGTGGGGGATACTGAAGATATGTAACATTTTGTAACTTCTGAATTTCCTATCACTATCTAGTAGCAATTTTAGTTAATTGTTGAACATTTTATTTAAGTGTTATAACATTTAGTCAATATTATGAAACAATAAATTTTACTTGATTTATTAGAAATATAAGTTTACAAATGAAAAACATGCTTACAAAATTATATTTTAAATTTACAAATATAGAAAAAATATATAAAGTGAAATAAAATGAAGTACATAAGAAAAAACATTGCTTTTTTAAATTGAATAATTACTACAAAGACAGCAAAAAAAGTAAAATTAAGAAAATCTTTGGTGATTGAAATTTATTTTTAAAACACAAATATATTAATATTAAGGCATTATAAATTTATAAAAATATGTTTTAAATTTTAGAATAATTTATACAATATATATATATATATATATATATATATAATTGTTAAATTATGACAAAATTTTCATACTACTGTGTGTAATAATTTCTTATCCATTGATTGTACTTTTCTTTTTGCCACTATGATTTTTTTTTTTTTAAAGTTATATTTTTAAAAAGAAAATATCTTTAACTAAAATCAAAATGTAATTATGTATACTTTTGTTTTTAAATAATCATTATATAAATATTTTATAAATATAATCATAAAGATTTAAATAAACTAAAAAAATATATAATTTTTTTTGGTCAGCATTAAAATAATTAAAAGTCAAGTTTATAGTTAGTCTTGCAATGAAATTACCAATCAGCTGTGGGGTAAATTGTGTTTAGTACCTCTGTAGTTGTCTTGATTGTGGAATACTGACCTCTTCATATTTTTTAAACTAATAAATCAATATATTTTAGTTACATATTTTAATCATAAAATGAATGTAAAAACAGAAAAATTGCACTAAAGATAGCCACCATAAGAGAGTGATTTAAATTGTAACACTGCAGTGTCATAACATTGCTTTGTTATGTCATACAACTGAGAATTTGTTATTAATATTGTATAAAAACTTTTCTTTTAAATTAAAATTAATATAATATATCAGAAATAGGAGAAACATTTTTTTTAAAGTTAAGTTGCTATTAATCTTATTTCTTTTTGTTGTGTGAATGTAATTGTTTCAAAATATTTTCATAATACAAAATATCTATTTATTTATGTTTTTAGGAAAAAAAAAGTTTTTTTTTAATAATAAAAATATTTTAATGTTTATTACTGTTTCCATTCAGTTTAAATTAATTATTTTCAAAACATGTTAAGCAATTTTTTATTTTATTATATTCTTATTAATGAATATAACAAAATAATTATGAAACATTAAAACATATCCAATACTTTATTTAATTTCTTGTAGAGTAACCTTTTAAAATTATATTTACAAAATGATTTGTCACATTGACACATTGATGTTTAAGAACATAATAATGAACTAAATATTTTTTTTTTAGTTTAAGCAAAATGTGATTTTTAGCAAGATATAATTTTGTCTGTGTGTATGTGAAAGGTTATAAACTCAACAATAATATAATTTTTTTAAAGAAAAAACAACCAAGTCCATTAAAAAATTGTTAATATTTTTTTTTAGTTTTGTTCATTCCTTTATAATTATTATTGTTTACTTTAAATTTAATATAAAATTCCACATTGCGGCATGAGATTTTGTAATTACATATTTATTTTTATTATTTTAAAAAAAATTAAAGGCATAATTATTACTTTAATAAAAGGACTTCAGACAGTTGATAAAAAGCAAATATAAGTTTGTTTGTTGTTTTTGTTGCTGTTGTCGTTGCAATATTTTGAAGCAAAGTAATTAATTTTTTTTAGGAACTTAGTACACTGGTAAATATGACAGATTCTAAAATTAAACATCTCTAGAGTGAATCCCAAATGAAGAAATTTAAAAAAAATGAGAGAGAAAAATCTCAGTTTAATGGTTAAATGGAGTTAGGTACATAGCCTAGCATTTTGATTTAAATACCTATCTTACAAGCAGCAGATCATTGCTGTAAAAACTCTTATGGAGTTTGAATTAACTATTTTTATATAATAAATATTTTATTAGTTTATTATAATTAGTTGCTGGTTATGCTTGTGCAATGATGTGTCAAGTGAGCACAATAAATTAGTCTCAGTCAAATTATAGTTTTTTATGCTTTTACTTTAGTTTAAAATTGATACAGGAATTTTTGCTTTTAATCAGATCCCCCCCCCTCCAATTAAGATACCTGCACTAAATATTAAATATTTAATGTTTATATTATAAATCATAAAATTATGTTATAATTATTATAAACTATCTAAATAATAATAATTGATATATGTGTAGCAAATTTTTTTATCTTTGAGTGAGTTTTTTTTTTAATCGATAAAAATAGTCCATCATTTATTATTTCTTTCTTTTTGTTTATGTTATTACTTTTTTATTTTATTAGTTACTTTTATATTGTTATTGAAAAATAATAATACCAGTGGCAGCGAACCTTTTTACGTGTGCATGCCAAAAATTTCCAAAAAATATTTCTCGGAATGATTGGCATGCCATGTAGTTATTAAACCAAAATATAAACAACTTAATTGTTGCAGTTTTTCTAAAATTTTATAAAACAAAATAATAATAACAATAATAATTAAACAAAATTTCTAAACAAGCTAAATACAAGTGAGCGATATTTATTTAGAAGAGCACAAGTTGAATAAAATGTAATAGTAAAAAAATAATAGTAATTAAAACAAAATTTTGGAACTAAACTTATAAAATCAACATAAATAGATATTATTTAATGATATTTTTGCTGAACATTGGATGCCAAATATTTTATATCTGGCGCATATTTTGTAATTTTTAATAACGTACATGCTGAATTAGATTCATCTTTTATTCTATTTCTCGAAATGTCTTTAATTAAATTCATTTCTGAAAACAATGATTCACATGCATATATAGAGGAGAAAATTGATAATATAGCGGTCGCTAATTTTTTTAAACAAATAAATGTTTCAGCAATAGCATTTCAATAGTTTTTCTTCGGCATTCTTTTTACAATAATCCAATAATCAATCATTTTCTAATGTTTCTAACTCATTCCTCAACTCAACAAATTTCTGTTTCCATATAGAACTAGATTGAAAATTGACTGATTGCATTTCCATATCTTTCAAATAAGCCACTCACAAATTTCTAACATGAGACTATCCATTGATATTATGTCTGCATATAAAATAAATTTTGATATTTCTGAAAATTGTCTGAACTGTGTAAATCTTAAAGAAAATTCATCAATTAATTGAATAACAGCACAAAAGCCTTGCATTAATTTTACTTCATCTGGCTTCTCATGAGATTCTAAATCAGTCAAGAAGTATTTAGATTTGTAAAATATTTGAAACATCATGGTTGAAAAACATTAATTTTGAAAGACATTCACCATCCATTCATTCATTATATTTTTCAATGATTTTCTCATTATGTAAAAAACAGTCTAATTTCTTCTAAACACACTAATCTTTGAAGAACTTTTCCTCAACTTAACCATTGGACATTGTTGTACAAAAATAAACCATAGTATACTGTGTTTACCTCACACAATGTGTAGATATAAAATTAATTAACTTAGTCATAACATTTATAATATCATCCAGTGGCTTAAAGCTGGTCTTTGTGCATCAAATCTGCTGATGTATAATGCAATGAAAACTCAAAATCGAATGTCCAATACAGTTGGTAAATAAACTGAGAAAACTATTTTCTTTTCCAGTCATAAACACCATCTAGTTACTTATACAATTTTGGCAATATCTATATTGCAAATATCTATTCATTTTATTGTTGTTACTGATGAGGTTAAACATATCTCTTCTTCTTTGATATTATTTCCAATACAATAGCAAATAAAAATAGCCAAAACAAGCTGATTCATTTATGTCTGTACTTTCATCAAGGAAAAGATAAATTAAACTAGAAAATTGTATATCTCTTTTTTTTTTGGTAAGTTATGTTGTTAGCTATTTGCAGGATTCTTTCTTTAACTGTATTTCTAGCCAATGATAAATCTTTTATGCTCTGAATAATTTCTGCTTTGTTTTCAAAATCTTCAAAAAGAACTGTTGTACTTTTCATCCAAAACTCTTTCATATATTATTCATCATTAAAAGGTTTCCCATGTTTGGCAATTACCTTTGAAATAAAAAAAAACTAGCAAGTTATATTTGAATGATTTTCAATAAATTTCATTATAGATGTTGATTCAATATTTATATTTTTAAATGCTTGGGCAATATATTCTTTTGTTCATCTTTACTTTTTTTGCAGAGCAAATTTATGACTGGTCTCATAATGCTGTTTTACCGATGTTCTCAATACAACTGCTCCAGAACATAAAACATCTACTACTTTGGTGTCTTTATTAATCATTCCATACTCATCAGTGTCAGTCCACCAATTTCGAAATTCTCTACTGCTTGACAATTTTTGTTTTTTATTTTCACTAGTCACATCAATATAATGGTAACAAATTTATTTAAAGGTAAATTTAAATGAGCTTTAATAATTTTATAAATCAAAGATTTATTATATGTTAAAATATATTGTTATCCTTACATTTCACTTTTACAGCAAAACTTTAAGCAAAAAAAAAATCATTTGATGGCATTGATTATGCATTTTGCCTTTCTTCAGGATTTTGATTATATGAAAAAAAAGTGAATGGTGTCAACAGGTTTAGGTAAAAAAAGATTAGTACAGAAAACCATTTGATTATTTTTAATAAGATTTTAAAAAAATTATTTTAAAGTGTTATGAAATATTTTACTAAGTTTACTTTCTAGTTTTATTGAAATCATTTGACAAGTTTATAGAAAATGATACCACAATATACATACCATTTTATTTGACTTAAAATATCATAATTTATTGTTTATAATCAGTATTCAATTGTAAATTGAATTCTAATATAATATTATATTTATTTATTTTACTTTTAGTTTACAGTAAATTTTTATTAGTACAGATTTTAACAACACAACAAATATTGAAGAAAATTATGCTATATAAATAGTTCACGTGCCAGTAAAAAATTTGAATGTTCCATCTCTGGCATGCATGCCATAGGTTTTCCATCACCATACTAAAAGATTTTCTACAAATGAGAACATAGTCATATATTTAATGCATTGAAGTTTATGCTTGCAATAACATTGATAAAAGTAAAAAAACAACAACAGAATAATCTTTAATAAACTAAATAGGAACAAAAGGAAGAGACATTATTTGTCAACTGATCAGAGATGAGATTTTAAACTTTTCTTGTATATTTTATTCTCTAGCTGAGAATAGTATCCTTTCCATTTCTTGACCCAATTCTGAGGTTGTCTTTAATCTGAAATAATCCCCATTTTACCTAGCTCAAATTTAAAAACTAAGTCGGGCATGATAGATAAATATATTAATCTTTCTGCAAAAAATTCCATGTTTCACCTAGCACTTAGTCAGAGGCATGATAGATAAATACAGTAACATTTATGCCATACAATAATATTAGTATTTATATGAAATAGTGTTTCTTATTTTGGCAAAAATAATATTTTTTTTTTTTACAGAGTATGGCTTTTTTATTATTTCATAATAATTAATTTTTAAATGTTAACAGAACGATTGTTTTATTTGTTGAATCTCAATTCAGTAGAATAGTAATGTTTTTTGTTTGTTTTAAATTATTCATTGATTTATAAAATAATTTATGTATAACTTTTTTACTAATAGAGAATAAAACATATAATACATAATATGAATTATTAATAAAATATGACTAATTAAAATATAAATGAAAAAATTTAAACGAAAATAAATAAATTATTGTAATGGAAAACATAAATAATAATTCGAAAATTTCAATTTTTCTTTTAGACTTTTTTGAAAAATAGGCATTTTTTTTTTAAGATTTAAATTTATAATAAAAACTTAAAAAAATTATTCAAAGTATTATTTTTGATTAATTATTTATTATATTTAACATGTATTAATAATAATAATAATAATAATAATAATAATAATAATAATAATAATAATAATAATAATAATAATAATAATAATAATAATAATAATAATAATAATAATAATAATAATAATAATCGAATAACTAAATTGTTTGGGAGCAGAGACCCATAATCTTTATCTTTTTAATCCACCACTCTAACCCTGCTCTAAATCATGCAAGACTTTAAAATCTATTTATATATTATCTACAAGATGTGCCATAATACAATTTTAAAATTTTGGTGCATACTTAGTACAAAATACTGATGATTATTATAAGATTTTTTTTTTCATTTATATATACATACATAATCGAATAATATTTATTATTATAGTATATTTATAAGAAATTAATTAAACTAAACACAATCTTGTATACTTTTACTTATATATACGCACATTCATAAATATATATAGACGTGAAAAAAAAGTTAATTTTATACATTGCTGCGATCTGCAGTACTTAATTAAAACACTCGTAATATATATATTTAATAACCAATTTTTTTTTTTGATACATTTGCAAAGATAATAAAAAAAAGAAAACATAATTTGAATGTGAATAAAATTTAACATTTAGATAGTATGCTAATTAAAATACCTTTAAGCTTTTTTATAGTATTAATATACTTCATTATGTCAATTTTGTATGTGTGTGTATGTGTGAGTGTAACAAAACGTAAATGAATAAAATCCATTGAAAAATGAAAATATCTTTAATGATAAGAAACAACAAATGACTTTAATGCAAGCCAAAGTTATTATTAAATATTGTAAATCAATTAAATATATATATTCTGTAGCAAATTCTATTTGTCTTCCTCCCAATGTAAGCTTGAGTAATAAGCAAGTGTTAATTAATGGCAGTGCCTAATAAATTCATATTTAATGATATACTATTCTGATCACTGAATTGGCTTCTAGTTTTGAAAAGTTTTGAATCTGGATCTAGTGCACCTGTTAATTACTCAAACTTATATTAGGAGATAAAACTGAGTAAATAAAGTATAATTTTGTACTGAAAAATATTGTTTCTAATTGAAATCGTGCGATGTTTTGTTAGTTAAATTCTATGTATTATTAGACTAATATATATATAACTTGATTAGTGCCCATTCAAAAAAAAAAAAACATTCCTCTTTTTTTGTTTCAAAAATCAAATGAAATATGCTACTTTCTTTTAAGAAAGCTATCTTTTTATGAAGTTAAATCTGTTTCAAAGAACAAAAAAAATATAACAGAAGTTTGCTTACATATTAAAAAAAACTTTCTGAAAAATTAAATCCTCTTTAAGTCTCTCATGTATATTCATGGGTTTTTTAAAAGCATAACAAACATTTCTGCTTCATAGGGCAGGTCCTGATACTAGAGTGAAAATGTTTCTGATGATATTCTTAAATTATGTGCTCATTTTTTTGAGTGAGTAGTTAATTCTCATTCCAGCTCTCATAGTTTTTAATAGACTACAATTAGAATTATAGAAAGTCAGTATTTTTCCCATTGCTATTAACAATGAAATGAGACTTTATAAGTTTGTTTTATCAATAGCAGAGAATCTATTAATCAGAAATCTTTTAGACTTTTTTTCAGCTTGTTTGTAGTATTTCTCTGCAGACTGTTCTATGAACTTCTGGAATTTTCAGGTTTTTTAAAATTAATATATCCACATTATTTTATTTCTAAATTTACTGTCAATTGAATGTAAAATATTCAAAATGACACTAAAAATAGCCTCAAAGGAACGATTTAAAGCTGAAGTGCAGCAGCCCCATTACAGTATTCCTAGAAGTACTGGTTATAATGGTCAGAGAGTTAGTTATTTTTTTTGGGATTCAAGCATTTTGTCAGAGAGCTCATCTATATGATAAATCTTTTGCATTCCCAACATGTTTATATAAATTTAAATGTTGCAGTTAACATTAAATAATCTGTTATTTTCTTGTATTAAAGCTAAATATAATTTATATTATTAATGAATAATGTATTTCCATACCGAATTAATTTATAATGTATCTTGTTTTTAAAAGACATTCGATTTCAGACTTTTATTCTCTTCCTTTTTTTCTTTTAAAACTAAGAAAATTATCTGAGATTAAAATTTATAGAAAAAAAATTATCTAGTTGAGTACATTTCTTTGGCTGTGTAAATATATCTTGGAAGACAATCAGAAGTAATGATTTTTGCAGTCAAATGAGTTTAGAAGTGTAATTTGTTTTTCAGCTTACAATCATTTTATTAAATAATCCTTTTATTCTGCAATTTATTGTTGTTTTAATTAATTTTGGATCACTTCATATGTATATATAATATTTAGCTATATATATATAAATTTTATTTTGCCTTTAGCAGATGGAATTATTTATTTATTATATGGATGTCACAGATCAAGAGAATTCCTCAGAATTAATCAAATAGGATTTTTTTTTTCAGTTAGTAATCTTCCAAAAATATTCATTAATTGAGTCTGTATTCTTTCGCCACCGGTTAAATTGATTAATAATCATTAAAATTAAATATATATAAATGCATATGTGTTGTACAATACAAATTGTCTATCCGAATGAAATACAATAAAACACTAGATAGCGTGCTTCTTTGATTTTAAAAGAGAAAATTTTATTTCTTTATTATAGTTATGCCTGAATGGATTATCACATGTACGTAGTATATATTTACCTTTCACTGACTACGAGAAAGGGAGAGGGCAGTTGCCACCCTGGATAATCAAAACATTTTTTCATGAAATGGCAGTTGTGTTTAGTAATTATAAATACAACATTGTTTTGTTACGAAAACGTGAATATATAATAATTTTTTTAAATTATTAAACTGTAAACGATAATGTAATATAATATCGAAGATTTCATTCACTGTTTTTATTTTAAGTTTATATGAAGCTTATAACTTTTTAGAATCTTTAAAAAGTTTTCAAAAAGAAAGTTTGTTTTGCATCTAAAATTTGTTGTGATTTTAAGTCAATGTTGTCATATAGATATTAAAGTAATAATTATAATAGCTTACTATGGAAGTGGAGAGGATGTTATGACTGATAATGTATTGATATTATTTTAATAATACATTTTTTTATATAAATAATTTTACCGAATTGTTGGATTATTTGTTTTATCAAAAATGGAGATATACTGGTTAGCAGCAAAGGAATAGTTTAGATTATATTTAATAAAAATCAAATATCTTAATTTTAGTTCTTTAATTAAATATATGTGTATATTCCAGCTAGATATGTATTGATTTCTACAGCCACTCTTCTCTCTATATGATCTTAAAATTATCCTGGAATTAAAATTTAAAATCTGAAAGTGTGTGATGATAGTATTTATCTTGTAATTATATGTTGATCTGTTTCCATCATTTAATTTAATTGGCTTAGTTGATCTGAGCATTAACTTAATTAAAGTATTTTCGAATTTAAATGTCATCTGCCTGATGTCCATGTTATTTTAGTTACTCATCAGATACAAATTCTGAAGAAGAGACAGAAACAATACCAGTGGAAACATGTATAGTTTAAAATTTAATATGATTTTTTTTAAAGAAAAAGCTTTATTAAAATAAATATTAACATAATATGGAAATAAATAAAAGCAATTATCATTAATTTATGTTTAATTATACAATAGTGAAGGTGAAGACAATATTTATCATATTGGTGAAGAACATTGCTTAGTTTTTTTGTTTGTTTGTTATATTCTTTACCTATTAATAACTAGATATCCATTTACTGATTAATAATTGGTTTATAATCTAAACTGACTCTATAAAAAAATAGCTTGTTTGGAAATTGTTAATAATCTGAACAAATTTTTATATTTTTCAGAGATTTGAATTCCAAGCCATGTGTATATTAGAAGACCATTTATATACTTATATGTATGCAATTGATTGCACAATATAATAAATAATATATATGTAAAGTATGATCAGACTCACATAATGATTTGTCATTGCAATAAAATAATGATTAAAATTTATATTAAGTTATTTTATTTCATAGTTTTAGTTTAATAAAAATGTATATCCAAATACATCTATTCTGATAAATGAGAAGGGTCAAAGTCTGATGCATGGTTCTTAGTAACATTGTTAATATTGTTTATCATTTAAATATTTAATAGATTTCAAATATAATTTTTTATGAATTATAATGACCAGCTTAAGTATATTAAATAGATGTGCAATTGATTTGAAATTGTGTATGAATATAAATTATTTTGAAATGGATTAAACAACTACAATAAATGTATTCTTATTTAAAAATATTGTGAATAAATTTCACATTCAATTTTGTCAAATTTAGCAACAAAAAAAAAAAAAGAAGAAGAAGAAGAAGAAGAAAGCAGAATTTGAAAGATGTCAATATTGGTAATTATTTAAATTTGATTTTGATATTTCTGAATAAGATTGAACATTATTTCTATAACTTAGTAACTACTTTTTGTATTGTTATTCTAATACAAATCACATCTTTTAAGAATCAAAAATTTAATACATTAAGTAACTGGAAATCTTTATTATTTCTACTTTACAAAATAAATAGTATTATACAATAAGCATTTTCTATTGTCTTAATTTTTTCCAAGTCTATTCTTTTGAATAGAATTTGTCAAATTTAAATATAATATTTAAAGCATCTTTTGTATTGAGTAAATATAGCTAATGACTAGGAGAAATACAGTTATTTCTCCAAACTTATTATATGCAGTAATATGTTTGTTTCTGTTTTTTCAACTAATGCTCCATTCTTCTCACTAATAATATTATTTTCTAAATATCTATTTTTACTCGAATAAACAGTAAACATCATTTCATAAATATCATTGAATTTGCTGTACAGTAATATCATTCAATTATCAAATTACTAAAAAAAAACAATAACACAAAAATGTGTGTATATTCAGCAATAACTGAGACATAATAATTTTCACTTATTATTAATTTTATGCAGAATAGTTTATCCAAGTTTCTCCTATTGTTACCAAGTAGTAGCATCTCTTCTCCATACTATTTTTATAAACTTTTTAATCCATCAATTTTTTTGACATGTAGTTTTTTTTAATTCATTTACTTAAAATTTTTTTGGAAATTCAGAAATAATATATGTATTTAAGTTTTTATTTATTTTTATAACTATTGGAAATTAACAATATTTAATAGATGGAATAATTTTATTTTTGAATGAAAAGAAAAGTGTTTTTAGTTTTGATAAATGAAAATGATTCTTTAATAATTTCATGTCATATTTTTATTTTAGCTATTAAGTGGCACATCTTCAAAAAAGCTATAATTACTCAAATTGGTTTACACATTGCCTTTACAGATGTTTTATATTGCATGGAAAGACTATATGTTAATAGATAATTCTGAATTATTTGTAAATTCTGAGTCATACTTCTTATGTAACTATGAAAGCATTTTTCAGTATTTGGTTTCTTTGAAAACACATATAGAATTTGCATATTAAAAAACTATGTGTTTTATTATTTATAGTAAAAATAAACAAGCTTCTATTCATTATGAAAATAATACTTTTATCTATAGCTTACAATTTTATCTAAAATTAAATATATATATATATACTGTAGTATAATCTAATTTTACTTATTTTTTATATAATCAAAAAATAAGTTCAAATGGTTATTTGGAATTTTTTTTGGCAAAAACTGCATTCAGTCCTATTAAAAACTATAATGTGTATTAAATTTCATCAATCATTGAACTATGTATAGTAAGATATATTTCAACTTACTAATGAGATCGTAAAGATAGATAATTATATTATCTGTTCATTAAACTTGCCTCAAAAAATATTTTTCATGCCTTTAGCCCAAAGTTACCATCCAAAATAATTATTTAAGCATAAAAAATGTAATACAAAATCTAACATCTAAATGTAAAAATATATGTGAAATAATTGCTAAATATACTATACAGTTTGATTTTAGTTAAAATTAAAATTTAACCATATCATGTGTATAAGTTCTACTTTCTTGCTTAGAAATAACATTCTTATACTACATAGCTAACTGTTTTCAGTCCTATAGTGACTTAATCAGTTTTCCAACTCTGCATTTTAATTAGAGCCTGGCACATCATTTTTATACTCATATTATATCAACTTTGGTATTGGTCATAGCATTTTTGTTCACTGACAGTTTACAACCTTTGAGAGTGGGATTTATAAACAACATTCTGTAACTCAGATTATCAGGCATATAGTAAAATTATTAGACATATGCAGCATAATAATTAAAAACTATATATATATAAATGTAGTATGTTATCACTGCTAAAAATACTAATGAATAAGTGAGTGAACTAATTTGGTAATTTAAGCCTTATAAAGCATGATTAAGTTGTCTCCATTACAACATTTCCTTCATCTTACAAGTCTTAATTTAATAAGAAAAACTATTTGTTATATCATATATTCATAATAAAAGCTTATAGAAGACTTCACACTCCTGTATATATTTTTATTTTTATGATGTTTAAAATTTCTGGCTATTATTTAGCTGTTTGTAAGCAAAGTTTAATGGACTCAGTATGTAAACAGTATTATCATTTATAATTGATAATATATGAAAACATTTAATTCTCTTAATGTGAATTTGTGCTTAATGGATTTTATATATGGTTTTAAAAATAATAAATAGATTTTCAAAAATTCATTTACAGTTTTTAATATTAGATTGACTAAAAAAATATTGCAATCAAATTTTGATTGTTTTATCATTGTAATAATTAGTTGTTTTATATTTGAAGATGATTATTAATTATTTCAGTATAAAGATGATTACCATATATAGGCATAATACCGTCAAGTAATAATATTTCATCATCGTAGATAATGGTTTGTTAACTTTTGCTGCCATTTTAACACTAATCCTTCTCTTTCGAAATAAGTTTCACAAATACGATGCCTATATAAAATAAATAATTAATTAAAGTTATAACTAAAATTTAAGATAGGCGAAATGATTCAACAAATTTTTTTATTTTTGAATGCTGGTCCATTATTTTAAGAGAACAGTGATTGAAATTCAAATGATAATTATTTTAAATATTGATCCAAACATTAATATTTTATATATTTATCTCGAATAGACAGATATAAATTCATTTTGCAATATATATATAAATACACATCCAAAAGTACAGGTATTGAATTTTAAAATCTGTTTTTATAAAATTTTAGAAAAAATTTTTTTTTTTTTTTCAAACATGTTTTTTTCAAAACAAATTGACATCTTTGAACTTTATAGCCAAAATATGATTTAACAGCACAAAAAAATAAATTGAATTGGTGTTTTGCCAGATGAAGTTACATCTCCATTTAGCAGTCAGACCTGGACCCCTGCTTAGCTGTTGTTTTCTTGCACTGTCCAGCTTCATTTTAGGCTGTCCATTTATTGTCAAATGATTGGTCTTTTTCAGCAGCAAAGCTTTTTTCTACTATAACCTTCCATCTGTACTTACAAGGCAATCTGGTCATGTCTATCATTTCCTTTGAAACAAATTAACCTGTAACAGCAGGGCTTTGGTCTCCAAAATAGTTCACAGTTGGATGAAAATTGTGAAACCTAAGCTCCAAGTCTCTCAGTTTGAAGAAAAATTGAATATAAATACAAAGATTTTATTTTAATACTTTTAAGGGAAAGAATTATAACTGTCAGACATTATCTTTTTTATGTGCTATAAATAAAAATAATATATTAGTTCATTTTCATTTATCAGGATAAAATGATTAGTAACATTATAATATAAATTATTTGTGATTTATGGAATTGATAAAAATACATACAAAGAAAGTTATGAAAAGTAAAACATATCAAAATATTTTACTTTATCATACTAAGAATTTCATTAAAAACTAATAGATATATATCTTATGACTATTACCTTGAATTCAAACCTTGTATGAAAGAAAAGAGAATATTGGACATATTCTTGCAACTGTGAATACAACCAGGAGTGCTTTTTGGTGCATATTTATCAGCAATTAAAAAAAAAGAATAGTATAAATGGGCTAAATATTTAGATATAATAAATTCATATATCACATTCACTATAAAGGCCTATTTAATTGAAATGAAATTAGTTATTCATTATTTATATATTAGATTGAAAAAAAAAGTAAGTTCCTGTTATAATATAGTTAGTTAGTTTGTAGAATAAACTTGTTAATACAGGACAAACTATGAGAAATCTTACTAACTTCAACTATGTTGTAAATGTATAATTTGTTGCATATGGAATAACCCCTAAATATTTGTACCTAGTAGTTATTTTGCATTATTATTACATTTAATTATTTAATGTCTCATGTGATTAATTTCTTGAAAAATAATGTATTTTTAAAGAAATATAAACTACTTCAAAACAAGAGATCAGCATGCATAAATTTGAAATATTCTAAATCCCCACAATAGAATGATATATATATATACACATAGTCCCTAAATTGTTTTAATTAAATTATATATATATATATATATATATATATAATTTAAATTGTTTTAATTAAATTATATATATATATAATGATTTTCTAGATAACTATTTTTTGAAGAGGACTGTTTTGAAATATTCAGTATTTGATACATAGTTTTTTTTAAAATTATTATTTCACTTGATGAAAGTTTAAGAGGATACAAAGATAGTTTGTTGATATAAATTCCATCAAGGAAAAAAATAGCTAAATAATCTTATGTGGTCTCATGTGAGTCTAAGATATCATGCAGTTGTTATACAAAACATGTTAAAATAGATTAGCTTTTAAATGACGAAAATATCAAAGATAATCATATTTTATTGGTATGACACAGGATAATCATTTATATTCAGATGATTTGTAGTATTCACTTTAAAATACAGTTTTTTATATTGTAAAGAGGAAAAGAAATAATATTTCTTGTCCATGTGACTTTCACAAGATCCTGATTATGATATTAAAAGTAGAAAAAAAAAACCAATATGAAGTATTGATTATCATAATAAACATTATAGTTATGAAACTTTACTATTATAAACATTATTGATTATTTACAGCAAACATCAGGATATAAACTCAACAGTAAAATCAACTGGATTTTATTTTTCTAGATAGTACTGAAATTTCAGTAAAGATTAAAGATAACTCTCATTTGTTGCAGTCATTTACATTTAATATGAAATTTAATAGTCATTAATTTATATAGTTATGGCCAAATACAAACCATGGTTAGTGACTATCAAATGTATGGTTATAGTAACACAATAGAAGATTTCAATAGAATCATTAATGAATCTGTATCCTTCATGGAATCTGTATTGTACAAGCTCCTCTATGACATTTTGTTAATAGTTAAGTTGCATTAAAATAATATCCATAGATTCAAACCCATTAATAACAAGTTTCCAATACAAAATTATAACAATCAATTCGACTTTCATATACATGCCCCCACAGGAAAATAAGTTTAATACCATAATTGAGAACATCAATTCATTACTAGCCACTGCATCAAACCCAACCATAATAATAGGAGACCACAACATGACATACAAAAAATTTACAGAGTGATGGTTACACAGAATATCAGTACTGCTGATGAATGCTGAGAGCTTTCTATAAAGCAACACAATAACTTTCCACAATGGCCATCATTCTTCACTCACTGATTTTTGTTTCTATTCCCAAATGCTGCACCATCTAATCACAATAAAAAATCACATCCTCAACTTTCTCAGATCATTCAGCACAAATAATAACAATAAACTTTGAGCAAATTCAAACATCAATACTTCCACTAACAAGAGCAATAAGACTATTACTACAAGTAACCACACCAGATTTCTTATTCTCAGAAACCTAAATTAGGTTAAATAGAATATGAAAATGCATCTTAATCCTATACAACAATACCTGGCATACATAAACATACTCTCCTTCAATATTAACTACATAACTATGAAACAACCACCATCCAAATTACTAGCATTTGCAAATGAATTTCATAGCCAGACCAGACAATACATAAAATGGCATTATGAAACCCATCCAACATCAAAGTTCTAATGGCAATACAGACAAACCAGGAATATATGCAGGCCATAATATGATATTGCCTATATATAGGCATTTCAAACAAAAGTTGCAAGTGGCATAATCACTCAAAAAGCCACTTAACACAAGTATTTTCCTAGCAAAATTGCAAATATTCCAAACACGTGTCACCCAGGAAGCCCCAGTATCCCTCTATGTATACTAAAATACCTCAGTCAATACACAATATGATATCCTGTAACTTGGCAAAGCATTTGTCACAGAAAATTCAACCAATAGAAGGAATTTATCCAATCACAACAATGCCATTCAATAAAAAGACAAAAACATTCCTCCTCTAAGCAATCTCTGCCCAATATCAATGGATCCCCTGCCAATAAAAATAATAGAAAAAATTGTTAAACATAAAATAGAACCCTCATGTAATGCCATTAATCTCAAAAACACAGTTTGCCAAAAAAAAAACCTCATTGACAACCCAGGCACCACTATTTTTTAAGCAATTCTAAATTCAGTAAGGCAAAAGAAAAAATATGGACCAATAGCAGTCCAGCTCAATATTGAAGGGGCATTTGACTTAATAGACATCCATGCATTCATGAATATTCTGGCAAACATTACAATACCCAAAACTCAATATTTAATAGAAAATATGTGCCTAAACTGGGAAATCCATGTATCAACTGAAGAAACTTGCCATCTTTTGTTCCCATGTAATCTCTATCATAAGAATCCCAACTCAGCTTACTACTATTCATACTATATCTTAACCCCCTACTACAAAAAAAACAACAAACAATCATTGTAATGCAGATACCTGGTACCACATAACACATAGTATGCATATCATACATAGATGATGTAACAGTCTTTTTGCTCTGAAAAAAGCAAATACCGAAATTGCAAAAAATACCACAAGAATACCCAAATCAATGCAAGCTAAAATTTAAGGCAACCAAGATTACTGCTTGGTCACTAGTCACTGGAAAATCATGCATACATATATACCAAGAAAAAACAAGTGCATTTCTAGGATTCCCATTTCACCTAGGAGTTACAGGATTAAGATGCCACATACAGAATAGAATAAGAGATGAAGCCCAATGCATAATTGATTCATTATCAATGACCTACCTATCAATACATTCAAAAGTACAACTGATAAATCAACTTATCAAAAACCAGATGTATCTGCAAACAACTTTTATGGTCCAAAAATGTTTGCAATATCAACCAAATGGCTTAATCAACCCACTGTAAAATGGTTTAGGACCACACAATATAGACACCTTTAACATAAAAAAACTAAGAAACCTGGTAATCACCAAAGTAAACCAATTTTCAAAATTGAAATGCCTATTACAAATTACTCTGACAGATGGGTGACCTCTAAAATGTTCATACATCTCATCAATCATATACCAGTATAGAATGACAGAAAATACCTCAGCAATATACAAACAAATACATCTACTAGGAAATTTACACTCTCATACACCAGGAACAAAACAACAATGATCTTGCCCCAATGCTAGAAATACACAATAAGGAATTACTCCACAATTACAGAAGATGGGCAATAGAACCTATTTTTTTATTTCATGCTAAAAATTAATCTATATGCAATGCCAACTACCTACTTTCTCTACACAAAAGAATGTATATCACAGGAGATCCATTCTGCAGGCTCTGTCACTGTGCAGAAGAAACACTACAACATCTGATCTCCCATTGCATAGCATTAGAAGAAGTAAGAAAAATACTGGCAAACAAATATTATAAAGAAATCATCAGTGCATACCAAGGCAAATCAACACCAAAGATAAGAGCAGCAACTTTTGTCCTATCCACCTTCTGGTGCACAAGATGTACATTTCTGATAGGTAATAACACCAGGGGCAGCCATCCACCTTCCAAAGCAAACTAGCAAATCCACACACTCACACACACACACACACACACACACATATATATATATATATATATGCAGCCACATGGTCATTATTAAAACAACAATCATTGCTATAGCTAGACAAATGAACACTCATCTTAATTACCAAGCACAGGACTATACTGTAAACAAGGAAAATCAGAAATTGATACAATTCAGCAATTCTGACTTAAAATTCCTGGATGTACTTATTAAAACTAATATTAAGATTCTCATTTAAATTTATGCAAATATGCAATTACTAAAAATTATTGTAATCAAAATTTAATACTAACATTAAAATATTTAGTTAATATTCCCATTATCAAAGTTGTAACTCTCCCTTGACCGATGTAATCTTATACATCAACCCATTCAGTCAAATCACATGACTGCCATGCAAGTAGGCATATGTATACAACTGTAATCATGTAAAAAAATGTTTGGTCAATAAAGTTCTTTTTTGAAATATAATAATGTTGTTGTAGTAGTAGTAGCAGTAGCAGTAGGAGCAGCAGCAGCAGCTGCTGCCACCGCAACAGCAGCAATTATTTAGCAGCAACAGTCCATTTGTTAACCACTAAGTTAAAGCACTCCAATTTTCCATGCTACAAATATACTCAAAACCTAAGCCTGACAAGATAAAAACCATATCCCAATATATCTTTTTCAATTTTCAATAAGTTGATAATTAATTAATAATTTTGTCTTACATTTTTCATTAAAAATTTCAATTAAAATCAAGTTACCCAATGATAATTTTAGAAAACAATATGGAGACAAATCCATAACATGACCATATGCTTCCCATCAATATTATTAGCACAGAGTTTCAAAATCCAAAGTTCAATCAAACATAAGCTTATTTTTAATTTTTTTATAACAAATTCTGATTTTTATTGGGAAAATAAAATTCCAATTATAAATTTCCCAACAAGCATGTCACTTGCTCACAAACATGTTAATAAGCTCTGGTTTTTATACCTAAAAAAGAATTTAAAATGAGTCTAATGCAAGATAATAATATATCTTTAATCAGTTGATTTCTTACTTCCAATTTTGTGTTACATTTTTAATTCAAACCTCCAATTAAAATCAAGTTACCTAATGATAATTAAAAAAAAAATCTGATGACCAGTGTCTGTCCCCATAATATCAGCACAGAGTTTCAAAGTCTAAAGATCAGTCAAACATAAGCTTATTTTAATGTTAGTGTAGAAAACTTTGATCTTTGTTTAGTAATAAAAATTTGATTTCAAGTTCCCAGCAATGAATTCACTTGCTCATAACGAATTTAACAAGCTCTGGCTGTTTATACTTACAAAGAAATTAAAACTTTAGGCTATCAGGAAAAAAATCAAACTCACTCTATATACCTTTTTCAATTTCCAATCAGTTGATAACTTATTTCCAAGTTTGTGTTAAATTTTTCTTTCAAATCTTCAGTTAACACCAAATTACTAGATAATTTCAACCATGAATTTTCACACTTAACCATGAATTTTCACACTTAAATCACATCAAAAGCCTTACTCAGCCTATACCTCTAACATAGCCTGACCCAGAATCTGATCAACCTAATGACAAACTCCCACTCAATAATAGTACCAGTTCTAACAACTGTACCAGCAGCTCTCTCTGGAAATCAGGATCCCCTACTCATGGATCTACAGTTAAATCTTATCAAAAGCCTTACTCAGCCTATAGCTTTAACATACAGATAGCTCCAGAGTCTAACCAACCTCCACAAACTCCAATTTAACAATTGCAACCAATTCTAACATAGCTGGCACTCTCACCTTTTTTAGAATATTCATCTATTCAATTGCATCAGAAAGTAGGCATGGGGGATTGTACCAATTATGAATGCAATCTTACCATGTCTTTCATCCATAACAACACCCTCTCCAAACCACATTGCTAATGAAACCAAGAGAAAAACCTGGCACCCAAAGAATATCCAGCACCCTAAAAATTTAAAATTAACACATTGATCTCATACCAGTGTGGACTTCACAGATAATTGCCACACTACCATGGAAATTGCTAGTCCCTCACTTATATTACCCAGGTAACCCAACCACATAAAACTAAACCTGGTTTGCATCTGTAGATACAGCAATCCAGGGTATGTAAAATTTATGTAATCTTGTGTAAATCAATAAAATAACTTTTATATATGTAAACCTACTACTATAGATTACCCATGTAACCATGGCAATCCAAACTATCTAAAACCATTGTAACTAATCCACAGCATATAAAAATTCCTGTAATCTTATGTAAATAAATAAATCAACTTGTACATACATAAACCTACAACTATGGATTGCCCATGTAAACACAGAAATCCATGCCATGTAAAACCCTTGTAACTAATCCACAGCATAAAAATTTATTGTAATCTCATGTAAATCAATAAATCAACTTTTACATATGTAAACTTACATCTATGGATTGCCCATGTAACCACAACAATCCAAGCTATGTAAAACCCTTGTAACTAATCCACAGTATGTAAAAATTCTGCAATCCTGTATAAACCAATAAATCAATTTTATACATGTAAACCTACAACTACAAATTGCCCATGTAAACATAGCAATCAAAACTCTTGTAATTCTCTAAGACAAATAAAGTTTATCTTTGAAACATAATAATAATAATAATAATAATAATAATAATAATAATAATAATAATAATAATAATAATAATAATAATAATAATAATAATAATAATAATAACAACAACAACAACAACAACAATATGAATATAATTATTATTATTACTTTATAATACAAGTTTATATATAATACAATTTTAAACATAACTACAGGAAGAGTAATTCAGCATTAAATAAACATTAGAATATAAAACATTAAAAATAAATTATTTAATCAATAACAAGTACAAAATGTATAAAATATTATATTTAGAAAATAGAAACATATGCACCCATTTCCTACAATTTTGCCCTCGAAATTAATTATGCCAATTTATTTATAAGAACTGATTAATGCAATTAATTAATTTTCAAAATAATAATGTTCATTATGTTGATGAATTAGAGTAAAAGCTTCACATTAAAGTTAGTTTCATAGTCAAACTAATGAACCATTCCATATGGTTCAATAAATGTATATCTAGGTATTTTTAGTAGAGGATAAAACCATCACCATCATTATTAATAAAAAAAATAATAATTATAAACTTTTTTTTTTAAAAATATGATCCAAATGGTGTTTTATATATAAAAAAATCCAATAGAGTCGTTTTCTTTCTTTTTCTTTTTTAAAAAACTTTATTTATTTACATGAACCCGTATATATTTCCACGTTTCAACTACCTTTTTGCAGTCATTATTAAGGATCTGCAAATGTATATATATATATTATTGTTATAAAAATATAATTTTTAACTCATAATATAACATTTTTTAAGCATCTATATACAATTCTTTTAATTATATAAATTGTATTATTACAATTATATACCTCCAACTATTTTAAAAAAAATAAAGTATAGGGGAGGTAAGTAATTGTAATAGTAAAATTTATATAATGAAAAGTATTATATATAGATTTTAAAGAAATGTTATATTATGAGTTAAAATATATATTTATAACATATATATATATCCTTGATAATGACTACAAGGAGATATTTGAAACATTGGAAATATGTGCATAATATATTAGGATATACATGGTTTCATGTAAATAAATAACGTTTTTTAATAGAAAAATGAAAGTAATTCTATTGGTTTTTTTCTATATACAGGATAAATAGGGATGGTTAAACTTTTAGCATACTGGCAATAAGAAAGCCTGCTATTGCTTTCTTTTGTCTTCATAAAGCTGTTATTTTAACTGTTGCTATGTACTAGATTATTTAAAAGCTATTTTTACTTGTGCGCCCACACACACACACACATATATATATATATAAAGATAGGTTTCATTGAAATATATATATACTCTGAGTGTTACTTCTATTTTTGTATTGAATTTTTTTTTTTTTTTCAATATTTAACTCACTACTGCAAGAAATCTTGATATTTGCTCTGATAATTTTATATAATATATCTATATATAATTGCACTTATATATATATATATATATTACAATAAAAATGAGTAAACTGGTAATTATATGTAATCACTGATTGTTATGCATAATCACCACTCGTCTTGGTGAGTTTGATAAATTTCATTATATTTCACACTTTCACCAGCGCTTTTCATAATTCCCAAATGAAGTTGGTAAATATAATAAATATAACAGACTTTTTCACTTATACTAGCAATTATATATAATTTCCAAATGAATTTTTGTAACATTGTTTAAATACCACTGAATATGATGAACACATTGAATGACTATCAAAGTCAATTAGAAGAACCAAATGATAATATTTCAGAAAAAGTATCAAACATAAGCAGCCAGATATGATTATCTCTGATTTATCTCTCCATGCATTCTCTGATATAGGAAATATCAATTTTTCTACAATCAAGAACAGAAAAAAAAATAGTCAAGAAAAAGCAAGCAAATGCAAATGCAGGTTTAGAAGCTCAAGAAAATGAACAAAATATTAGAACTGATGTTTGCTGTAGCTAAAAGTAGAAAATACAGTGAAGCTAAGAATACCAGATGTGAATGGGCAAGCTGCTATTTAGGGAATATATAGCAATAATATTAGCTATTGAAAATGATTTGTATTAGCATCTAGGAACCAAGAAGGGTGTTTTTCACAATTGTATACCAGAAACCAGTTTTTGCTATGTGACAACTTCTTACAGTAGAGAATGTATCAAATAACACTCTGAGTCTTAAGAGATGCACAAGAAAAATTTCAGGAGATCAGGCATACTAAAGGATCTCATATTTAAAAAAGATATAATTTAACCAAACACAAATGTAACAAAAAATGAAAAATTGTGTAACTCAAAATGTTATGATAGTTTGCTATGGTTGAATAAGCACTAAGAATTATTAAAGTTTTATATTTTTCTCAAGTATTTTTTTTCATATTTTTGTATACATAATTTTAACATTAAACTGAAACAGATTTTTTTAAGTTTCCTTATATTCATTAAATTGTTATAACATTAATTAAACAAAAAATGTATTTTGGATTCATTTTATTAAAATTTGTTTAAGTACATAAATTACTTTATTAAAACAAGATAGACACTTTTGTCATATTTATCAAATTTATGAACTCCATTTTAAATTTTTAGCACAATCCTGTTTTAAAACATGTACTGTGATGTTGCTGAACTCATTTTTTTGTAAACATTTTCTTTCAGTCATTTTTAACATTATTTTTATTTTTTAAATTCAGTTTGTCAATAAAAAGCCTAATTAACAAAATACTAAATTATTAGTTAAAAATATAAAAAAAAAGACCGAAAAAATAGCTCATGAGCAAACTTCAAATGAAATGCAACATTTCCCTCCATTTATTCATTTTTTTATTGGTCCATTCTTTGATTTTAAAAGTGTAAATAAACTTGGACAAACTCTAATTGTTTTTATCAAATGACAAAGAAGCAGCAGTTTTTAGGTCTTTATTTAAATATTTATAATTAATTTTACAAAATATTTCTATAATAATCAATAAATAATAAATTATATCATGTTTACATTTTTATATTATTTTTGAAATGCTTTTTATTTAAAAAAAATATATTAAGCAAATGCTTTGATACACTAAAAAAATTTATGATTATAAATGTACATTTTTGAGCTGTCAAAATGTAACTGTACCAATCTTTGGTGATAATTTAAAAATTATAAATATTATTTTTAATTTTAATATTCAAAAAATTCAAATATGATTTTTTAGAATATTTTTTATTTGTAAATTTAAATTTTTACTAAACCAAGTTGAATTTATTGAATTCTATTATAGAATAAAGGTTTAAAAAATAAAATTTAAATGTTTGTCTCAATATCATTAGATTTTGATGGAAAATAATTGCAGTGCAGAATACTTAAAAGAAATATATTTAGCAATATGTATCAAATTTACCAAATTCTTTTGGGAATTATATATAATCTGGCAAAAATGAAAACTGGTATATTTATTAAATTTATCAACTTTATTTGGGAATTATGTAAAATCTCTGGTAAAAATAAGAATTTATTGAAATTTATCAAGTTTACCAGTGTTATTGGTGATTATGCATAATATCCTACAATTATGTGTAATCACCAGATTAATAATTTTATCATAAAATATGTGAACATTGGAAATTTTATAAGAATACTATGCATATTTTTATGAAAAGTCCTAATTAAAAACAGTCATTGAAAGATGAAATTAAGTCATCCAGTATTTCTACTGTTATGTGAAATCCTTTAAGCTAAAAGTATATTTTTAACTGGTATTCAAGGTTTTATAAGGATCCTAAATCAGACAATAATATTTAAGTGTGTGAAAATTGAAAATATATCAACTTTCTAAATATAATCACAATTAATTCAAGTTTTTAAACAACTGTAGATTTTAGACAGATGATTTTCATTTTAAAAAGGAAAGGAAAAAAAATGTATTTTTATTTTATTTTAAAAAAAGAGATGTTTAGATAAAAAAAGAAAAAAAGGTTGGGGAATAAAGAAGTAAATAAATGTAATGGACAAATACCTTGGTCAGATTATTAATACAGATGGAAACATAATGGAGGGAATTAATCATAGAATTAAACTTGGTTGGAGTGATTTTGGTAGAAATAACTTGATACTAAAAGGAAATATGCCTATGTGTTTGAAAATGATGCTTTTTAACAAATTGTTTCACCAGTTTTTACTTATGGATCTGAGACTTGGACACTTAATAGAAGAGCAATACAGAGACTTCAGACCACTCAAAGGAGTATGGAGAGATGTATGTTGGGAGTAACAAGAATAGATCGAAAACGCAATGTAGGGGTAAGACAACAAACAGGTGTTATTGACCTTATTGAAAAAATTAAAAGATTGAAATGGAGTTGGGCTGGACATATTGCTAGAAGAGATGATAATAGATGGACAATTGAAATTTTAAACTGGATTCCAAGAGATTGTAAAAGATCCAGAAAGAGACCACATGTGAGATGGATGGATGAAATAAGAAAATGTGCAGGGGTGTTGTGGAGAAGAGAAGCTAAAGATCGGAGAAGATGGATTAAACTTGGAGAGACCTTCATCCTGCAGTGGATTGATAATGGTTGATGATGATGATGATATGAAAAAAATGTATTGATAAATGAAAGGAAAATGTTATTATTTTTTATGATAAGGGTAGATGCAATTTTATATTATTTTTAATTGTATTGATAATTACAGAGGTGTAAATATATATTTTGTAGATCCTTGAAAATGACTACAAATAAAGTGGTCAAAACGTTGGATGTTTAAACAAGTATATATATATATATATATATATATATATTGTTTAAACAAGTATATATATATATATATATATATATATATGGTGATGGAAAAAGTAAAGTTTTTGAAAAGAAAAAAGAAGAGTTAATATTTTTTGATCGGATTTAGTGGGGAAAAAACATTTTATTTTATAAGTCATACATATTTGAAACAAAAAAAATGGTATGTGCTGCTGTTATTAAAAAAGGATTTAATGGCAGTGATAATAAGTAAAATATATTTTTAGACAGACAATTGGAAATAATTTTGGTATTATGTATAAAAATTCTATGAATTCAAATGAATATGCTGTTGAAAGAATTATTGAACTAATGTGGTACAAATTTACTCTTTGTTTTTATTGATGAAATAATTTTTAAGTTTTTTTAATTAACAAAAATAAAAATACTTTGTTCGTAATAAGAATTTAATATTTGTTTTTAACAATGATTAAATCTTTAAATTTATTATACTTAAAATAATAAATAATTTTTTTTTAAAAGTTTATTAAATTTTTAATGTATCAGATGGAGAAAAATAATCAATTTAAAAATTTAATGTAGAAATAGTTTAAATTGGTTTAATTAAAGTCAGAACTTTTTAACGAATATTTAATTTGTTAATTTTTTAAAAAAATAATTCTAATTATAAATAATTAACGTGGTATTACGAGGAAAATTTAATCTTCTTTCCATTGTAATATTAGTTGTCTATAAAAAAAAAGTGTTTCAAATCATATGATAGTATTTTACTTTTGTAAATCAAGAATGATGGGGAAAAGCAAATGCAATATTGTTTTATGAGAAATTTTATTTTGAAAGACTAGGCAAATATTTAAATTAGTAGGATTCAAATTGATACACAGAATGTTAAAACAAACTTGTTTAAAAAAAACATTCTAATATTAAAAATGAATAAGAAAATATTAGATATTGCAATCTTTGTTAAACAATTTGCAGAAATTATGAGGTGAAAAAGGAAAAAAAAGTTTTCCACTTCTGATAGAACAGAGAAGACAAGGAATAAATGAAAATTTTAAGTAATAATCTTGTAAATAATAAATTGGGAATGTTGAGCTATAAGTTATTTCAAGTTAATGATTCTAGAGATAGATGTGAATACCAATTAATGATCATGATGATGAAGAATTAGATCATTCATTATAAATAAATCAAAGAAGTGAATGAAATTATAAAACTAATGACAAATAAGGTGAAGAAAATATGAAATTATGAGAAATAGATTAAAAGCATGAAAGCATGACAAATTAAAATTTGATCAATAGTGAAAGAAGGAATGTATGATAATAACAATTATATGCATTTTAAATTACAAGGGCAATTATATATTGACAGGTAAAGATGATAGAAACATATTTTATCAGAATTATTCTCTAAAATTTTTTAAAGTTAGAAATTGTTTAAAAATATTAATGGCATATTAAATTGCTGACATAGATTTAGGTCATGGCTTCATGATTCCAGAATTAAAACTAAATTTTCATAAATAAAATATGATGCACCAAGAAAAAGTAAATCATTAACAAATTGAAAAGAAATTATTAAAGGGAAAACTCTCTCTAATAAGAAAACAAATATAAATAATAGAAGACTGATTGCTAGTGTAAATTATTCCAAGAAATAAAAAAAAAACTGTAAGTTGTGGAGAATACAAAGATGTAAAAAGTTTTGGATTAAAACTGAGATGACAAATAAAATGATAAATGAATATATGTGAAAATAAATTTAGTTAATTTAGAAATGAAAATATTATTTAACACTAGACAAGTTTGATTATAAGTGAAATGTAATACAGAAAAATAATAAAATTTAGATAACAAAAGTAGAATAGCAACAATTGGGATAAAACTGGTAAATCTTAGTAAAAGAAAAATTGTATTGAAAAAATAAACTGAGGACAAACATATTTACTAATACATTGTGCTCAAATTCTCTAATATGTGGCAAATAGAATTTTTTAATAAAATGTAAGTATAGTGAGAGAGTTTGTGTAAGAAATTTACTCTGAATGATAGTTTAAAAATTACAAGAAGAATTGGACGAATGTTTCACATGGTTGAAAATTTGGATTGGTTGAGATATTTATAAATTGTATTAGTCAATTTATTATATAAGTACAAACATAAAACTGCATTTAAATAGCCCATTGAAGGACAAAGACATTCATAAGAGTTCTTTATAGAAAAATAGTAAAATATATTATTTGTTAACCTTGCCAACAGTTAAGTGGTTAGGATACACATGTAAATATATTATTAAACATAAATTAGATAAAGATGTCATGGGTAATGTAATATTAGAGGATAAAGATATAAGAGATACAACTAAGTTGAATATAGGCAAGTAAAGGAAATTGAAACAATTTCTGGAAGTCTATTGCAAAATAGTTTGAAAGTATCAGTTGATGTTTTGATAAGATATATAACATATTTTTTTTCAACATTTATGATTCTTTTCAGAAAGAGAACCTAATTTATGAAATGGCGATATTTTAGATAATAATTTAAGTCTTACAAATAAGTAACTATATTTCCATGTAGATATATAATTGAGATTTAGAAATAGAGAGAAAAAGATGCCATCAGAATTATAATAATTGGAAAAATAAATGTCTGTAAAAAGAGAAATATTAAAAACAAAACTGAGTAAAATTAATTGAGTTATATTTATTTGATATATTAAAAAAAAGATATACAAAATAGGAATATCAATAAAAAATATTTATAAGATGAAATTTATAGAAAAAATAAATGTATTAAGTAAAATTTTTCTCCTATTTTGTTTAATATTTATTTTGTTGAATAGCTAAGGTGTGATAATTTGATAAAGATAAAATGAACATCATCAGATTACTGATGAAATGGCAGTAATGAAGTGATTTTAATATATTAAATATGATTCATAGAGTCTAGAGAATGTTTTGAGTAAATATATCAAATAGTTGAAGATAATACAAAAAGATAAAAGATGGAAATAATAAAACATATTGGAGAAAAAATTACAATAGTCAAGTGTGCTTTGTAAGAATTAGATGTTATATTTTCTGAAGATTTGTGATGAGTATTTTAGTTGTATTTATATATTGGATTATTTCTATTATCTAATATTATGTATTAAACTTTGGAAAAATTTAACTTTACTTAAATTTTCCAATTACATTTTGAGAGGTATTATTTTCTTATCTTCTTCACAAATTGCTGACTAAGCAGGACAGTACCAGTGTGGGAATCGAACCTGGACTCTTAGATTTTTAAATATTGAATTTTAAGATAACATTGTGATGTGGGTTATTACTAACAATTAAATGTAATTGGAAAATTTAAATAAAGTTTAATTTTTCTAAAGACATTCAATACTTAATATTAAATAATAGAAATAGTCCAATATAATAAATACAATTAGATGTTATGTCTTTACTCCATGAATTCTGATTTAAAAAATGAAACTTCTTAAGCATTCTGTTGGAAATTTAACTTCTGTGAAGTGGAAACTTTGACTACAGAAGAAAAGATAAAAGATTGGGAGATTTTGATATATAGATTTGGAATATAAAAGTTAAAAGTATGAGTTTAACAATATATGATAAAAGAGATTAGAAAATAAATAAGTGGTTGGCTTAAATATTCATTATAAGATAATGGATTATAAAAGGCATATTTCATTAGTATTTAATGAGAAGATGAAAGTTAGGAGGAAAGATTATTAAGAATCTTAAGGGAAAAAAGCTATAGTGTTTGAAAAATAAAGTAAGAAAAAGAAATGTTAGAAGAAAGTGGTTTATTTATCATGTACATCTATCTATCTTTTGAAAAATATTTCATGATGATATATAAATGTAAAGATACTTATTCCAGATTAATCTTGAACTTTTACTCACTTCTATGTAGTCATTTAGGAAGAATAATTAGACAGCTATCCAAATTAACTATGAACCATCCAGTTATATATTTTTAAAAATTCCTTAACTATTAAAATATTTTCAAGATCCACTTAGATTTGAACTTCAGATTAAAAACATACCAGAACGACATGCTAAATTCTTTGCCCAAGATGTTTAATGGTAATATACATAATATAATTCATGCAAAGGCTCTCATTATTTACTAAATAAATTTTTATGATAAGCTTCCTCATAATAGTCCATTGAATTTTTATATCACATCATAACATTTTACATTTTTTATATTTTTGGGGGTCATTTTATAAAAAAAATATTGCAGCTTATCAATCACCTTTTTTATTTTTAAAAATATTTTTAATTGTGTTTTTATAATAATATTACTAATTACAAATTGGACTTGAATTTATTTATTTCTTGTCTTTTTTAAATATTCTTTAATTATATCTTTTTTTGTTTAGTGTGTGAATATATATATATATAAAGTTTTGGAAATGACATTAAAATGTTGAAAGGGTTTACATATGAATATTAAGAATCTGAAGGGAGGAACAGTTTTTTTTTTTTTAATAAAGGAAATAGACCGAATTCTCTTTTTACAGGATAGATTGGTTTCGAAAATTATGTGTAAAGGAAATTAATGTAAAAAAATACATTGTATATATGGAAAATCAGGACCTAAGAAATCAATGAAAATAATTAAATAAGCCATATGAATATTTTTGTTAGAATGTTATATTTTTTTGTGTGCTATCAAATTTTACTTCATACACATTGTACATAAATAAGATTTATAGGAACATAAATTTCATTTGAAAAATAAAAATAAAAACCTGAAAGTTATAACATTGCTTTCTGTATCCATGTCACTGAAAATTTTGAAGTTCAGAGCATATGGTCACTTCCACGTTATAAGTAAAAAAAAAAAAAATGAAATAAAAATTATTAATGGAATTTTTAGAATTTATTACTTTTCTTTCATTTAACTTATTGATTTTTTTAAATTTAATTACTAACACATTCGGAAAGAGAAATTGTAATCCTCCGGAATTCTACACTTATCAAAAATACAGGCACCATCTTGCTTGCCGATAAAACAAAAAAGTATCCAAGATTTTATTTGCTCTCGCTTTCTAACAACAAACACATACATTAGTGCATGATTGGAATACCATTGCTATCATTAAAATGTGCAATGCACAACTTATCATTTATTATTTTTTGACAAAATTGATAAATTAAATTTAAACAAATTAATCAATACAATTTAAACAAAATTAAATTTTTTTAACATCAACAAGAATTTTTTTTTTTTTTTTTTAAAAAAAACAAATATTAAAATTCAAACAAAGCATCAATGCCAAAAAGGTTCTTCCCTTTCAAAATAAAATATCAACAACAGTACAATGCAGACCAATAAATTTCACTGTTTGCAGGAATGTTGCCAAAAAAGGAATTTTTGTTTTTAAAATAGTAGGAAATAAAAAGATGAAACTTTTTAAAAAAAAAATTAGATGATAATAGCAGTTATATATATTAGTTTTGTGACATAATCGTGATGAACTCTCTCAGAAACAAATTTGTAAATAAACATCAAATTAAAAGATTTACAATCTTCTAAAAAGGAAAATAAATTATTTTATATTACATGAAATTATTTAGATTTTTAAAAAAAGTTTAATAACAACTTAAGACATAAGATGATTTTTTTTAGTCTTAAACAGACAATAATATCTGTTTCTTTATTCCAATCATAAATATGTCACAGCAGCTTTAATCCCAAAGTACCATTTTTTTTTTTTTACTGACCATGTTATTGTAAAGCAACTCATGTAGAAAGAGAAATATATATATATATATGTTTTTAAGTCATATTATTTCGACATCATGCAAAAAAAATTGTGTAAGAAAAGAATAAGGTGTATACATTTCTGTAGTTAAAATCATTTATCTCCATTGTTCGATAACCTTCTCAATATATATTAATTACTAAAAGTATAATTTTAAATTGAACTATCAATAAAAATTAAATTCTAGTAATATGCATTTCAAATAGAAGTACTTTGAATTACTTTATAATCATTATCAACTGAACATAACAAAATGCAGATGTAACATGATTTTCCTGTAACTGTATCGATCAATAATAGTAATATCTATTTATTATAGGATCATTAAATTGATTTATAATAATTGTGTTTTTTATTTTTCTCTTTATATGTTTTTTTCCATAGAATGTTTTTGTGTGATCTGAATTAAAGATAAATTTAAAATTATAAAATAGTTCTTGGTTAATGAAAACTGAAGCTGTATTAGACTGATTATTTGTAGCATTTTTATATAATTATAGAATGGCTGGTTCAGCTGATAATGATTGCAACTTAAGTGAAAATAGTTCTGTTTAATTTCTGTATTATTATTATTTATATTTTATAGCTATTATGATTTTTATATTATTACAAATATATGTATATATATTATTTACTACTAATTGAAATCAAAAAGATACCAATTATTGGTTCAGACATGCAGTAGATACCAAATTTTCTTTTTAATAATAAGAATATTGCAAATTGTTCAAGAGATTTATGATATTTAAGCAACCAGGTGACAGAATGAGTGTAATAGTTTCATTCAATGACAAATTGTTATTATTATTGTTTTTTTTTGGCTTGTTTGAGAATTGTAAAGAAATTCTCAATTTTGTCCATTATTCTATTGTTGTTAAATGAAGCAAGAAGGAATTAATGTCAATACAGTTTTTCAGAATTGCAATAAAATAACTCATATACTATGTGCATCATATATATAAAAAGGCAATTTTATGCAACAATTATAACTTTTATACAAAGACAAATTTAAAATGTCTTAAGAAATATATGTATCTTTCTTATAATTATAACAGACATTTAAAACAAACAAGTAATTAAAGTACAATGTAGTATGCATGAGAGTGATGCAGTGGAGAAAAAAACATGAAGTTTTCAATCTAGTTGTGGAAGCTCAGTTCATTTATATCTCAAGTTTGGCTGATGGATGAAGGTTAAACATAAAATGCATGTACTGTGAAAGAGAATATCTGTCTTTTATACTGGTAGATGGTTACAATATGTAAAAATTAACATAAGGGATAAAATATCTTTAAAAAATTATTTAATTCTCAAAACAAATTTAAAATAAAGTTTGATAAAAGATTTTGAAAGTATATTTTTTATATTTATATTTGTGAATGAACATTGAAGTACTTTCTACTGAGTTCATCATTAAATAAGATAAAACAATTTCAAATCTTTTCATACAATAGTAATCATTAGATGCTAGAAGGTTTGTGCATAAAATCCTTAATTAGTGCTTATTTATCTAAAATTCCCATCTAGTTTCTAGATTATGGCTTTTATCAGTAGTGCCTAATCTGAGGGCATTGCATCAATATCTTTGGATCTAATGCAACCCTCCAGCAGTGTAATTTTGCATTTTTAGTCAATTTTAAAGCTATGAGTTCAAACTGAAAACATGATAATGTTTTTAATCCAAGCTAATTCACTTGTATAGACATAAAATCTGAATCCTGTTCAGTATCTATACATTTTGGGGTCTTTCACTTTTTAATAACCTTAATCATTAATATCCTTTGGCCAGGATTGCTAATAAACAACTAAAACATCTTATGACCACAATTTCTTGTGCTTTTATTTGTTTTGTGTAGCATTACTGTATGGAGAGAGGTGCTGCTGTTTTGAAAGATTATAATGATAGGAATTGAGGGATTATGAAATATTTTAAATGATTATTAACAATCCTAGTCACATGATGTTGGTGACTATGGTTATTAAATAAACCAAAGATACCAAAATACATAGATACTAAACTGGGTTCAGATCTGTAGTTTGGGGTCATAGTTTCATAATTGACCTAGTTAACTGTGGCTACTGGAGGGTTGCATTAGATCCATAGATCTAGATGCATTGCTCTCAGATCCTCACTGATGAAAGACATAGGCTAGAAACTGGTCTGGGAATATTGGATAAGTTGACACAAGATAGGAATTTTTTATGCACAAACTTTATAACATCCATTGATTACCACAGCTTGCTCTGAGTAACATTGTTGTATTGAAAGAGTAACTGATTACATAAGCATGGGAAATAGTGGTTGTGTGATGTTTTAGTGTTCTAATACCAATCTGGCCAAAGGATGTCAGTGACTACAGTTATCACAAAACCAAAGGCATCAAAATGTACAGAAATTGAACAGGATTCAGATCTCCATGACCAAACAAGTGAATTAGCTTTAATTGGAAACATTATTGTTTTATCATTGTGGGCTCAGTTTTGTAGTTGACTAAAAAGGATACAATTTGATTGGTAGAGTATTATTTCCAAAGAACTAGATGCAGTGCTCTCAGAATCAAAGCTCCTCACTGAAGAAAACCATTAGCTAGAAACTAGCCTTCACGTATTGGATGAGTAGGCACTAGATAGAGATTTTGATGCAAAAACCTTCTAGAATTCATTGATTATGATGACTGGCATTATATGCATCCTTGTACATAAAGCTGCTGCTGTTTTAACAGATTAATGATTAAATGAATTATATATAATGGAAAATTTTATAATTTTAACAATCACAATATAAAATCACCAGCTTGGATTTCAAGGAAATCCTGTTCACTAGCTGTACCAAGCTTTTAAATGCTGTAATCTGAAATCAGACTAGAACCTGTGAGCCTTATATTTGTCACAGTTTACAATTTAGAAGCTGACAACTATAAATATATATATATATATATTATGAACATTATTGGTGTTAAATCATAATTATCTAACAAATTTTAATAATAATGGTAATAAGAAATTTATAATTGAATCGAATATGTTTTTTATATAGTATTAAAAATAAATACAAATCATTTCCCTCTGGTTATAAGTTTGGCAGAGCTGAAGAACCACAGTAAGCTAAAATAATTTTGTCATGTATTAATTATACTTCCCATAATGAAATGTATACTAATTTTTACCCTAATTTTTTTAACAGATGATGAAACATTCTAAGGAAGTACTATTTATGTGACCATTAGAAGACTTTGTTCTGTTTAATTTCGCCTAATAATAATAGACTATATAATTTGCAATAAGAAAATTTTAATGAAGTTTATATATATGATGTTATAATAATTTATTGTAAAAGTTGGTGGAAAATTACGAATGACTACAATTAATGATGATCAGTTTATTATTGATTACTCTAGTCTTCGCACTTTATTTCCTTGAAATCGTAAATAGTGCTATTCAATAGATTACTTAATATTAATTAACTTAATCTCTCATCCTGTAATAATATATATATATATATTATACACATACATACATACTTAACATCAAATATCTATGTATTTCTCTTTGTTTACATATATTTCATAATTTTATTAATATTCATGAACAGTAATATAACTTCATTCAATCTGCAATCATTTAATGTATTCATATTATTCAAAGCAAATTTTAAATCCACAGTTCTGCTGCAAGTGAGCAGTCGTAATGCAGGAAATATATATTAATTATAAGTGAAAGGTGTCACTTGTATTTGTATATAAATTTGCAACAAGCAATACTGGCATATAATTGAGATTGCTAGTTGTGATTGACATCAGGAAATAGAAACAGGTGGGGCTGGCAAATACTTTCTGATGTTTGCGGAGGATATCCCACGTATTCAAAAGACTCTCCTGGTGAGGCTTGGCTAGGACTAAATGAAGCTAACTTTAAACAGTAGGGAATAAAAGTACCATTACCAGACTGTCATATGCATACATCTCGCTTTTCTTTAAACATGGTACTACCAGCAGAACATTTTAATAAGATGATCTACAAGTTTATTAGAGAACGTATGTAACGGCGATGAACAATAATCAAATTTTGTTTCTACTTGTTTAAATTTTATTATCTTATATCACATTTCATTATTATTATAATAATAATAATAAAAATCCAACAATTCTGTCCGCTTCTTTTATTCATCTTGTCAGAATATATATACATTTAAGTATTATAAAATCTTTTTTTTTTCTTTTTAAATTGAGTTTAACTGCATACGTAAGGTTATAATATCACATTTTTACTTACTCCATGCTTTATTTATACAACTGACTTTTGCATTTTTTTTATAGATAATTATGAAATATATTTTTTTATTTATTGAGAATTATTTATATTTCTCACTTTTAAATATTTGATTTAAATGACACATGCATTTTTGAGTTTTCAGATTTTACTTCTTTTTCTCTTTAGGGAAAATTATGTAATGCCTAGTTTAAATATATATATATATAAAAACCAAACAGATAAAAACATTTTTAGAAGTATATAATTGTATGTGAGTCTATTTAGGGCTTATAAATTAGAAAAAAAAAGATGGTTAACATCTCATATACATTAAATAACACGTTATGCACAATTTTTACAACATATACTTATTACTTCTTAAATAAGTAATTTACACAAAGTGTATATACCGATTTATACAAATGCAACAACACAAACTACCTCAGAGTAAAATAAAACAACAATAGCAATAAAAAAGGATTATAAATTTTAATTATGATAAAATTATATAGAAAATAAAATTCCCTGCAGTCTTAATAATAACTAAAATTAGAAGTAGCATAAGCAGAATTTTTATAGTATGTAAGGTCAAAAAGGTAACATAGCTCTTATTGATCCCATGTATGGCAAAGGTTTCTCCAACAGCTCTTAATAAACACATAAGTTTTACGTAGTGTGCTGGGCAATGTTCACATGGGGAGAGTTTGGGCAATTTTCCATCCTTTTATCAATTTACAGATCAATATAATAGAGCTATCTGTATTAGTTATGGACTAGTTATCTGAAAATAAGAATCCTAAATCTAATTGGAACTTAATAAAAAAATATTCAAAATATTATTGAAACCTAGAGTTTAAATCCACACCAAGAAAATAGCAAGTGTGTGTATTACGAATTCATCAGAAAATTCTTTTTTTTATATTTAATTAATATTTCATTCTCTATACAATATTCTATTTAAGCTATCTGTATATTTTTTACAATTTTCTATTTTGAACTTTCTCTACTGACACAATAAAAATTGAAATGTAATAAATAAAATGTGAGGCTTTGAACAATCAAAGCAATTCTTTAACTTAAACAGTTAATGAGCTAAGTTCATTTTATAAAGCGAATTTAATAAATCTATTTTTTTTCTTTCTTGTAACCAAATTTGTCCACAACCTTTAAATGATTCAGTCATTTTCCATTTCTATGATTAAAATCTCCTGTGGAAATTTTTAAATGTTATTTGGTCTGATCAAAAGCATTCTTTATATCTAAAAAAAAAAAAAAAACTTTTTTATCAGTGATAATTTCTTGAAACATACATCTCAATTATCTTCATTCTGCATGTACTACTAAGTTAAACAATTTGTTGAGTCTCTATCTGATATACAAATATTCAGCATAAAGTCATTTTTTCAATTTTTGTTAATAATTGTATTACCTTGAAGTCAGTGTTACCTATATTACAATGAAAAGAACTTTTACTGGAAAAAAAAATTATCAAATATTAAAAGTGATTAATCAACCTTGTTTATTATAGTATCAAATAATCCATTGCAATCATGTAAATCAATAAAATATTTTAATGTATTAATAACAAAATATTGAAATTATTTTTATGATTTAAATAAACCCTACAAATATTTACTTGAATTACCATGGTTTAATGGTCACTGAAAGAGTATCATGCTCTTCTTAATGTATCTGCACTACAAGGACGCCATCTAGGCATTTGAACCTAGAAAAATTTATATAGTAGGCAGATACATAAGTTAAGATTCAAAAATTTTTTTTATATATATTATTCTGACCGTTTGCCCAATGTCACTAGCCCAGAGAGTAGCAGATATTTAAACATTTTTATAAGTTTTAATAGATTTATATTCTCAAAATATATTAATATTTAAAACAATAAAATAAAAGAAGTCATTGCCAGTAATTAACACACAAATAGATTTTATTAATGCACATTTAAAATTGATGAATAAATTTATTCTTAGATTTTAACATTAATTTTTTAAAATTTAAATTACTATTTTAAATAGACCACACAGATGGATATTTAAATTATACTTTACTTTAGCATGTCGAGTATAGATAGGCTACATAGATTTTTTCCACTTAAAAACTTATCAAAACATTCATTCAATCTCAGACTAAAAGTTCATAGCCAACCCAATGTCAGCTTCCAGATATATATTTGCAACCAATGTAATATGAAGATGCTAGCATAAAACCATGCCAACAGGAATGTGCATCTGACAGTGTGATATTATTTGAAGGAAATGATCCATGTCCAGAACAGGAAAGTGCATCTATCTGACTAAGGAATCATGTATATAATTTTTTTAAAGAGTGCTACATATGGAGGAGAGCAGTCTTTCTGCCGACTTATAAATCCCTGTCCATAGAGCTAGAAGGGGTTAATGGCGCAGGAAATACGTCTGCAACCATTTCAACGATATGACTGCCTCTTTGGGGTCATGCATTCAGTTGGGCATGTTGCCCTGTATGCTAAACACACTTCATATTACATTAATATAAACACCCATCTATCCCTCCACAAGCATTGTCCTAACTACAAAACAAATAGCCTGAAATTAACCCCTTAAAATAAACATAAACAAATTTAGACATAGTTGTTAATTTTTATCCATGCAGCTATCCATACCCAACTTTATATTTAATACATAACACACACACACACACAAAAGAAATGAAAATGATTGCTTAAACATCTGCATAAAAAAAATTAATAATTGAATTTGCATTCTTTAATTCAGATAAGAGTTCTTATTTTCAGCTATTAATTCATTGCAATTTTAGAAAAGTTCTTATTAGATAGACACAAGAGTTCATACTTTACTGATTGAGTAGATTTATAAATCTATCTTTGTGATCACTTTCGTAGATTTTGTTCTTCTTTGAAAAAAACCACTACTTGCCATTCATTTGGTCAGGAACTGTCATCCAGAGGCCTCAGTTGGTTGTCTGGAAAATTAAATTTATTGCAGACTTCCACATCATGAAAATCTGCAATATAGCTAGTTATAATGATATAGTCATAGTCAGCTCTCAGATCACAATTATAATAATCATTTGGCTTTTATATTTTTCTTAGCCTCTTATCATCAAATCTTGGGATTCAATGAGCCAGACATCACTAATCCTTTTGTGTTTCAGTTATAGTCTGTGCTGTCATTTTTGTGCTTGCATTTGTCATTCAATTTCTTTGTATTCTCTTATCATTTAATTTATTTTAAGTGCCTCAAGGGCTAGTTTGCTTTCGAACAATCATTTAATTAATAAAACAATCATTTCCATTTTCTAAGATTATAGAAATCAACATTATTTCTATTTTTAAAATATCAGTCTTTATATTTTTACTTTTTTACAAAAAAAAATAATTTCAAATACTTTTTCTTAAAATAGTTTAAGTTTCCCATCTGCATGACAATATATATATATATTAAACCACTTTTAATTTTCAGTTTTTAATTTTTTTTTTTTTTAATAAATCAATTTTTATTTACGATTTTTTAATTTTAATTTTAAAATAATGTAACGGCATATTATATTCCATTACAATGGAAACAATTATATTTCTGTCCAGAATTTCTTAATCCAATTTATAAACATCCAATTTATTTCTAAATACATAGGCTAACAATATAGGGGCAGAATGAGCAATTCAGATAGGAGAAAACATTTGCAACAACAATAACCAAAAAAAAACCCACAAACAAAGTATATTATATTTAGATAATCCTGAGTTTTTCTATAAGTAGCTTCATTCAGAATATCAGTAGTAGTAGTAGTAGTAGTAGTAGTAGTAGTAGTAGTAGTAGTAGTAGTAGTAGTAGTAGTAGTAGTAGTAGTAGCAGTAGTAGTAGTAGTAGTAGTAGTAGTAATAAAAATAATAATAACAATAATAATAATAGTAGTAGTAACAATTAATGGGGGTGATATTAACAGAGACAACAACAGCAACAGTAATAGTAATAATAGTAGTAGTAGTAGTAGTAGTAGTAGTAGTAGTAGTAGTAGTAGTAGTAGTAGTAGTAGTAGTAGTAGTAGTAGTAGTAGTAATAGTAGTAGTAGTAGTAATAATAATAATAATAATAATAATAATAATAATAATAATAATAATAATAATAATAATAATAATAATAATAATAATAATAATAATAATAATAATAATAATAATAATAATAATAATAATAATAATAATAATAATAATAATAATAATAATAATAATAATAATAATAATAATAATAATAATAATAATAATATATGCAGTCCTGCTATTAATAAGTAGGAACAAATTTTAAGAAGCTCTTGAATGTACTTGATAAAAGGTAAACAAAATCTACTTAATGGTTAAAAGATCTTATAGTTTTGAAAAGTTTAAATGATTTCAGATTGTAAGAAAGAAAAGCCCTGTCAACAAAGTGAGTGTTTTTTAAATATTTTTGTCATTAAGAAAAATCTAGTCATCTAGGAAAATGGCATTTGAAGAAAGCAACTGTGTAATTAATAAGAGAGATAGCAATATAAATGTGAAAACAGTTGCAGAAACCAATACGGCTAAAAAGTCTTATGCAAATATTGTTGTAATGAAACTGCAAAAGGCAGTATTAGAAAATATTATACAAGAAAACTGTCATAAGCCACAACAAGAAAACTAAAAAAAAATGGAGGGGAAGGACAAATAGGCAGATTTAGAAGGGCTAATTCAACAGACATCTTTGAACTAAATATAGAAATCGAAGATGAGATACTTAATCATGTAACAAAACAAACAGAAGTTAACTAGACAGAAGAAGAAATACAAGAAATCAATATCCACTTTAATAACATGATACTGAATAAGCTATATGAATCATTTAAAAAATTTTTTTCTGATATATCATTAGTGCTTGTGATTACAGACAGAAATTTAACTTTATATACATTTCAGAGAGAGTTATTGTTTCAAAAACTAACAGAAAAATAATTGTGGGACTCAATCTCAGTGATAGGTGAACATATAAACTCAAGATACATTGCTATCCAATATTTCAATGAAAACCAAAACACTATGTTTAATTCACAGATACAGATGATGGGTGGATATGTAATAATTATTGTAGATGAAAATCTGCAAGATTATTGTTCAGGAATTGTAAAGAATATATATTTCAGGTATAGCTTTAGTGATTTCAAAACTATGGTCCAACCATTTGGACAAGCTATATATATTAAATAAATCTCAGGCAATGATACACCCACACTTGTATACATGAACAGTTATCACTTTAAGATAAAGGTGCACCAGCATGTTAAGCTGGAAGAAATTCCCAGGCAAATTATGGATCAGGGAGTGGTTTTGGATCTACATATTAAAGGCCTAAAGCCACAATATTTTGGCAGTGGAGAGAGAAGTCATTTAATTATAGACTGTCCAAGGAATAAAAATAATAATAAAGGATTTGGTATACCAGAAGAAAGATTTGAAAGAAGATTAAGCAGTAAACAAAGGGATACAAAGTAAATACTGACTTCATACATGGTTACTCAGGGAAGCAAAGAGGAAAAAAATTATATACAACAACTACATATAAATACAGATAATCAAGAAAGTGAAAGTGGTAAATATAAATAATGATGGAAGTAATATTAGTCAGATTCCAGATTTATTGTTCAGACAGGAGAAAAAAGATTGCCTTAAGATAAATAATACAAAAATAAAGGGGAAAAAAGGGAATGATATACAAATGCATGCAGATATAAGCTCTAGAAAAAAATATAGAAGAATACATACAGAAAGAAAATGTAGAGGAGAAGCAATATTATGAAGAGAATATGAATTTGGATAAAAAACTGGAATTAAATAAAGAATAAAGAACTAGGAATAATACAGATATTGAGATTATTTAGATAATAATGCCAAATATGCCACAAGTTACTAAGGATAATATTGAGCAAAAGAGAAAGCTGGGAAGACCCTCAAAAAGAGGAAAACAGGGGAAAAAGCAAAATTGGGAGAGCTTATGTTTGATGACCCAAGAGAACAGCATCGAATTGAGAGCTACACTGATGTTGAATTTGAATCGGTGTTTGAAGATGCCTGAGATGTACAATAGAAAGATAGCCAAAGATAAGTATAGTTAGAGATAAAGTGAATAAAACAAATTCAAAGTAAAAAGCAAAATTATATAAATGAGAATTAAAATGGCTTCTTTTAATGTATATAGTTTGAATTCAATAGAAAAAATATTTAAATTGAAACAGTGAATCAGGGAAACAAAACCTCATATAATGGGGTTGCTTGAAACAAAAATCTATGTGGGGTCACAGAAAAGTGATAAATTATTGTGTTATTATATTTAGGCTTGTTAACCTAGGCAGGAATGGGCAATCAGGATATCGAGATCAAATTTATGTAGACAAGAACTATGATTTAAGCTCCTGTAAATCTAGAAAGAACTCTAACAGAATTGAACAGTGTAAATGTAAAAAGTATGTAATGAACTTGTAGCAGTAGATTTGCTTTGTAATTGTTGTATTGTTTGAATCAATAAAAGGCTTTTTGAAACATAATAATAATAATAATAATAATAATAATAATAATAATAATAATAATAATAATAATAATAATAATAATAATAATAATAATAATGATGATGATGATGATGATGATGATGATGATTCAGTTCATTTATTTAAGTGCAAAACAATACAATTACCATTTAGTATTAAAAATACATGTTACATACAATTAAAGAAAAACAATAGTACTGATATATGCATACATAAATAAATCAAAAATATGATATTTAGATCTCAGAATTTTATAGAATTATTCAGGATCTAAATTAAAATGATCAACATTATTAAAAATCTGATTATATAAAAAGGGTAAACTAAATAAAGTAAACATCTTAAGCCTCTCTGAATAACAAGATTAAACATAAAAAAGGACACAGTCTGAATATGATGTACATGAGACTTTATAGAAATAACTGATATCAAATCAGTTATATGATTTGTAATAATCTCTAAATTAATATCTAGAAGTCAGATAAAAATTATCTTTACTATTCAAGAAGACATATTTAGAAAATTTGTTGCAAATTGACAATTTAAGCTATGATCTCATTTAGAATTAGGATTCCAGATCAGGGATGAAATACATAGTTTATATTTTGTACCGTTATTGAAAAAAATAACCATGTGTAAAGACAACAGTCAGCCATACCACTAATATTTTCATGAAATAATCCATTATTAGAAAATAAAATTCTCAGATCTCTTTGAGTACTAACAATTAATTTTATAAGAATGAATAAAATAAGAAAAATCCCAAACTTCATATTTGTTAGAAAATAAAATAGGTTAACATTTACTTTAGATTAATTGTCATCTAGTGTATATCACATCAAGTTCCAAAGTTGTAAATATCTCTAATTTAAAAAAGAAGAAGAAATCAGTCACTAATTCTTTTAAAGTTTATTACCTTGGAGCATAAAAGATAAAATTTAAGCAATTTGTAAGATTATTCATATAAATATGAAAACGCATTGATGCTAAATTATTATACTGAAAAACATCTAAATTAGAAACGTATTTATAAATGGGGAGATTTTGTCATTAAATTTAGAATATAACAATAATGGTGGAATTATCTACAGATTATAATTCTCAATAAATTTGCAGCAGATATGAAAGTGCTAAATACACAATCCATGAGCTTTGAGATCTAGAATGTGATCCTTATATCAAGATATTCATCATTTAGGGTATTTTTAAAATCAATTTTATTAAGGTTTATCATTGGTGTACATAATTATATAATTGTTTTAACAAAGGATATATTTTTGATCTTTGGGTATTTAGAACTGACAACATGTCAGTCATATACATTATATTTAATTATGCAACAGGGACTCGGAAGGCTAGTTAATAATGAAAAATGATTAATCAAAATAAATTTAGTCCAATAAATATTTTACTCTTTTTGTACAATAAAGTATTATGTATATATTTATATATGTATATATTTTGCATATATTTATATGCATAAATATATTTTGAAATTAACTAATAATCGTTAACAAAAAAATTTTCTTCACTCGTTGAGATTAAATTTTTGAATAATTTGATTTTTTAAATGTAATTCCTCAAATATAAAAACTTCTAGTGGTCTCTGTTTTTCTGGATGCTTACCTATAATTATTTGACCTCATGTTGACCATATCTTTGCCAAACCCTGGAATTGATTAGATAGTATCAGGCCTAAGGGATCGGTAGAGTCTTTTTAATCTTGGGTAAAAGATGGTGGTTCTAATTTCATTGGAAAAGATAACAGTTTTAAGAAAAATATATATTTACATTAATTTTACGTTTATTAGTTTTATATCAACTAAGACTTTTTAATTTTTAAAAGCTTTATTTAAAAAAAAAAGTAAAATTAAAAATTTGTTTTGCTATTTTTGTTTTGAAGGAATTTAATTCTCAAGTTTTGTTAATGATTAAATTTATCTTTATATCTGAAAAATGTCCGTAGCACACTAACCAATTATTATCATCACTATTTGACAAAAGCCTCTCCGCATTCACTTTCACTATTCTATTTACTCTAATTGATTCTCTCTATAGATATATATTTAAAAAGAATAAGCTAAATAAAAAATAAATTTGGTTGATGTTCACAATTTGAGCCCTAATATTTCTTATGATTTTGATGTTATATGACAGTTTTATTATTTTTCTATTTATCTATCCACTTCCATTACCTATCCACCCATCCAACTACTATCCATTATTTATTTATTTATTTAATTACTCATATATCTTTCTGCTCGTGTGCGTATCTATCTATCTATCTATCTATCTATCTATCTATCTATCTATCTATCTATCTATCTATCTATCTATCTATCTATCTATCTATCTATATATCTATCTATCTATCTATCTATCTATCTATCTATCTATCTATCTATCTATCTATTTGTCTATCTGTCTGTCTGTCTGTCTGTCTGTCTGTCTGTCTGTCTGTTCGTCCGTCCGTCTGTCTGTCTATCTGTCTGTATATCTGTCTCTGTCTGTCTGTCAATTTATCTATCTTTTTATCTACCTATCCATCTACCTATACAAGAACCCACTATACTTATTTATCTATCTACTTCCTATTATTTATCTGCCTGTTGTTTATCTGTCCATATCTATTTATTTACCCATCTATTTATAAGTTTATCTATCCGTTCACCTATTTATTTATCCCTATATATAATATGCATCATATACACGTAAGTGCATACTGTTTAGTGAAATGATGTAACTGCGGCGCCTAGGCTTTAAATTTATCTGTGCAATTAACAATGAAATGCAATTAATATATCGCACCTACTGTAATCATTTTTAATATTAAACTAATAAAAAAAAAGTATTTTCAACTTTGAATTTAATTATTGGTGGAACCTGTGCACTGTTCAAGTCAATACCCTTTGATTAGTTAAATGATAAAGGGTTGTGGAGCAAATTTTTATCAAATTATATATCTATAAGAATAAAAAAAAAAAAAAATTTTTTTTAAAAATTTGGATAATAATTTTATTATCTATTTTCTAACCAGTCCAAGAAAAAAAAAGAAAAACAGCAAATAACAATAAAACAAATTTGTTGTTTTAAAATGAACTTGTATGATAATTTATCTTTAACAACTTGGGATTCGAATTCAGACTTTCACATGACCCATTACTCTCAGTGCCATCTCATATTGCTGACCCACCTGATCACACACATGTTGAAAAGATAAATAATCACCAATATACATATTTCATGCTAAACCAGCAATCATCAGTTGGTCCAGATTACCATCATCACACATATATATAATCAGTGCTCAGCTTTATATTAAGATAGCCAATCTTCATACTTTAATGGACAGGCTTCAAACTATTCCAACTCACAACTCTTCAGCCTTCCATTTCATTGAAAATCTGATGATGGAACGTTCAAAGCCCTATCTTAATATAAAGCTGAGCACTGATTGGTAATCTGGACCAACTGATGATTGCTGGTTTAGCATGAAGTACATATATTGATGATTATTTATCTTTTCAACATGTGTGTGATCAGGTGGGTCAGCAATATGAGTTGGCATTGAGAGTAGTGGGTCATGTGAAAGTCTGAGTTCGAATCCCGAATATATTACATATATAAATGCAGGTTTAAGTCTGTACAATGTATTACTTTAACAACTTGAAAAGTATTTAAAAATATCCATTCCTATTTCAGCTGTAAATTAAACTTCTCACAATAAAACTGAGATATTTCAAATAATAACTTTTATAAAATATTTTAAAAACTATAATATGTGATTGTTACTTTATGCAATATTCAAATTATATAAAATCTTACGAAATACATTAATTTCATATGCTAGATACTGCTTGAAACAATATTTCTAAATATCATTCACATATATCTATTGTATATATTTATATCTGTATTCTTGAAGCAACCAAATTTGAATATGTTGTATTGTAATCATCTATAGGCATATTTATTTATATATGTATAAAATAATAAAACGGAACAGATGATAATTCAGTCCAATTGATATAGAATATAGGTTAAATGAAGATATGAATGGATAGAAACTTAAGTGTGTTGAACATATTCAAAATATTACGGATAAAAAAAGGTAATAGATATTTATTTTAATGTTATAGTATCATATTATGAAGTTATAAATTATTTAATTTAGTAGTGATAAAGTTTATTAGTAAGGGAATAATAATGCGTTAAGTGTATAAGAATGAAATTATTCTTCTTTTTATATGTCTTTTAAGTAATGACTATGAGGTATATGATTGTATATGTAGGTCAGAGATAAATATTAAATCCAACCTTAAGTTATTTGTATATATTTATAGTTCTTAATTTTATTAAATTTTTGCCAATTTTAAAATTCTAGAAGTTTCTTTATCATTCTCACCATTATAACATCTAATCAAGGATATACATATGCAGTCATAATATATATGTAACAATAATGATGATATAAGAAATGGTAATATAAAATGATAATGATCTTCATATGGCATTAAATGCTATAAATAAATAAATAAATAAATATATATATATATCATTCATCATGATAAATAAATAAATAAATAAATATATATATATATCATTCATCATGATCATTTTCAACTATTATTATTCCAATTTGGGAGATAGTCTCTCCAAGCAGTCTTTTTCTAATTTTTTTGCAATTGCTTGGCATCCAGTTCAGTATTTCTACTGTTTATCTATTATCATATCTTTGAAATCAGATTTCTCACCATGTATTTTCTAATTCTTAATATACATCTCTGCATTCTTCATCTAGTGCTCTGAAATCTCAGTATTGTTCTTTTCTTAAGTGTCTAAGTTGTAAGTAAGAACTGGTAAAACACATTTATTAAAACCTTTCTTTCAAACACGTAGGAATATTTCCTTTTAATATTAAGTTGTTTCTATCAAAAGTACTCTATCCAAGTTTAATTCTATAATTAATATATATTATGTTTCCATCTATATTAAGAATTTGACTATCTCTTTTTATCAGATATCATTACTCCTACATTTTTATTTTATCTGATAACATTTGTAACTTTCCTGAAGCTCTGCAACATTATTTGCAAAAAAAATTACATCATCTGCAAAATTTAGATGACCTAAATAATCACCATTTAAATTTCTTAGCTTCTCATTTTAATTCACACAAATAATTATTTGGTGTAAAACGTTTTGGACATATGGAGTGAGCTTGTTATATACCATTGTCAATATTAGCCTTTTTAGCGTCAACATACAATTTAATTTCTCTTCATGCATTTTGATAAATATTCTTTAGAATATGATAATATCTGGAGTTTATATCTTGCTTTAATCACTGAAGAAATGCTTATAGAATTAAATGCCTTTTCATAATCTATATATTCAAAACATAATAGCAATTCATATTCATTGGTCTTTGCTATAATTTGTCTCAACAACTTGATGTGATTCATTAGGCTAAAAACACTTTTAAATCCTGCTTATTATTATTATTATTATTTTTTGATTGACTAAAATTTCTTATTTGCTGTAGACAAATTGTAGTTTTCTTAGTAAATTTTTTATTAAGAACTGATAAAAGACTGATAGATATGCAATTTCTAATATCTTCTTTATCACTTTTTTAAAATTAAAATTATTACTAATTTTTTAATCATCTGATACATTTTTTATTATTTAGACAACTGGTATATAATTTTGCTAGCAATTATGGGATGACAATATTTATGTGAAAGTGATAAAATAGTTTTATGATAAGATGAAATAAGAAATGCTTAAATGGGTGTAACTTAAATGAAGTATTATGACATGCTAAAGAATGCAGTTATGAATATGAAGTTTTATAATCTTATGATTGTATGAGTTTGAGTCGAGCGATATAGTCTGATTTAATTTAGAAATATAGGAAGAAATAGAATAAGGATTTTGAGAATACCAGTTTTTGATCTGTATCAGTGGTAATTCAGTAGATATTGGATGTGAATAATAAATTAAAACTGATTTTTATCTTATACTTTAGACTGATTTCTTGTGACAATAAAGTGCATGATTATTATGAGTTACAATATATATGTTACCAGTTACAATATATATGCTTACTATATGATGAAAATAAAATCTTTTTTGGGTTATATTGTGTATTAACTTTTTGCATAGATTGCCAACATTTTTGTGACAAAGCAATTCTTTATTACAACCTTAGCTTTTACAAAGATGAATATGACTTCAAGAAAATGTTGGCAATCTATGCAAAAGAAACTAATACATGGTATAACTCAAAAAAGATTTTATCATATATATATATATATATATACCCTACATCTATTTGATATATATATATATATATACCCTACACTACTAACTTTGAACCTAATACACAAGCCCAAAGTGATGGTAACAAAATGCACCACAACCTTCTCAATCACATATTAACATTTAGTGACATATATACAATATTATGATCAGGTCACCCTTGGTCATGACTATAATTGACTTATTATCCCAATCATTAGCTATGATGAGCACACTGATGAACATTATTAGTTTGCAGCCTATTGCTATAATGTTAACTCCACATTGTAATATTTCTTACTCATCACCTGGGTATAAACTTATACTGCCTAAGTATACTAGAATATTTATTGGTTATGGCAAGACAGATTATTCAATACCAGAATGGCACCACTAGCAACCTAGGTTTAAACCTAAATCCTTTGAAGAGATCATGTCAGATCCAGATTATAGCTCTCAGGAATTTTGAAACTCGAGGGTAATGTTTCACTACTTAACTAACTTGATGAAATGCACAAGCAAAAAATGAACAGAGGCAGAATGGTTATAACAATAACAATTTATTCCAGTGTCAACATGTGGGTGGTATTTACACCCTTTCAAATCATTAATATTATAACAATTACATTAAAAAAAGAAAATATTTAATATATATAAACCTAATTATAAAATAAATACCTGTACATCATATAAAGATAAATTAATATAGTTGATAATTAAAAATTTAGAGAAAGATAAAATTCATATATTAGTGAGAACTAAATAGTTTATTTTACTTCAGTTTTTATACTTAGTCCTTTTGTACTGGAATCAACTCATTTGTCAAAAAATGTAGTTATTTATATGAGACAATTAACACTTTGTCCATTTATAATATTTCTTGTGTTGACTTTTATTGTGTTTTCTTTTACATAATTTTTACATATATTTCTCACTGAGTTTTCATTCACTATTTATTTCTATGCAGATCACACAAATTTATTTATGTAATTTATTTTTTAAAAGAAATATGAATTCTGCAAAGTTTAATAAAATGGTCATGGCATTTTTCCAATGGTTAGTCCATGGTTAGTTGATCATTCTCTATAAATATTGTTTATTTTTTTTTCATGTTAGGTTATTCAACTAGATATTCCATCTTCTTCCATGGAGCCCAGTGCAGTTGTTGGATGAACAGCTTAAGTTTCTCAGCAAGCTGAGTGCTTAATATTTATTATATATCCATGCAAAACCATTGCATATTTGATTTATATCAGGCACCTTTTTACTTTTTAATACATTTACATATGTTCTGCTGGTTTTCACAATAAAATTTGCTAGTCCACACTCATATTCTCTTCAAACTATAGACTGGACTGACTGCAGATCTTCTGATATCCATTTTATATGTTATCAGTCTTAATTACTTTCATTCAAGCTCCATAATGTGTTATTAATAAGCAGGTAAATTAACCAAAAAAAATCCCTTTGGAATTATTATCAAAGTCTGGTTTTTGATAAACACATAGAAAAAAAAATGTAATGGTTTATTATGATTGGAAATAGAAAATTAATAAAACTATTTTCCCCATTTTTCTCTCTTTTTCCAAAACTGATTTTTACCATAAGTTAACAATTTTTTTTAAATTTCTGTATAGAATATTTGTTTGAGAGAAAATGTAAATGCACATACATGCACAGCAGAACTAAAACACTTTGCTTATTGAGGATTTTAGAATTAATTTATTTTTTAGTATTATATTTTTTAATCTATTATTGATCAAGGATTTCAAAATACAGAAAATGTTCATTCTTAATATATGACTTTTTGCTATTAATTAGCATTTTATAGTATAACCATTTATCTACTGAGGATTTTGATAATTAACATACTGTTAGTTATTGGTTTTTATATTTAATATTTACCTTTGATATATGATGTTGCTACACATAGATGCACATCCACACACACACCCATATGTATATATATTATAACAGTTGACTGAACCTCCCTAACCTATCTGCTGTACCAGGGCATCAACGGGCCATTTGAACCTGGAAAATTTATACAGTAGGCAGATACGCATAGGAGAGATTACCTTTTTATCAAAATGAAAGCACTAATCACTAGCTCAGGGAGAAGCTGAGCTTAAAATATCACACTGAATATTCCAATTTCTAATTCTGAATTTTAAATATTATTAATAAAATAAGTTACTGCCAAAATTAATTCAACAAAACATTTTATTATAATGCACACACACATTAAAAGAAAATTCTGAAAATTAAATTAACTAAATAAATTTGAGTTGAATTATATGCATAGATGGAAGCGTTTATTAAATTTAAATACCATTTTAATAAGCATGAATATGCTACATAGATTATGCATATAACCAACCCAATCCCTTTTAATCCTAGGCTAAAATCTTGCATTTAAACCAAATGCTAGCTTACTGATATACTGATGTGACCAATGCAAAATGAGATTATTAGCATAACACAACCATGCCAACAGGAATTTGTCTGTAGCATGATATCATTTGAGAAATAATGAATCATGATGGGAAGGAATGAGCATCTTTCCCACAATACAAGAACAAAATTATTTGGGGTATATATAAGAGAAACTCTGTAAATGGTGATAGCAGTCTTTGCTGACTTACTGTTTGAATCTGAGCATAAGAAAATCAATTGTGTAGGAAATATGTCTACGAACATTGATAACATGACTATTCTTTTGGGTCATATGTTCAGGTGAGTATTATGCCCTGTATGCTAACAAAGTAGAAGGGATCAAATATCCAATGCATCTACTCATATTACATTGACATAAAACATCCATTCATCTATCCACTAGCACCGATGCAACTACGAAACAAGTAGCCCAAAATTAACACATTTAAATTAACATAAAATTACGAATCTATGCAGCCATTCATGCCCATTTTAAATTATTAATTTAAAAAAAAATATGAGAATGAAAATGACATTAAACATATAAAAAGAAAATATATAAATAATTAAAAATTTTAGTCAGATACGAGATTTCTTTTAAAAGTTAAGGGACATTTAAAATACTGGAAAAGTTGGAATTATATGATTAATGTTCATACTTCAATTAAAAGAAAAGTTTATACTTTCCAATGTAGTAGATAAAGTCCATCTTTGCAGTTCTTGATGCATGATTGAATTCAAAGTTCTTTCCATTTCCTATTCTTCTATTTGGAGACAAGTCCAATGCTGGCCATTTTCTGGGAACTGTCCTATTCTGGAGACTGCTTCAGCTGCTGCAAACATGGGAAATGTAAATTATTGCTGACTCCTACATTTTGGAGATCTGCAATACATTTATAAATATATTTAGTAATACACAATCAGCAAGAGCAATCCAAAAATCAATCTCAATTTAAAATTTTTCTTTTATATCTTTTTTTAAATTGTTATCAGCAAATACCAGGATCAATCTTACCTGGCTTGACATTTCTTGCTGCTTATTCCCATCAATATTGGTCAGATTTTTTTAAATTTATCTTTTATCTGACTTTATGCCCAAGGGCCTGTTTGCAATTATGTCAAAATAGAAAATCATTTCCATTCTAAGATTAAAAAGAACTAATTAACATCATTTTTAAAAAATTCTTTTATATTAAAAAAAAATCTTGTTTTTATATTTTAACTTTAAATTAGTCTTGCATTGGTGGTTGAGAGGTCAGCGTGACTGCCTTGCACTTGCAGGCAGTTGCCCGGGTTGCAGGTTCATTTCCCGGCCAATGCTATGACATTTTTTAAAAAAAAACAACAACTTTAAATTATATAATTAGTTTGCCATCTGTGCATTATATATATTAATTCAAATCAAATTACTAAATTCCTTTTTTTTATACATTTATTTCTACTTGAGGGTGATTTTATATTTTTTTCACTTTTATTTGAAAGAAATGTAACAGCATATACTTATTTCATTACAATATATATATATATGCATTTCTCTAAATTTTCCCATGCTTTTAAGTTAGGAGTTTTTTTTCAATTACATTTCATATATTGTAGTTATATTTCATTTATCTTACATATGTGAATATTTTTTGTTCATTTACAAGGTTTTTTAAAGTGAGTATTACCTAATTCTGACTTTGTAAATTGGATTGCAAGCTGATTTGATTGATACTGTATTTATATCTTTGTTGATTTAAATTTCATGATTGCTGAAATTAGAGTTTTCTTATGCTTCTATATAAAGACTTAGAAATGAATAACAAATTTATTTTTTGTGTTCATTGTATTACAATTTTGTTGCTTGAACACATTGCCATAACTTATCACAGCACTTCTGCATTAGGAGTTTTCAATTATATATATTAATGCTTTAAAATTATATATGTCTACAACTAAGCACTCATTTATATATATTTTGAATATATTACTTATCTATAAGAATATGTTTATAAATTACACACACATACAAAGGGTATTTATATATCTAAGCTCAGGAAACATTTTATATTGCACAATAAGATATACTTCTAAAACTTTTTAAAGTTACCAAGTGAACTTTAAGACATACCATTGTCATGGGTAGTATTAAAATATATATATTTCAGATCAAACATAGACAAGTTATTGTATATGTGTCTGTCTGGTGCATTCAGATAATAAGTATTTAAATATACACTTAATAAAAAAAGAAAACATCATAATTAACATTATTTTCTTAATCCTTTCAAAGTTTTGATTATAAGATTGCGATAGCATTAATGTTGCTTTGTTTCATTTAAATTTATTCTCTCACAGTTATAGTTAGTATTTTATTTGTCAATTTTGTATTCATTTGATGGGAACAAAAATATTATTGATTTATTAATTTAAAAAACATCTAAGATGTCAATCTCTTTAAAAAATGTTAACACAAAGAAGCTTATAACACTGCTTATTGCTGGGTTTTTTGATCTAAGGCCCAACAGCAGTTGTGAGACTGCTTAAGTGTGATCATTCTTTTATTTTTATTTTGAAAATGTAAACACTTTTTTTTTCATATTTGTGATTATTTTGGAAACATTTGAAAAATATTTGTTTTTTGATAGGATTTGCCATTAAACTCAGATTTTATTAAAAAAAAATTGCTTTTAGAAAAAATTAAATCATGAGAAATGGTAATAACTTAAAGCAGGATGTTTATAATTGGATGAAAAATGAAAGACTTAATTTTACTGTAAAAGTTATTTTTTGTCATTTTTTAATAAGTATAAATGGAATTTTAAATTTTAAAACAGAATTTCTTTGCTTTATGATGTCTTAATAATATCAATAATTTATACATGGTGTTAAAACAAAATATATTTTATTAGTAACATATTTTTATCAGCACTCATGCTCAACACACAATAAGATAAGAAGCATTGTTCTGATTATATATTTCAGTTTATTACAATTATTTTGTATTTGTAAAGTTGAAATATTAGTTTTAAGAATGATTTTCATTTGTAAACTTGTATTTCTAAAGAGTAATTAGTAATTTATAGAAATATAATAAAGAATTGCCAAAATTAAAAGTTGGAAATTGAATTCAAATGGCTTCTAGAATTGTCAAAAAACATAAAACTGTGAACATTAATGATTTTTTTAAAATATATATTTTATATCTGATTCACAATTTCTTAATTTCATCAAAGAAATCAAAATTGGTTATGATCAAAACCACATAAAACATATCTTTTCACTTCTCTGTTGTTCTACACTTATGGCTATGCAACTTTTTAAAAGTGTCTGAGATCAATGACTAGACTTATAGTTATTGAAGAATATTAAACTTCATAAATAGATTAAGAAATAATGTGATAAACATGGAAATAGTTGTGATATATATACAAATAGTTTAGAATTACAGATGGGTTTGTAAACTTACCTTTTTAAATTTTTTTAAATCTTTTGGTGTTAATAATTGGCTACTAATGTTGAGATGGGCAAACATAATTTTAAATAATTTTCATTCTGATTGAAAGAATTATGATTGTGACAAATTGTTCAATAATGATAGCATTAGAAGGGAGAAAGGCTGACCTAGTTATGAATTAATTTTTTTTTTATTAAAATAAGTTTATGATAGATAGCTATGTTATCTTAACATTTCAGTTTTTTTAACAATTTTTTCATTTTAAAGTTTATGATGGCACTTTAATAATCAGATGTTAAAGATTTGAATAACATGATCAAGTGTAATAGTTACTCCATCATCTTGCCAAACTCATGACCTAAAGTTCTAGTCAGTGTCTAATAACATGGTTTGTAGTTGAAGATTGTTTTTTAAATTTAATTTATGACTCATAACTAACTTTGCTCATCATTTAATCTTGGGCAGTACTTATCTGGGTGATAAAAGAAGAATGAAAAAATGCTAAAACTATCACTGCCCAGTTTTCAACCATCACTATTTCTATGTGACATTTTGCCCTATAATAGATTATTTAAAACCATTTTATTTATAATCAAAAATATCGCAAATAGATAATGAATTCAATATAAGTAAATCTAAAACACTTAACATAGACTTTCAAGCTCACTCTAGCTATCCACTCTATCTGTATAATCGATACAAGTGACCACACACATGTGAAAAAGATAAATAATCTCGAATATGCCGTATTTCATGATGAATCAGCACTTATCAGTTAGTCTAGATAATCATCCCCCCCACACACTTATATAATCAGTGCTGGTTTTATATTAAAATAAATCTTCAAACTTTAATGGAAAGACTTCATTCTATTCCACCCTCCAACTCTTTACCCATCCATACCATTGAAAATCTGATATATATATATATCAATAAATCAATTATTAATAATTTATTGAGTAGTAAATATTTTCTTTGTTTTAATTCAATTAATGTCTGCATATTTATTATATTTGATTTCTCATAAGTAGTTAATATTTTAATTCAATTTAATAATCTCATTCATGTTTTATATAGTATTTTTTGTATTGTTTATTGTAAATTTATAGTAATTAGCGATTGCTAATTAAATGACTAATTCAATGAATATTGAGATTTTAAAGTTTGCTTTTGATTTACTTAGTAATTACATCCAAATGATTATCAGTTCACAAAGCCTGTTTCTTTCATGTATACAGCTGAAAGAGCTTAGAACTCCCTCTTGGCAGAATAAGTGCAGAATATATTTCTGTCATTACTTAATATTTTTATTAAATATGTTATTGCTGGAAAATCCAGAAACAATATTAGTGTTAGCGGGGATTAGCAGACTGTACATGATTATTTTTTTTGTTTGTTTTTGTTTTTCAGATAACTTGAACTCATGAATAGCTGATTAACTAACACATTTAATTGATAAAGGATTAAAGACAACTCAGAGGTTACAATTGATAAGCTGCCCTATTATTATATGGTTTATAAGTTTTTACAAAATTTATGTAAAATCAGGTACTAAAAGAATCTATAATTACTAGAAGGAAAAAAACGATAAAATTTAAATGTATATATATATATTACCTATTCTGTGTGTACTTTTTTTTTTGGGGGGGGGGGCGTCTTATTTTATATTTTTTTTAAATCTATGTAAAATGTGTGGTGTCGTGCACATTTTTTTTTTTTTTACTATGGCAGCAGATCTTAATATTAACGAGTGATGAAATAGTTAATCATTAGAGATACTGACAAGTTGTCTTTACTTTTATCAAATAATGCTACACATGTTAATATAAAGTTTATTTTATAGCTCTGAATATTATGATTCTAAAATAATTTATGTTGAAAGTGTAGGAAACAATGACAATTTTTTTATCATATTCCAGATTATCATTTGACTATCCAAATATATTTTTGAATTCCAAAAAACGCTGTTTAACACTCACTTCTTAATTCCTAGACAATCAATACAAGATATCAGACAAATCTTCAAGCAAAGATATTTCCAGGTACTGCATCTAAATAATGTGCAAAGTTTTGCATCACCCTTGTTTAGTTTCTATTGTTTAATAAAAATGATTTCTATTTTTGCTTATGACCCAAGTTGTTATATAGAAAGCTAATCTAGACAAATCCAATTTTGCAAGAATAAAATAATTTGTAGCATATGTTAATAATGCTTAATTAACTTCATATTCAAAAAGATATTAATAATTATGAACTGAATTTTATTTTCAAACTTGTCATTGTCTAGATTATCTATCTGTATACTAACTTAGATCATAGAAAAGAATGATATCATTTTTATTAGATAGCAGTTAGACATTATAGCTATAAGTTTTTTTCATATTATTAGACACATAGTTTGGAAATATCTTTGTTAGAATATGTTTACATAATATTACATGCTGTAAAAATTTCTAGTATTATATATATTAAATTTATTTTATGTATATAAACCAAAGTGGAATTGACTAAGTTCCTCTCACTATGAAATAAATAAACTAACCACCTGTATATCAGAAACTGTACAAAGAATAGAGTGCAGCATATTCTTTGCATTTTAAATCTAGCTTAAATATCAGTTCTACCCTCAAAATTTTAATATTGTCAGCAAATCAATGGTAATTCTATTGAAAATGCAAAAAAAAAAAAAAGATTATCACTCTATTTTCTGTATAACTTGCTGATATAAAGTTAGTAAGTTTATTTATTTCACGGCTGAATGAGTTTTAGTCAACTTCAGTTTATTTAATATTCTATATATATATTCAGAGGCAGACCTATAGAGTTATATATATATTGTCTAAAAGAGTAATAGGATTTAATACAGTAAAGCAAATGAAACAAGCTTTTTAAAATATATATTACTTTATATACAGACATTTTTATCTTTTGTAGTTATAATCTGTGTAACTTGTGTATTGTAATGTGTAACTCAAAATTCATACTAGTTAAAATTAATCAAAAATGAGAATAATGAATTCCAATATCGTATTAATTACAACAACAAAAAATCATATAAAACAGCTAATATATATTAATCATATATAAAAAGCTTTTTTTTTATCACATGGTTTAGTTGTCCTTTTCAAATGTTAATAATCTATTATTACATCAATGAATTATCACATATACAACCCCATATAGAGTTCCATAATAAAAGTAAAACAACAACAATAACAAAAATAAAACATTAATAAAATAGAATAAGACTTTCATATAATGATTCAATATAACTTCAAAAAAATGTACTATATAACATAATAATATACAACACAATTAATACTTGCATTATACTTTATATATATATATATATATATATATATATGACAATATATATATATATATATAATATATATATATATATATATTGTCTTACATAATTTTTCATTCATTTCCAATTGACTAGTTGTTAATTAAACTTATCAATGTTTTGTAAATATTCATATAATTATTTAAGTTATGTTTAATGTAATATGTTTCATTTATTTGTCTTCTTTTTGGATTTTTAAAATAATTTAATGATTTAATATTTTTATAGCAACTATTGTATGGCCATATGTTAAGTACAATTGTTTTACATAAACATGCTATCACCTACTACAGATTTTTTAAAGGTAGATGATATCATGTCTATGCAAAACAGTTGTAATAATGATAATAACTGTAGTTCAACTAAAAAATGGATCAAATTTTCATATTATCCCAAAATTTATGATACATTGATAAAAAAACAAGAATTATATTGATATGCATATAAATATTGGATGGTCACATAGCAAAAGTCTAGAAAAATTAATAGGTAATTATAAATTAAGTGATGATATAAAGTACAAAAAAGAAATAGTATATAAAATTAACTGTGAATTTTGAATATGATTTACTATAGACATACAGGGAAACAGAGATAAGAGCCAATGAACATAACAATGTAATTAATAATGACCAATCTGCTTTATACATGCATTACTTAATATATGGCTATAAAATAAATGCTATAAAATATTAAACCTTCAAATTATACTAAAAATACAAAGAGAAGACAAATATATAAAACATATTACAATAAACATAATTCAAATAATTGCATGAATATTTACAAAACTTCAATAAATTTAATTAACAACAGGTCAATTGGAAATGAATGGAAAATTATTTAAGACAATATATATAAAGTTGTATAATACATGTATTATTTGTTTTGTATATGGTTATGTTATATAGTTAACACTTTTGATGTTATATTGGATCTTTATATGAAAGTTTTATTCTATTTTACTGTTTTACTTTTGTTATTGTTTTTTTCTTCTATAATTAATGTAATAATAGATTATAAACATTTGAAATTAGCACTAAACCACATGCTGTGTTTATATTTATATTAGCTGTTTTATATGATTTTTTGTTGTTGTTGTTGTTGTTGTAGTTAAAATTCATATATATATATATTCTTAAAGTTTTTCTCTAAACTCATGAAAATCATTTCACAGTTTTGAAAGTTATTTTTAAGTAATGTATTTAAGATAAAGAAACAACAACAAACAAACTATGAATCAGTAACAAATGAAATATCATAAAAAAATGTATTTTTTATTTTGCAATTAGAATTATGACACATATCTGGCCAACTTACATTAACTTGAGTCTTTCACTGCTAAAGATAATAATAACTATAGTATAATGGTTGGTTTGATTATGAGCTAAGATAATCTGAATAAAAAATAATTAGCTTTTTTTTACATCTAAAAGAAATTGTAAGGTTTACTCACACAACTTGAACTTCAGGTGAGATTGATAGGCATATGTATTACAACAAATTTTATACCTTATTATGAAATAAAATTGATTAAGCTCTTATAACCCATTCTCAAGTCACTGTATTTTTGTTTTCATATGTATTATTTAATATATATTGACAATAACATATATGAAATTATGAAACTTATTTTGAAAGTAAGTTAGAGATTGTCTGTATGATTAATTATTTTTATAATATATAAATCTATAAATATATTTTTAGTAAATTAATAAGTTTGATATACATGATATAATTAATCAGCTGCACTGATGTAAAGAACATTTGCCAAAAAAAATGTGAAATTAATCACTTTTTTAAAAAAGCAAAACACTTCTGATTGGTAGGACAGCTTTAGGAATATTTTCTAAAAAAATTTCCACACATTTAAGATAAAATTATAAGAAACTAATTCTATAATTTTTTTTAAAAATTTTAAATGTTTGATAAATTTTTGGTTAGGAAGATTTTAAAAAATATATGGAAAATTGTATTACATTTACAAAAATTACTTATATGGACATATGAGCTTATTCATGATAACCAATAAAATTCAAGATTACTCTTTATTATATCCCATGAGTGCTGCAGTAATTGTATATATTTATTTTACGGATATATATATATATATATTGCTTTCTTCACATAAAATTAATATTTTAGAAGAAAGTATGAGATTTTTCATGTTTGGATACATTTTTTCTTTGCATTACAAGATCGGTGTAAAAATAAATTCATTTCTTATGGTTTTCGTGTTGTCATTGTCATTAGTATTGAAGTTTGTGGTACAATAAGCTTCTCTAATATATCTGCATAATTTATATTAATATTTAAAAAAAATGATAAAGAAAATATTACAAATACCTTTCAGTGTTATCATTTTTTGTAAAATTTTTACCAAGATAATTACAACTCATCTATAGCGAACATTGATTTTAATTAACTAAAAGAACAAAATAGATTTAAAAGTGGTTTTAGCATATTGGATCATATCTAAATATTGAATGAAGTTATAGAAAGGACCAATAAATATAAGTTGTCATTATGTTTTGGGTTTGTAAAACAGTTAATTCTATAAACATTTCTTCAACGATTAAATCGTTGGATAATCTATAAATATAGACCCAAAATATTGTCATATTTTGAAGAATATTTATCAAAATGTAATCATCATCATCATCATCATCATCATTGTCAACCATTATCAATCCACTGCAGGATGAAGGTCTTTCCAAGTTCAGTTCATTTTTTCTGATCTCTAGCCTCTATTCTCCACATCACCCTTGCACACTTTTTAATTTTATCTATCCATCTCACATATGGTCTCTTTCTACATCTTTTACAATCTCTTGGAATCCAGTTTAAGATTTCAATTATCCATCTGTTATCATCTTTTCTAGCAATATCTCCAGCCCAACTTCTCTTCAGTCTTTTAATTCTTTCAATGATGTTAGTAACACCTGTTTTTTCTATTATCCATATATTGCATTTTCAATCTCTTTCTTGTTACTCCTAACATGCATCTGTCTATACTTCTTTGAGTGGTCTGAAGTTTCTGTATTGTTCTTCTATTAAGTGTCCAAGTCTTAGATTCATAAGTAAGAACTGGTAAAACACATTTATTAAAAATCGTTCTTTTCATACACATAGGCATATTTCCTTTTAGTATCAAGTTATTTCTACCAAAAGCACTCCAACCAAGTTTAATTCTATGATTAATTTCATCCATTATGTTTCCATCTGTAGTAATAATCTGACCAAGGTATTTGTAGTTGTTAACTTCTTCTAACTCATCATAATCAATCTTTATTTTCATCTTTTGAGAAAATCCATTGAACATTACTTTAGTCTTTTTAACATTTACCTTTAGTCCTACTTTCTTACTTTCATCTGATAACTCCTGCAACATTTCCTGAAACTCTAAAGCATTATTTGCAAAAACAACTACATCATCTGCAAAATCTAAATGACTTAAATAATCTCCATTTACTTTTACTTCTTTAACTTCCCATTTTAATCCACAAAATACTTCTTGCAGCACTGCTGTAAAAAGTTTTAGAGATATGTAGTCATCTTGATTTACACCTTTCCCAATGTTAACCTTCCTAATATCATTATGTAATCTAATTGTTGCTGTTGCATTTTTATAAATATTCTTCAGAATATGACAATATCCTGGGTCTATACCTTGATGATCCAATGCTTTAATCACTGAAGAAATGCTTATAGAATCAAATGCCTTTTCATAATCTACAAATCCAAAGCATAATGGCAATTCATATTCATTGGTTCTTTCTATAACTTCTCTCAATATTTGGATATGATCTACTGTACTAAAACCATTTTTAAATCCAGCTTGTTCTTTTGGTTGGTTGAAATCCAATGTTCTCTGTAGATGCAGTTGTAATTATCTTGGTAAAAATTTTGTATAAAACTGATAAAAGGCTGATAGGTCTGTAATTTCTAATATTTTCTTTATCACCTTTTTTAAATATTAATATTAATACTGCATTCTTCCAATCATCTGGTACATCTTTATCATTTAGACATTTGGTATATAACTTTGCCAAAAAAAATTTCTATTTCTTTACCTGCTTCTTTTAATATATCGATTATAATTCCATTATTACCTGAAGCTTTTCCTTTCTTCATAAATTTAATTGCATGTCTCACTTATTCATTTAAAATTCTGGCAATTCAGAAGATGTAATAGATGTAGGAGGTACTTATTTTTTATTACTATATAATTCTTGATAGAACTCTTCTATCCATTTCATGATGTCATCTCTCTTTATAGTAATAGTTCCATCTTTTTTTTCTTATTGCAGATATACATTTTCTACCAATACCAAAATGTTGTTTTACATTCTTGAGACTTTTATTCTCTTCTACAGCTTTCCATGCTAGATCACAATTATATTTTTTCTCTTTTTCATACCATTTTATAAAATTCGAGATATTCAATCCTTTTTAATGCCTCATTTTTATATATCTTCATATTCCTTTTTTTCTTCATTAATTCTATAGTCTTAATAGAAATTTTATTGATCAATTGTTGCTTTTTTCTGCTCGATATTTTTGCTGCAGTAAGTGTATCACTTATTTTCTTATTAATTTCATCCAAATCCGAATCATGTTCAAAATCTACTATTACTTGAAACCGATTTGCAAATTCTAATTTAAATTCATTAAAATGTTTCTGAAGATTAGGAATATCAACTGTAAATATTGTTTTTTTTAATAACTTTTATCTCTCTAGTTTTGCATTAACAGGTATCACATCTTACTAATCAATGATCACTTCCTGTGTTAAATTTATTATGAACATTATAATCTTGAAATATGTATTTTTTGTTAGTCAAAATATAACCCAATTTGTTTGCTACACCTTTATTTGGATGCTTTCATATCCATTTTCTTTTAACATTTTTTTCAAAAAAAAAAAAAAAAAGAATTCATAATATAAAGTTTTTCTTTTTCTGCAAACTCCACAAGTCTATGTCCTCTCTTATTTCTATTACCCCAACCAAATTTACCTATATCACTTTCATTTTTAATTTGTTTACCAATTCTAGGATTAAAGTCTTCCATAACATTTTAAAAATGTTGTTTAGTCTGATCAAAAACCTTTTAAACCTGAATTGTCTGCATTTGCTATCTGCTATTAAGTTGAATAACTAATCTTGCTACTCAGTCCAATACTCCATCAATGTCCACAATGTTGGTCTTCCACTTTTTATTTATAATGAATCCTACTCCACTTGTACTTTCAATATTTGTGCTGTTATAGTAGAGTACATGTGAACTTTTTAAATTAATTATCTCTTCACTTTTTTCTCTAACTTGACAAAGTCCAATAATGTCCCATTTAATATAAGACATTTTTTTTCCAATTTTTGCAATCTTCCTTCACTTGAAAGTGATCTGATATTGTATCTAAATAAAAAGTCATCATCAAATGGCAGCCTGGGTCTGCAATCAGGATATTCTTAGCACCCTTCACCTTCAGCCACCAACATCTGCCTATGGTGGTGACTTTACAGTCTCCCAGGAAGAGGGGCCATGATTTATTTTTGTCTATAATGATTGTATATATCTATTAGAAAAAAAAAAACTTTTCATTCACATACCCATTCATTCTGTCTTATCAAGAAATTGAGAAGAAAGACCATGGTGTTTCTTGATCTTAAACTCAGAGATAAAAAGCCCAGAAAGTCATCTTGCTGGCTAATGTATGTGGGTGAGCAGCCCATTCATGTTTGTACACTATATGAATAATCACATAGTAATAACAGCTGCTACAACAAGAACATGTGGAAGTGGATATTAGGAATTTTCCCTGCTCAGTTTCTTTAAGGCCTCCAAGAGGAATCAAAGGGTATTCTTTTAGCTAACAGCAAATTTCTTTCTGCAGACCAAAATGTAATAGCAATGATTAAATTACATAGTGGTACTAGAAAAATTAACATTGAGAAAGTGTACAACTCCATATGTCCAAAACATTTTTTACAGCAGTTTCCAAAAAGGTAGGAAAACAGAAATAGAGATTGTTAAGTCAAGTAAATTTTGTAGGTAGGTAAATTATTTTTGCAAATAATACTTCAGAGTGTCAGAAAATATTGCAAGATTTATCAAATGAAAGTAAGAGTAGAACTAAAGGTAAATGCTATAAAAGACTAAAGTAATGTTCAATAGATTTTCTCAAAAGAGAAAATAAAGATTTATAATGATGAATTAGAAGGTAACAACTACAAGTATCTTAGTTAAATTATTAAGACAAATATAAAATATAATTAAAATTGACTGGAAGGCTTTTAGCAGAAATAGCTTATTATTAGAAAGAAATATGCCTTTGTGTTTGAAAAGAAAGGTTATTAATAAATGTGTTTTACCAGTTCCTATTTATGGATCTGAGACCTGGTTGCTTAATAGAAGACCAATACAGATTTTTTCAGACCACTCAAAAAAGTTGGGAGAGCTGTAGATGTGACAAAATGGAAATGAAAATTAAATATATAGGTGAAAGGACAAATAGGTGTTACTGACATTATTGATGTTTTAAGAGTGTAAAATGAAGCTGGTCTGGAAATATTGCTGGAAGAGCTGGCAATATATGAACAGTTAAAATCTAAATGGTTTCTAAGATATTGTAAAAAACATAGAAAGATAAGATATATTATATTGATGGATGAGAATTGTGCTGCTGCAATGGTGGTGAGAAGAGAAGCTAGACTTCAAAGAAACTGATTCATACTTGGAGAGACCATTAATTCTGCAGTAATAGATTAATCATGATTGAAAATAATAATGATGATGTTGAATTTATATTTGAATTATTATTTTCTGTATATTCCAAAAATGAAATGGCTATGTCTTGTCTCATGTTGAATAAGTATTTTCCATGGATACTTCTTAAATTTATTTTAGTATATAATCAAGACTTCCTCTAGTCTATCGATTTCTTTTTTTAAAAATTTTTATACAAGGTAAAAGTCCTATTTACTTCATTGGTGAATATCACTAGAGTCACTTTAAAGGATTCCCCTTGGAAATCTATAGACTGTCCCTAGTCTTTAGTTCACTTTTAAAACAATTTTGGATTTTTTCTTAAACATCCATTAGAGATGTCATATGATGCATGGACTTCTGAATGTATCAAATTGTATCAGGTGAATAGAGAAGATGTTACTATATAGTTATTTATTTACTATCTAAAAACTCATATATATATATATATATATATATATGATATATATATATATATAGATATATGTTTTTTTATGCAAAACAATCTGGACTATATATATATATATATATATATATATAGTGAGCATCTTCCAGATTGTTTTGCACAGACTTTTCTCATGCTAAGGTTTTTCATTAAGAATTCTTTGTTTCTCTATAAATATTTACTTGATCTTCTATGCCCAGTCAGTTGATAATTTTGATGCATTGTTTGATAATTTTGCAATGTTTTCATGATCAAGATGTCACTGATTTCACTTCCACTATTGTCAAATTTAACAAGAAACTTATTGTTTGCTTGATGCTCTGATTCTTATTATGATATACAGAAATACTCAACAAACAATAATGAATGCCACTTAAAGAGACACTTGTATACTGAGGTTATGAAAACTTAGCAAACTTAATTGTCAAATTCATATATTTATTCCATTTTCATTTAGATCTTTAAACTTCATAATAATAATGTTAATGGCAATTTAAATTTAAGACAATTCCTTTTTTTAGCTTTATTTTTCACTAGATTATTTTATTTTATATGAAGTTCTGAAGTGACATAAGATAACATAATGATTTATTAAATGCATTCCTTTTTAACCTTATTGTCGTAATTCCTTTAAATGTTATATTCATTCTACCAAAGACAGTTCATGTCATTTTAAACATAAATAATAATTGTGCATTTTATTAAATGTTTTTCATTTACAGTAATATTATTTATGTTATAAGTAAATATGATAAACAGCATAATTTCCTGAAGGTTTATGATAATGGTGTATTGGATATGATAATGTATTGGAAATAATCTCAAATATTATCATATGTGGTAATCATCATGTTTTACAAATTTTCAAATGTAATTTTATGCTGATTGGATTTTGTTTAATTTTGAATAATCTTGTAGATATAATAACAAAAGTGGCCTTATTATTTGTGAATCTAATTTAACTTAGATATTCATTATTTATATTGTCCTGTGCAATATTAAAATGGTAGGCTCAAGAAATATAAAATGTTAAATGTTAATCACTAATATTTCATACTAAAAATTTTTAAGAAGTACAAAATTTAATGTGAGTAGCACTGAAATAGCAATAAAGATAATACATATTATAAGTATTTACGTAGCATAAAGATAAACACACTCAATTGATTTTTTAAAAAATAAATTTGGTTTTTCCAAAAATAATGCAATATGGAAATTGTTTGATTATGAAAATTGCTTGATTCTAAAAATGTCATGGATTATAAAAACATATTAAAATTATTAATAAATTTTACAAAAAATATCATTTTATAGTTAATTTGCAGAACTTACTGAACAAACTATATATTGTAATGGTCAAGTTTCGTACATTTGTGTAACAGAATCTAGAATCCAGGCAAAGAGATCCAAGCTGATCAGACCAGGAGTGTGACATCTCGAATCTGACCACACTTAAACTTGTTTGCCAGTACTCTATGACTCAAGACCCTATGAATGATCACACTTGAAATTACATGTGGTATACCCATCTTTCAAGGCCGGCATAGGCCAGGGAGAAACATGAAGACTCAGGGAGTTAAATATATAAACTAATTTAATTGCTCCCAGCACGAAATTAAAGATAACATTCAGAAATTATAATCAATGCATACATGGTTATGTCACACACACACACACACACACACACACACATATATATATATATATATATATAAGACTGAAATGGATTGAAATAGGAATGAGAAATCACACAAAGCCAGAATAAATTTAACATATATTTATTAAAGAAATAAAACATAAATTAATGTGGCAATAGCACACAGGCTTTATAACATAAGGATGAGCATATCTCCTCATTAAAACTTTAATTAATAATATGAATTTATATATTTAAAAAATCACTAAGCAGTGCCTAATTAAGTTATGCCAATTTCTATTGAAAGAGATAGATACTATTATAAAAATGATGTACCAGTCTTAAGCAAAATATTTACTATCTTTTCTTTTTAAATATTCTATTTAAATATTTAATGAAATATTTTAGGCAAAATATTTATTGTGACATTACTACTTTAATAAAGTATTAGTGTATAACTCAGCTCAGGGTAGAGATTAAATCCAGAAACCAAAGATATATATTTCAGTTTAATACTGAATAATTAATTAAATTATGGGACTCAGAATTGGCTATATGAAATCCCTGACACATTACAGCACTGGCAAATTACAATAACAGAATACCCCATGGATAGATTAGTCAAGGGTTTTTGTGACAAACACCAGTACCCTGGGACCGAACGTCATGCTGCTAAAAGGTCAGGGTGATAATACAACTGTCTGGAATTATACATCAGGTATTACAGGGTGGCCTTTCGCAAGGTCTCATCTTAAGGAGAAGATGCAGCAAAATGTTAAACACTGAACATGAATTTAATATATCTAATCTGCCGAGCGAATGTATGACATTAATTATTACAAAAATATGGGGCAATAGTCCGGTCAGTATTACTATTATGAGCCAATTCTAACAATACTATATAATCAAGCAACATTAAGGGGATAAATAAAATATAATAAAATTCTGGTTTATAGGTTTCAATCTATACATAGAAATTATTACAAAAGGGGAAAGTATATTTGATTGACTGGCCAAATAATTACTGAATATACTTTCATATTACTAAGACTAGTACATTACTTTATTTAGAACTCTCAATAAGATGGAAATTTAATCTAATAGTAGTAAGCTACAATACTTTTTAAATTAAATAAGAATTATAGGAATTCGAACCAGCGAGCACAGAGAATGTCATTAAGAAAATAGCTATTGGAAGATATTTGCAATTATATCTCCAAATATTTATTACATTTAAATGCTTGCTGCTTCAAAGCATTGGCACATGAATAAAATTAACAGTAAAGAAATATTACAGGCACAACTGCAGTGATAGACAAAGAAATTATGGTAGATTATATTTAGTTTAATCAAGATATTTGTAAAGATATAGACAAGTTGTACAAATGATATAATATGTACTTTAACAAGAATTTATAATGAAACATTTATAAGATTTAGAAAATTACATTAAATTATCGTTTGCTAGCTTTAAACTTTTAAATAGAAATTTTGGATTTAGAAATAGTTCAATAACAGAGAGCTCTGATGTTATAGATTGGCATTACTGATTAGTTGCTAGATTGGATAAGGTGTTGACTTTCATGTATCGTGGTTTTCTTGAGTGGGCATAGCTGGGCAGTTTTTTGTCGCAGTTCTGGTGGTTGAGGCAGCCATCACCTTTCTCTAGTCAGATCTTTCAACAATTCAGCATGGTGATGCTCTTCTAATATTAATGTCTCCCTTCTCAAGCATATCCTATTTATACTTTTACTAGAAAAGAACCCATTTCAACTGGAAACCCATTAACTCTATCTAAAATATCACTTTAAATTGTAATATTTCCCAATTTGATCAAAAATACTTTTGTTTAGGCTTCCATGGCACCACAAATCCTCTTCCAAGTATCAAATAGTTTTGCTTCAGCAGATTTTAACGAATACACTTTCGCCATAATGAGATTTGAGTATAGCAATTATCAATTTTCTAACTTTGATTTAACCTTAGGTGCAGTGGACTTAAATGCAAATCTGTTTAAGGCTAACTTTTTATTTTTAACTAATTTAATTAAAAACTTTTTTTGCTCTTACAAAACTAAATCACGCCACTATATATATATATATATATATATATATAGTATATATATAGTGGCGTGATTTAGTTTCACCTTATATATATATATATATATATATATATATATATATAAGGTGAATCATACATTCACATACAAATTTATGTTTACTAAATTTAATAAATTGACAATTCTACTATTTAAAATTATAACATAAATCATTATTTTATAAAATATAAAATTTAAACCATTATATTCGCTGTAAGATCTACTAGCCTATGCATGTACAGCATTTATTCATATGTGCATATATAATGCTGTGCACCCAGCTATGATAGAAAGGTTTATATGTTTATTTATTAAAATATTCATTTTAAAAAGGTTTGAACCCAGCACAGATAGGTTTGGTGGTTAAACTAAAACGTCCAATGAGAAGGGCTTGAACCTGACTATTGCAGTATGATGGCTGTTTTATTTTGTCTTTGTTTTAAAAATATTAGTGATGGTAAAGAAACCCACAGAAGAACAGATGTCACAATTTTCTTCTACCATTTCTGGTCTACTTAAGTTATCCATTTCAGTATCCAAGGTCAGAGATTTTCTTGGATTTTTTTCATTATCATATTAGTTGCTGCTATAATTCTACTTGAAAATGTATATTGATATTGCAATGGTCAAATTCAAGCTCTTCTCATTGCACATTTTAGTTTAACCACCAAACCTATCTGTGCTGGGTTCAAACCATTTTAAAATGAATATTTTGATAAATAAACATAAATCTCTATATCACAGCTGGGTGCACAGCATTATATATGCACATATGAATAAATGTTGTACATACATAAGCTAGTAGATGTTACAGCGAATATAATGGTTTAAAGTTTATATTTTATAAAATAATGATTTGTTATAATTTTAAATAGTAGAATTGTCAATTTATTAAATTTAGTAAACATAAATTCGTATGTGGATGTATGATTCACCTTATATAATAATATATAGAGAGTAGCATGATTTTCTTTTGTAAAATAGCAAAAGGTTTTTAGTTAAATTAGTTAAAAATAAGAAGTTAGCAGTAAACAGATTTACATATAATTCCACCACACCTGGGGTTAAATCAAAGTTAGAAAGTTGTTAATTGCTATACTCAAATTTGTTTATAGCAAAAATATAGTCATTACAACTGCTGTAGCTAAACTATTTTGCCATTTGGAAGAGGATTTGCAGCATCATGGATGCCCAAACAAAAGTATTTTTGATTAAATTGAAAGATCTTACAATTTAGTGTGATATTTTAGATAGAATTAATGGGTTTCCAGGTGAAACAGGTTCTTTTCTAGTAAAAGTATAAATAGGGTACATTTTAAGCTTGAGAAAGGAGTCATTACTTTTAGAAGAGTGTCGCCATACTGAATCTATAACAGATCGATCTTTGAAAGATCTGACTAGAGAAAGGTGATGGCTGATTCTAAACCCATTGAAACAATGATGAGATCACTGCTAGCCAATGCTTCAACCATCGGAGCTGCCACAAGAAACCATCCAGCTCCGCTCTCTCAAGAAGACCATGATACTTGAAAGCCAATACCTTATCTAGTCCTGCAACTAATCGGTAATGCCAATTTATAACCTCAGAGCTCTGTGTTAACAAACTATTTCTAAATTCAAATATTCTACTTCAAAGTCTAAAGCTAGCAAACTATAAAATAATGTAATTTTTTAAATCCTATAAATGTTTTATTATAAATTCTCTTTAAAGTAAATATTATTTCATGTAAATCACTTGTCTATATCTTTACAAATATCTTAATTAAACGAAATGTAACATACACTAATTTCTTTGTCTATCACTGCGGTTGTGCTTATAATTTTTCTTTATTGTTATTTTTGTTATTTATATGCCAATGCTTCAAAGCAGCGAGCATTTAAACATAAATATTCGGAGATATAATTACCAATATCTGCCCATAACTGTTTTCTGGTTCGAGTTCCTATAATTTTATTTAATTCAAAATTGTATTGTGGCTTACTATTAAATTTCCATCTTATTAAGATTAAAGTAATATGCTAGTCTTAGTAATATGAAAGCATATTCAGTAATTATTTGGCCAGTCAATCAAATATACTTTCCCCTCCCTCATAATAATTTCTATGTATAGATTGAAGCTTATAAACCAGAGTTTTATTCTATTTATCTCCCTAAGGTCGCTGATTTTATATAGTGTTTTTAGAATTGGTTCATAATAGTAAAAATGACCAGGCTATTGCCCCATATTTTTGTAATAATTAATGTCATACTTTCACTTGGTGGATTAGATACATTAAATTCACGTTAAATGTTTAATGTTTTGCTGCATCTTTTCCTTAAGATGGGACCTCAAGAAAGACCACCCCATCTTCTTTTGGAGCACACACTAGTAAAACCTGATGCATAATTCTAGGCAGTCATGTTAGCCACCCTGACTATTTTAGCAGCATGATGCTCGGTTCCAGGGTACCGATGTTGGCCATGAAAACCCATGTCTCTAATTTATCTGTAGGATGCTCAGTTATTGTAATTTGCCAATGCTGTAGCATGTCAGTGATCTTGCTATAGCCAATTTTGAGTGCCATAATTTAATTAATTATTCAGTATTAAACTGAACTTTTTATCTTTGGTTTCTGGGAAGCTGAATTATATGGTCATACTTCATTAAAATAATAATGTCACAATAAATATTTTCTCTAAACTATTTATTTAAATGTTTAAGTAAATATTTTGCCTAAGACTGGTGCAGCATTTTTATAATAGTAGCTACCACTTTCAATAGGAATTAACATAATCTTATTTAGGCACTGCTTAGTGATTCTTTAAATGTATCTTCATATTAATAATTGAAGATTTAATGAGGAGACATGCTAAATTCTCATGCTGCAAAGCCTGTGTGCTTTTTCCATATTAATTTATGTTCTGTTTGATTAATAAATATATGTTAAATTTATTCTGGTTTCATATTATTTATCATTCCTATTTCAATCCAATTCAGTCTTAGTTAATTATATATGTGGGATATAACTACATATGCATTAATTACCATTATGAAAGTTATCTTTCATTTTATGCTGGTAGCAATTAAATTAGTTAATATATATATTTAAATCCCCAAATCACCTGTTTCTCGCTGCCCTATGTCGGCCCTGAAAGATGAGTATACTACATGTAAATTCAAGTGGAGTCATTCATAGGGTTTTGAGTCATGGAGTACTGGCAAATGAGTTGACATGTGGTTGGATTCAGGACATCACAATCCTAGTCTGGTCTACTTGGTTTGCTTTGTCTGGATTCTAGATTCTGTTACATGAAAGTATGAAACTTGACTGTTACAGTATACACTTTTAAATTAAATTGCTACAAAAAGTGAATCTTTTAACTGTCCAAAAGTACAGCAATATGGATGAGGAAGTGAAAGCAAATTAGCAATTAACAATTTTTTTTGTTCTTCCACATAACTGTTTATATTGCATTGAAAAAAAAAATCTATATTGAAGTTTTATTTTATTTTTTTAATTTGTACTACTCTATTGTGTTTCATATATGAAGTTATTTAGAATTTTTAAAAAAAAGTTTAATAATAACTTATTTAATTGGTCATAAAGACTTGTTATCTATCATTATAAGAGTAGAAAAAATAGCATACAATACATTATCAAAAACTAATTGCAGATAACTTCCATAAAAATATTTTGACCTTAAAAAAGGAAAAAAAAATGTATCTAATACATTTTGTTTTTCCATATTGTAATCAATAATTGAGGCTTTTTTTAAAAAAAATATATACGAGGCTCATCTAAATAAATAACAATTTATATACAAATAAGCTAGTGTTGGCATTTTTAAAAGAGATATCACATTTTATCATGTGCAGTAGCCATTTTCTTTAAAATGATTTAAAATTTTTATGATTAGTGTAGTGCTTATGAAAGCAGAGATATGAAATAATTAAATAAATATTAAAGATATGAATCTTTTCCGGTGTATTTGTATTAAATGTTTTTCATACAAAATTTATTATTAAATGCATAATGTATGCAATTTTGCTCACATATTTTAAACTAAAAAAAACAAACATTTATCTTTCAAAAGGAAATTTTATTCACAAATCATAAGAATCATTTACAAAAAGAAGGACAGTTACATATCATTCTCAAAGGAGACCAGTCAACAAAATCAGAGGTTATGTTTGTATATATAAACAAAAAACAATTAATTTCATATCAATTATATTAAGACATTAGTTATCACCAGAAATTGAAGACATATAACTTCCCATTCCAGAAATCATAGTAGTGGCCCATTTACATTAATCTGATCATGTATATCACATATGTGATGGTGTTAGTCAATTCAAATACATATAAGTTTGTTTAATTTATGAACATGTGGACAATGATTAAAACCATATTTGGCTATTTAGTCTATAGAGCTTTATCTTATCAAGTGAAGAGCATTTCCAATGTTTCTGTGTGTATTAATTTAACATTTTAAATATCGAGAGATTAATCATTATGAACCATATATGAAAACCATACACTTTCCTTGTAGGTCATGAGGTTAGACAATTCAATATAGGGATTACATTGATAAAAATTACTTAAAAGCAGGTTTTCATAGAATACATGACTGAAAATTACACGAAATATATCATAGATTTTTTACAGTAAGCAAATTGGTTACCATTAAGCATTATTAAAGCAGTCTTAATATATTTATTGGGTCATTGGTTAAAACTGATCCGTTAATCAAATGAAAGCCCTTTTCTATTATTCATTAATTAGGTGAATAACTTTATAATGGCATTTTCTAGTTCTTGGATCTCTTCCATATAAAGTTTATCTAGAATGTTTTAAGTAAATGGTTCATTCAAATTTTCTCAGTAACAACTTTATATTCTTTTCATCATTGGTATTACACTTTGTTTTAGGTTTATTAGGGACCAGGTCTGGTTGAACATCCAATTCTGAGAAAATTTTTGGTCTAATTCTTTAATTTCTTTTAGGAAGTGTAAAAACATTTTAATCATGTCATATTCTTCTCCATTTTCGAAGATAGTCTTATTTCTCAGTGACAAAATGGAAAAATTTATAAATGTTGCCAATCTTATGACCTTAAAATGTCCCTCTTGAAGGCCTTTGTCAAATTTACACAAGCTGATTCTTTGTTTTTAATGAGAGATTTAAAAATGTTTCTTATGCTATTCCAAATTTGACACTCCTTCAATATACAAACATTTATATCAACCATTTTGCTGAATGTTCACTATTCTAAAACAAATTACCAGATGTTTTAAAATCGAGCAAATAGATTGTTATTTTTAATTTAGATTTAGTAATGTTTGATCACACATAGTTTGTTATTAATAATAATATAATTTATATACTTGGAGTTATGATGTGAGGTGGTAGAATGATGGGCATGACAATAATATTGATATCAACAGGGAATTTGGAAGTTCCATTATTGGATTTTCAATGGTAAGGATGGCTGAAGAATAAGAGGGTGGAGTAGATTGAAGTCTGTGCTTTAACATTTGAAGATTTGCTATCTTAATATAAACTGAGCATTGAGATATATATGTGGGAAATGATGATCTGAACAAACTGATAAGTGTTGGTTCAGCACAAAATATGTATATTGGAAATCATTTATCTTTTCACGTGTTTGACATAGACTGGATAGCTGAAGGGAGCTTGAAAGTTTGTGTTCAAGTCTCTTATTGGTAAATCTAAAGCTTATTGTTATGAAATCTTTTTTTTTTTCAAAATAGCTATTATAGTAACTAAATTACAATAAGATGATCACAATTTTTACTAAAGCAAAATACTGTTAGTAAAAATTTTAATCAATTAAAGTGAGTAAATATAGTGTACAATTTTTATACTAATATATACATTTAAAAATTTTATACTGTATTAATATATGTTGTCGTTCATCATTAAAATATGGTTTTGATTATTTTTTATACTGATTGAAACACTTTTTGGCTTAGTAATATTCAATGATGAAAATTTTTACTTTAGATATGTCATTAATGAAATACTGATTGTCTTGTAAGGACACTGGATGAAAATTAGTAAAATATTATGTACAGTACATTCACTAATTTTAAGTTTAAATCAAAATATTCTATACAACACATACTGTGTACTGTATTGTGTATTGTGAATAAACTGTACTGTAAAATTTCTGCATCAAAGTTGCTATTTTGCTTTTGGATGATATTGCATTAATAACTATCCTATGACACATCAGTCTTTCATAATGGCCAACAAAATTTTGTTTTGAAATTTTTTGAAAATTAAAAGCAATATAAAAAATTGATTGTAAGTCAAAATAATGGATACAAATTGATGACCATCACTGTTATGAATTCTTGCATAAAGATGAAGTGCTAAGTGGGGGTATAGGTGTATATTACTAAAATTAATAATGCTAATGGCTAAATAAGTATTTAATGTAAATACATGAAAGCAGTCAACACATAAACGGTGCACTTATCATTATTACTTTTATTGATTAAAGAAGATTACATTGACAACAGATTGAGATGGATTTTTACCTTCATTGATTAAGGAGGTTGCCTTGACAACAAACTGAGATTATTGATTTGTTAATGATATTGGTTATGTGTTGACTGCTTTCATGTATGTAATATATATTAGCACATATGTTTAAATATATCAAAATCACATATTTTGAAGATTATATGCATATCATTTTTATAATTATATTATGTATAAAATTATTGAAAGCAAGTGTAAAATTGAAATAGTACCCTAAAAATAAATAAAAACACATATTGTTTTCTCTTACTATAACAAAACAATGTTTGTCAAAAATTTAGAGCTGATATGTAAATTTTAAGGCTTTCTTAATTTTTAATTATTTCTACTATCTAGGGGTAAAAATGAAAACTTAAATATAGAATCACTAGCATTAAAAGTAAATATTATATAGTTATTTTTTGTATGACAGAAGTGTTACTCTGTGATGAAATAGGTTAAGTAATATTCACAGTCACACACCATATGTGATATTACATTGCTGTTGATATTGGTACTGATCCATTGATTTTAGTTTATTCTCAAATGGTCATATTTAGTATTTGTTTACTAGTTTCATCAAAAACTGGAACCAAAATAATATATATTAATTTAGAAAAAAAATGTCAGTATTAAACAGATAACTTTATAAAAATGCATTAACTCACACAATCTATGGCACTGATTAATATTTCCTTATTTTTTTCACATGAGAATATTTGCAATAGCTTTTGAGCATTTTCATATTTTTGTTAGATTTTGAAAATAAGATGTATATTTTTCAGTTTGTTTTTATATTTGTGATTATTTTTATAGAATATTTACTTAATATTTACTATTTTTGAAAAAAAAAAAATGATTAGATTCAGATTTTATTTCAAAATATTTACTTGTAAAAAAGACAAGTTAGGAGAAATCTATACTATATAGCTGCCTGTGAGAGTTTAAAGCATATTTATTTTTTTACCAGGTTTCAAATATATATATATATTGTACTTTGTTTTCATTTTATGATCATTTTTGCAGACTATTTGTATAATTTTTACTTTTGTAAAAAGAATAATGTTATTAAATTCAGATTTTATTTGAAAATATTTACTTTTAGAACAAAAGCTAAGAGTCTTCAAAAATATATGGTGAAATTAGATATATGCTGAAAAGCAATGCTATAGCAGAAATGTTTTTATCATTCTTTAATAATTATGAATATAGTTTTAAATTTTAAGTTAAATTTTATAAACCAAGTTAAAACTATTTAGATTTTTTTTAATGTAATATTTATTTCAACCTTCTTCTAGGGGCTCTTAAATGAATTTCAACTACTGAAGTGGTAATTAACTCTTTCATCTTTTAACATCTTTCCATTTTCTTCTAATGACTGACAATTTCAGTTCATAGTTTAGCATTTTAATTTTAGTATTAAAGTATTTATTCGATATTATAAATTAATAAATTGGGTTTGTTTACAAATATAAGCTTAAAACTGAAAAAAAATTCTAAAAATCATATTTGAACTTTCAAAATGTAAAAATAAAAATGTGAAATATGTAATTGAAACGATGAGGTTTTTTTGATTCATTTTTTGTTGTAATTCTATTGAAAAAAGTAAATAAACAAAATCTTTGTTGAATGAATTCCAATTTTAAAACTTAAATGAATAATTATAAAGTCATTAAAAATATAAGAATTTGTATTCTAAAAATGAAAATTGCATTTATATTTATTACATTATCACAAAAGTTATGACAGATCATAACAATTGTAATAATCTTAGATTTCTTTTATTATTACTTCAAATTTCTTAAATCATGTTTTTAAAAACAAAACATATTTTAAAAAAATCTATGTAAATGTGAATATATTTCTTTTTGCATTAATTATTATAGCTTTTTTTTTGTTAAAACAACAATATTTCATTAAATATACTATAAAATTGTACAATATTATTGCATTTTTTTAAAAGAAAAGAAAATAGAGAGGATGGCTTAGAAATTTGTAAGGAATCCACCAATCTGTTAACTCTAAGCTCTTATTAGCTCACCTTGAAATTTATCTCTGTGGGTCTTCAGATTTTTTAAACAAATCAGTATTTTCATTGACTAAAGTTTTTACCACAAACAATGCATAAGTTCCGAACTTTCCGAAAAAAAGGTGGAAAGAAATGTGATTTAAAGTTGAAATATAGCATCACCACCATAGAATTTTATAAAACACTGATCATTTAAGTTAATAATTGAAAAATCTTTACGAACAATTTAATTATATCTACTCAAATGTATGTTCAATTTTATCTAGCATTATCAAGAGATATGAAAGTTAAAGGCAAATTAAGTAACCTTAATTTATTATAATGTGGATCATATGAAGATGTGAATGCTAAGTGTGAAATGAAAAATCTTAAATTGTTAATGTATGGATCCTATATAGATAAGAAATCTAAGTGTTCAGTGAATAATTTTAATTTCTTTATATATAGATCCCATGGAGATATGAAATCTAAGGTTGAATTAAATACTCTTAAATTGTTACAGTATGTATCATGTGATTAATGAATAATTTATATTTCTTTTTGTGTAAATCCTATGGGAATATCAACTCTAAATGCGAAATGAATAATCATAATTTTTTATTTGTATGTAGTGTATATTAAAGTACTAATAGAATTGAATATTTGTTTATAGTTCATTGAGAAGATCAGACGAGTGCCATTTTAGATTATATAGGACCAAGCGATTGCTACATTCTTGTTAAATATTTTTGATTAAATTTTAGTTTTTTTTTTTTTTGTTAAATATATATTATTCAGTTTTAGTTAAAGATAGATTATATAAATACATTGGGTATAAATAAATATATATAGTGAAAGTACGTAGTTGTGCTGTGCATTTATAAATTTTTCCTTGTATATATTACGCCTATTTCTTGATATTTAATCAAATGCATAACTAATTAAAAAAGTTGACATTTTGAATAGCTACTTCTAAAGCTATCATAAAAACTACAATATAAAGACCAAAGTGTAACAGTTTGATTAAAATATAATACATATTTAATCATTATTTTAATTGTTTGAATTTTACCAGTTTTCATAAAACAATATGAACTATCCTTATATACAAATTGTTTTTTTTACTTCTGATTTTTATGTTTTCTAATTGTGATCATTTTTGGGAGGTAAACAAAAAGTAAAAAAAAAACCATTTTTTTTCACCCAGAAGTTTCTGTTTTTTTATTATTATATTTATTTTCATTAATAGCGAAAAATTTTAATTGTTTCTTATTAATAATTTTAATAGTTTTGTCTCATTATAGGTTATATATATATTTTACTATACCAATTTAAACGTAACACTTTTTTTATGTCTCTTGGGATTATTATTATCTTTAAGCAAAAATAACGAGATTTTTTTTAAAAAAACACTTTCTGAGTTAGTGGAAATACTTTACGAATAAACTATTGTTACATTTCATTATTAATTTCATTTATTTTAGAAGTAAATAATTTCATAATTAAATACAAAAGACGTAAATGGAGATGAATGTGTATGTATATACAGTATATCAAAATGCTCTTTAGTCATATATATATATATATATTATTTATTATATGGTCACATGTAAACGAAATCATGTGATACCTGAGCATCATATTTTTTACTTAATTTGTCAAAATGATTATTTATTTTTGTCATCGCTCTCTAGTATTCAAATTGCAATAATATGAAAATTTATTAATCTTACTAACTGATCATCTATTCAATAAAATGATACTAAATAAAACATTGTATTTAATAAATTATATTGGATATGTTTACACTTTCTAAAGTAATTTCATATATGCATTGCATGCTATATATATATATATATATGCAATGTATAACACATTTAATACTTATAAATAGTAATTTAAATAGACGAATGATAATTTTTTTTTTAGTGTTGCAGTTTTTATTTTTGTCTATAATTTAATTATACATATTAGTTTTGCTTGAGAATTTCAAAACTGATTTAGTATTTTAAATAGTCAAAATAAAAGTCATAGATCAATTCATAGATCACATGACCCTATCTCTTAAGCTTGTAAGTTATAAACAGTGAGGATTGCCAATTCCTCTACAAGCTTTATGATAAATGCTTAGCCAGAGCCAGCACTTAAAATATCTCTGTCAGGAACCCCTCCCCAAACCCCTGACCATGGTTTCGTGTTATTTATTTCTAAAATCACTATGACCAGATAAACGTTTTATTATTTTCAGTTACTTTATATATTTACTGTTATTACAAGCATAGAAAATGGTGAAAGTTATTTAATTGTACACTCTTCAATTATTTTATTCTCTTTATTTTTGTCTCGTCTCCCCCCCCCTCTCTCTCTCTATATATATATATATATATATATATATGAATTTATAGCATTATTTCAGGAAGCTTCCATGTAATAAAATATAATAGTTGAATAACTGACGTTTTAGTAAAGTAACAAGTACTATCCTCAAAACTTCTTTCTGAAATCATAAGAATGTGTGGAATGAGATTTAAAATTAGTATGTTTTTCTTCATTATTGTCTTCTCATTCTCACTTTCTATTGGTTGAGAAGTTTTAAAAACTATTTTATCCTCCAATAGCTTTTTCCAAATATTGTTAATTTTCTTTAATTTACACTTTTAATTTATGCCCTTAGGCCTTTAAAAATCTCTATAGCTATCCTTAGCAGTCTCTTGTTATATTGTTCAATTTTGCCAGAATATGGATTTCATTAAAATTGATGTCATGGTTAGTTAATTTAATGTGTGAATAAATAGCTGATGAATTAGATTTTTCTCTAACTGCTAAAATATGTTCTTTCTTTCTTATGTTTATTCTACAATTAGTCTATCCAATGTATGAATGTAAACAAACTATGTATGGAATTTCATATCCACCATGAGATTCCAAAGAAATTTTATCTTTAGGGCATAGAAATACTTCATTAATTTTTTTAAATGTAGTATAAATTGTGTGGATATCATTTTTCTTTAAAACATTACCAATTTTATCAGTTACTCCCCTGTATATGGCATTACAGTCTTAATTTCTGAAGTATCAAAATCTTTTTTTTTTATTATTTATATAAGAAAGCCCTACTAATAATTCTATGATCAAAACTATTATGAAGAAGCATTGTTTTAGAAGCATAGATATCTTGGTGAAAATGGCTGTTATTAGAAAACCTCTTAGTTCTATCCAACAATGTCTTTGCTACTAAAAATAATTGTGTTAGATAGAACTAAGAGACTTTCTGATGACAGACACTTTTATCAAAATATCTATGCTACTAAAAATGCTTTTTCATAATGGTTTTGATCACAGGATTATTAATAGGGCTTTTTTACATAGTAAGGAAAAAAATTTGATATTTCAAAAAGCAAGACTGTTTTGCCATATATAAAAGGTTTAACTGATAAAATTGGTAATGTTTTAAAGAAAAATAATATCCACCCAATTTATACTACATTAAAAAATAATGAAATATTTATATGCCCTAAAGATAAAATTCCTTTGAAGTGTCATGGTGTATCTGAAATTCTATGTGGAGTTTGTTTACATTTAAACATTGGACAGATTAATTGTAGAATAAACATAAGAAAGGAAAAACACATATTGACAGTTTGAGAAAAATCTAATTCATTAGCCATTTATTCATACATTAATTAATTAATGATGACATCAATTTTATTAAAACAATATTGATATGAGCAGCGACTACTAATTGAAGTTATAGATATTTTAAAAAGCTTAAAAGTATAAATGAAAAGTGTGAATTAATGAAAATTAACAATATTTGGAAAAAGCTATTGTAGGATAAAACATTTTAAAAACTTCCCAACCAATAGAATTTGAGAATGAGGAGAAATTAACAAAGGAAAAAAATAGCAATTGTAAATCTCACCACACACATACTTATGATTTGAGAAAGAAGTAGCTCTGAGTAAAGTACTTGTTATTGTACTGAAAAGTTAGCTATTTAGCTATTATAGTTTTATTATATGGAAGCTCCCAAAATAATACTCTGAAATCATCTTTTATTCATGCCAATATTAGAATATATATATATATATATATATATATATATATAGAATATATATATATATATATATATATATATTGTACCTATATTGATATAGGCACATGTAATTTTTATCTAAAATTATTATTAAAGTAATCGTTCATAAAAAAAAACAACATAAAATTAAACGTTGAAGAGTTTATTGCAGTTTGTTTTAGAAAAAAGATAGGAATTAAATAGTTTTTATTAGTATTCTTAAAAATATAAATATACAAATCTCTTTTCATTCAAGTTTAATTAAAGAAAAATAATGTTAAAACTAAATAGTAAATTGTATTAAAAATATATGTGCGTATATATATGTGATTTGTAAATAAATAAAATGTTATTATAAAGTTAAAGAAGATTATTATTAAAAAACATGGCAATGGTTATTAATTAAAATATAAAACAACATCTCTGCATGGCTATTACTAATTAAGCAATCTTCCAAAACACGTTTATCAAATGATTATCATTGGAATTTGATAACAGATCTTTGCCGGAGATATTAGAAAGACAACAAGGCGCAGGTATAAATAGACTTTTTTATCGGACAGTGAATCAGTTCACAAAGTTATTGAGAGAGTGCAGTTCAGAAATTAATTGAGTCAGTTAAGAGACAAAATGCAGTGCTGAGAATATTTTGGAACGCACGTTCACCTCCAGCCCAGATGTCCGAGAAAACAGCAGATCTGCCCGTGAAATAATGTCAGCTTAACATCTTAGAAAATCTCCGACAGTATCTATTTGTCTCCGATAGCAATAATCGTGAAAATCAGGAAACTCAGCAAGGAAACGTCCCAGCCGGCTGGTAAGCATTTATAATGGAAATATCCTCACCGAAAGCAGCCTCCAAAGAACAAAATTCTACGTCAACATTCAAAATCTTAGGTAAAACATTTGCTTATTTTCGTTATACTGTAATAGCCATTGCATTTCATTAATTCGTGCGAATCCTCCAAGAGTCTAATTATATGAACTCGATATCATACATAAATGAACTATTGATATGTGTGTGATTAAATTTCAAATGCTATGTAGTCCTTTATTATCATTATTATGTGTGTGCATTAGTTAATATGTGCGTGATCATTCTACCAATATTTATTAATGAAATTAGAGTGTTCTGTTATTGAATCTGTAGGAATATGTAGACTATTTAGAAATGTTAATTTAAAATATGCGTGTGTTTTATTAGAATTATAAAATGTTTAAATTTAGTAAATAAATGTTAGTTAATAAATTATCTTTAAAATTAAACTTTATTTGTCGGTCAATTCTTTTTATCAATTTCTTTTTATCAATTCTTTTACAATTCTTTTTAACAAATTCTTTATCAAGTCTTTTAACCACTAATTAAGCATAATCTATTAGTGATTATAAACAACTGAGCTAGTCGTGGATTTAGGCGTTGGGTTAGTTGCCACTATTCAAAGTGCGTTGTCTATTCTTTTAGAATAAGCAGCTGGCGCCCGTGTTTATACACAAACAAAAAAGTGCTTTGAACTTGGTGTGGAACTCAACAGTCGAGAAGAAGTTATGTCCTGGAAATGTAACATTAGTTATATACTTTATAGCTATCGTTTGGGCATACATACTCTCCGAGTATGTTCTTCTCTGTCTAAGAGACCGGTGATTCGAATACACATATTCGAATACGGTTCAATGGCGTCCAATGTGGAGCTGAACCTAAGAAACAATAGTAATGAGGTGTTAGAAAGAGAACATGAGAATGGGAAAACATGGGTGCACATACATAAAATGGAGGCAGTAAATCAGCTGCTAAAGATAAAAGCATTCTTAGGGAACAGAGGGGAGAATCCGAGTGATCACTTAGAGAGCTTGGAATGTTATTGCACTTTGAATAGTTTAAGTGAGGGAGCAAGAATTGCTATAGCTTGCAGTCATATACAGGGAGAAGCCCAACTCTGGTGGAATTCATTACGTGTAAAACCGACAACATTCGGTGAATACAAGTGTTCGTTGTTGGCAAACTATTGGGGGGAGGAGCTGCAGGAAAAGGTTAAGTTTCAAGTAGAGCAGGACAGGTGGCAGATGGGGGAGTTATTTATTACATTTTTCCGTAGACAAATAGCGAAATTGAGATCAATCACAGCATACAAATTATCAGAGCAGCATATTATGCGTATCGTTAGGCATGGTTTACCTGAGAAGGTGGAACAAATGATGATTGGCAAGCAAACGGTAGAGCAGATGGCCGAAATACTAATGGCATTGGACAACAATAGGGGGATGGTGGATGGTCAAGATGAGGATGGAAACGCAGAAGTTGATTGTATGCAAGTAGCGAATCTGGTATGTAGTGGAGAAGAAAGCATGCCTGTGATGGCACCTCAGAGCTGTCCGAAGATAGAGATAAAGGTAGGGGGGTTGCAACTAGTGCATTGTTTGATTCGGGGAGTCAGGTATCGGTAATGTCACAGGAAATGTTTAATAAAATAAATAACATTGACCCGGAAATTAAAATATTGCCTTTAAAAACAGTATATGTTTTGTTGGCTAATGGTAAGAAGGCGAAGTTGGCATCCAAACAGGCATGGGTGAAATTACACATGGCAGAGGGAGAATATATGCACGTTCTGTTGATTTTGGAGGGACTGATTCATGAGGTTATATTAGGCTCGGATTTTATGTACAAAACAGGCTGTGTATTGGATTATAAACGGAGCCGGGCAGAAATAAACAACGTAATAATTCCGTTTACAAAACACCAGAAGGATGAGATAAATAGACAGAGTGATGCACAAAGTGCAGTAATGGAAATAGAGATAGGGGAAAAGGTGGATGAGTCAAAATGCATAAATGATAATCAAAGAGACCAACTGAAGAAACTATTCAATAGATATGAAAGCGTATTTTCCGAGGTTCCGGGGGTAATCCAAGGGTATGAACACAGGATAAGGCTTATGAAAGACCAACCATATCAAGCCCATGCATATCCCATACCTCATCAATATAGACGTGAAGTAGAAGAACAAATAGACAAAATGCTTAGATGGGGAATTATATCTAAATGTTCGTCTCCTTTTAATAACCCTATCGTAACTGTAAAAAAAAAAGATGGATCAATTCGGTTATGTTTGGACGCACGGCAGTTAAATAAGATAACAATAGCTGATACTAATGCTCCACCGCCTATGAGCGAATTGTTATTGAAATTTCAAAATAAGAAAATATTTTTGACGTTCGACTTAACTGCCAGCTACTGGCAAATCAAACTTCATCCAGAGGATCGGAAATATACGGCATTTAAATATAACGGACGTGCATATAATTTTAACCGGATTCCCTTCGGGCTAAAAAATAGTGGGGCAGGGCTTATACAATGTCTGGATCAAGTATTGTCAGATGATATTAAGAATTTAGTTATAATGTATGTAGACGACATTGTGGTGGCATCGGAAAGTATAGATGAGCACTTTGCGCATTTAGAAATGTTGCTGGGGGAATGTGAGAGAAAGGGAATTCGAATTAATTTAAATAAGAGTAAGATAATGACTGACGAGGTCAAGTTTTTAGGTCATATAATTACAGAAAGAGGGATATTACCTAATCCTGAAAAAATCCGAGCAATACAGGAATTCCCCACACCCCGGAATAAAAAACATATTAAATCTTTTCTCGGACTCTGTAATTTCTATAATCGATTTTATAGAAATTTTTCACTTGACATGGAGCCGTTATTGCAGTTATTAAGAAAAGGGAAATCGTGGGTGTGGAATGAGCAGCATGAGCGCAGTTTTCAGAGCGTGAAGGCAGGATTTTTAAATAAAGTTATGCTGTCATATCCCGATTTCGACAAACCATTCTTTGTACAAACGGACAGCAGCGGGTTTGGATTGGGGGCTGCGCTATTTCAGATACAGGACAAGGGACAGCACAGAGTTCTTTGTTTCATTAGCCGTTTACTAAGGGGACCGGAAGTGAACTACACTGTAACCGAGAAGGAAGCCTTGGCTATTGTGTGGGCGTTCAAGAAATTCAGGCAGTATTTAGTAGGCTCTGAAGTGGTAGTAGTCACTGACCATAAGAGCCTTGAATTTATTAATCACAGCTTCTTGAATAATAGCAGGCTAATAAGGTGGAGCTTATTCCTGCAAGAATTTAATTACAAAGTGGCTTACTGTCGTGGTAAAGAGAATATTGTGGCAGACACCTTAAGCCGATATCCGGTAGCTCAAGAACAACACTTGAGTTGCGACAGAGCGTATATAGCTGCCGCCAAAATATATAAAAGAAATGGGATAGAAGACGAGTTGCACAGATTAAAGGAGCAGCAAGAGGAAGATAACGATTGCAAACAAATAATAGAGTATTTACGCAATCAGCCTGTAACGAAAACAGCCAATAATCCGCTGTGGAGGGACCGAAATCACTGTTGTTTAAAGGGAGGACTCTTACAGCGTGTGTTACGGAAAAAAAAACAAACACGCATTATTCTTCCGGTCGCCATGAGAGAGCAAATGATTAAATATGCGCATAACACTTTCGGACATTATGGGGCAAATAAAGTGGAAGGATGGCTGAGTCATTGGTTTTACTGGCCAGGAATGAATGCCAATATTACAGACGTGATTGGTAGATGCACCATATGTTCAGCAACCAAGCCTGCTAACACATCAGGAGTCGGGCCGCTGCAACCTATATATGCCCAACGCCCGAACAGCTTACTAGCGATAGACTTCTACGGACCTCTGCCTCCATTCAATAAAATGAAGTATCTCATGGTAACATATGACGTGTTTTCGAAGCTGGTAGCGGCATATCCAGTAGCCCAAGCGAACGCAAGACAGACTATTCGAGTTTTGGAGCAACAATACTTTAAAACTGTAGGAATTCCAGACAGAATTCTGTCGGATCATGGAACGCCCTTTATATCTAGCGAATGGAAGAAATGGACGGACAGACGTGGGATAAGACATATACTTACGTCGATTCGTAACCCTCAGTCTAATCCATGTGAACGGGTTATGAGGGAGTTGGGGCGTCTATTTCGGGTTTATATACAGGATGATCATCGCAAATGGGTGAAAGAAACATCACGAATAATCAACATGATAAACTGGTCAAGAAATGAGTCTACAGGATTCGAACCTGTTCGGCTACATTTTGGAAGAAATATTCCGTATCCGTTTGAGACTAAATTGCCAGTGGGGATAAATCCAATCAACCAGAGAAGAGATGCTAAGCAAGCGCTCAACCGGTTAAGAAAAATGGGCAGGCTACGGCAGCAGAGGCAGGGAAGACCTAAGGCTATCTTCAGGAGGGGAGATGAGGTCATGGTGAGAGTTCATCCGGTGAGTCATCCTGAAAAACATATATACAAGAAATTCCAGCCAATATACGATGGCCCTTATATCATCAAACGGCAATACGGTAATAACGCGTTTGTGATAGCACAGGGAATAGAGGAAAAAGGAACATATAATGCCCGGTCGTTGAGGTTAGTGAAAAGAGAAAAACAACCACCGGACAGGCGGTAATAATACTAAAGGAAATTTAGAAATAATAATAGTAACAAGGAGGCATTATTGAATAAAAGATTTTTTTTCCCCATGCACATATTACGTAAGAAGAAATGCTTGTAAATAAACAGTTAAAAATCAATAAAATCAAGTTAAATAAGTAGGTCAAATGAATGATTTAAGAGTAACAATTATAGGATTAAATAAATGAATAAAATAAAGGGTTTGATTAAAGTGATCGAATTAAACAAATAAATAACATGTCAATAAAATAAAAAAATAAATAAATTAAGATTTAATGTTGTCAGAGATAAAATGGTCAAAAATGACGCATTTTACTCTCAAAAGGAAGGGCGGTGTAATGTACCTATATTGATATAGGCACATATAATTTTTATCTAAAATTATTATTAAAGTAATCTTTCATAAAAGAAAAACATAAAATTAAATGTTGAAGAGTTTATTCAGTTTGTTTTAGAAAAAGATAGGAATTAAATAGTTTTTATTAGTATTCGTAAAAATATAAATATACAAATCTCTTTTCATTCAAGTTTAATTAAAGAAAAATAATGTTAAAACTAAATAGTAAATTGTATTAAAAATATATGACCGTATATATGTGCGATTGTCAACAATAGAATAAATGTTATTATAAAGTTAAAGAAGATTATTATTAAAAAACACGGCAATGGTTATTAATTAAAATATAAAACAACATCTCTGCATGGCTATTACTAATTAAGCAATCTTCCAAAACACGTTTATCAAATGATTATCATTGGAATTTGATAACAGATCTTTGCCGGAGATATTAGAAAGACAACAAGGCGCAGGTATAAATAGACTTTTTTATCGGACAGTGAATCAGTTCACAAAGTTATTGAGAGAGTGCAGTTCGGAAATTAATTGAGTCAGTTAAGAAACAAAATGCAGTGCTGAGAATATTTTGGAACGCACGTTCACCTCCAGCCCAGATGTCCGAGAAAACAGCAGATCTGCCCGTGAAATAATGTCAGCTTAACATCTTAGAAAATCTCCGTCAGTATCTATTTGTCTCCGATAGCAATAATCGTGAAAATCAGGAAACTCAGCAAGGAAACGTCCCAGCCGGCTGGTAAGCATTTATAATGGAAATATCCTCACTGAAAGCAGCCTCCAAAGAACAAAATTCTACGTCAACATTCAAAATCCTAGGTAAAACATTTGCTTATTTTCGTTTATACTGTAATAGCCATTGCATTTCATTAATTCGTGCGAATCCTCCAAGAGTCTAATTATATGAACTCGATATCATACATAAATGAACTATTGATATGTGTGTGATTAAATTTCAAATGCTATGTAGTCCTTTATTATCATTATTATGTGTGTGCATTAGTTAATATGTGCGTGATCATTCTACCAATATTTATTAATGAAATTAGAGTGTTCTGTTATTGAATCTATAGGAATATTTAGACTATTTAGAAATGTTAATTTAAAATATGCGTGTGTTTTATTAGAATTATAAAATGTTTAAATTTAGTAAATAAATGTTAGTTAATAAATTATCTTTAAAATTAAACTTTATTTGTCGGTCAATTCTTTTTATCAATTCCTTTTTATCAATTCTTTTACAATTCTTTTTAACAAATTCTTTATCAAGTCTTTTAACCACTAATTAAGTATAATCTATTAGTGATTACAAACAACTGAGCTAGTCGTGGATTTAGGCGTTGGGTTAGTTGCCACTATTCAAAGTGCGTTGTCTATTCTTTTAGAATAAGCAGCTGGCGCCCGTGTTTATACACAAACAAAAAAAGTGCTTTGAACTTGGTGTTGAACTCAACAGTCGAGAAGAAGTTATGTCCTGGAAATGTAACGTTAGTTATATACTTTATAGCTATCGTTTGGGCATACATACTCTCCGAGTATGTTCTTCTCTGCCTAAGAGGCCGGTGTTTCGAATCCACATATTCGAATACGGTTCAATATA